>OU343114.1:31090000-31690000 GCA_910594885.2 Bibio marci | reverse complement strand
AAGTATACTGACATAGTTCACATAAAACATTGGTACAAAATTCATAACATTTGATCTTTGTTTGAGTGATCTATAGCACATTAATTGATTTCAATGGTGAATGGATAACAAATCTAAAGAAAATATAATTAATTCATTAGTCTAATTTAGAAAAAAATATTAACCAATTAAATCATATTATTCGTATTTACTTTAAATTTAATTTAATTTTTGTTCTATTTCCAGGATTTTAATTCCGAAAGTGAACAAAATACATCCAATAAAGAGTAAGCATATATTACTAATATTAAATTATATACTATACTTTAGTTTATTTGTACATCAATTTATTTCTTAATAGATTCATTATATATATATTTATATAACTATAATTAAATTGATAATTATATTTATATTTTGTATATGTATATTAATTATATTTAGTTTAAATGAATGCTATTTTGCTGGGAAAGGAACGGCATTAGTACTCGGATCAAATGAAAGACTAATGTCTTGCTTAGAAGGTCAACAATACCGATCTATATCTGGTTCATCCAAATTAGGTAGTGAGTGTAATACTGAATGTGATATTCAAAAACATTTGCAATCTATGTTTTATTTATTAAATTCTGAAGAAACATTAAAAATGGTAAGTAACATATGGTACTATAATTAGCGAACGTATATATTTTAATTGTAACCTGTTAAAATTAGTTCCATTTTCCGTATTGATTTATTTTCAATTCTAATCATAATAAACTGATGAAATCATTCGATTATACTTATTTAAGTCACATTTGTTGAATATTTGTAATAACAGTACATAAATATTTGTTCCATAATTTCCATTTTATTTATGTAGTTTTACTGGCATTTCAAATTAGACTATGATTACACCTGTTACATAACTATTTAATATATTATTGCACTCTTGCACTAAAATTTTTCTCGAATGATTTTAAAATAATAAATTTTCTTTAGAATGTTCCACTTTTAAATAACGCCTGCGTTACTACTCCGCCGAAATGCTCATAATTTAAATTTTGAATACAATTGTTTTTAATATTCTATCTATAATATTTTATTTATTATTATAAATGCTTTTTATTTTTAGGCTGTGAAATTAGAAACAGCTCGAAGTAATAGAACTAGATATTTAGTAGTTGTTTCACGGATTAAAAAGAAAACATCAACATTTTCTAATCAACAATTAACGAATACTGCTCATATAAATTTACGCCAAAATACAAAAAATACAGTAAATACATTAGGTAATTTAATAAATTCATCTGTTGGTACAACAACAGGAGTAGATACGAAAAATTCTTCGTGTACGTCATCATCGTGTACTACTAATAACAATAACAATAATAAATCAAATATTAGTATTTATTCTATTAACAATATGAAAAGTAATATAAAAGATAAAAATAATATAATGGGTATTATAAGACCTACCGAAAAATATAATCAATGTGATACTATCAATAACGATGAAATGTGTAATGATAAGCAATTAAATAGTGAACAAAATAACGATACGGACAATACAATAAGTAATCCATGCGAAATAGAAGAATCTTGCTTATTAGGTATTGACTGCAATGAAAAAACTACGGTTGGATTAGTGCTGCGTATATTAGCTGATACTTCGATTCACTTAGATGGAGATGGGTGAGAATATTAATTTTTTATTTTTTTTTTTTATTTTATATGCTGCAATTTCTTAATTGATTTAAAAACATAGATCGTGTATTACTTAGAAGATATATTTAGTTAATAATTTTAGAGTATAACAAATTAAAATCAGTCAATCCCAATTCCAGCATTAAACAAAAAACGAATTTCAATTGAAATATGCAATACATTTTGTCATCGACTATTTTCAATATTACTTTTAGCTAGATCTATTGTAATATTAGAAATGCATTCAATTTTAATTGTCTATCTTTCTATTGTCTATTTATTTGTTAAAAAAACTCATAGTAATTATATATTGTTTAAAATAATATATAAAATATTTTAATTATTTTAAACAATTGTTCTAAAAACTATCCTTTTTACGTAGAAATTTAACAAAATTACGATTAGAATTATCTAATATTAGTAGTGAGTTTAAAGGACTCAAACGATCATAATTGGTACGATAATGACCAATGAAAAAAAATATTCTACTGATAGTTAATTCGTAAATAATTAATATTTGAAATCTAGATAAAATATTCGGACATGAATTCATTCTACAAAAGAAAATTTCTCGATGCAAATCTATAAATTAAATATTCCTTAGATAGACTCAATTCTTGTTTTATCAAAAGATGACGAACGAATTTAATACAATTATTCTAAAATATGTCTAAAGTAATGCCACAATACGTCATTGATGGTGTAAAACCAAAGTTTTGCGCTTTGTAACGAGGAACTACAAAAAAAAGCTAATAAAATTTATTTATTCCGGCACTTAGATCAAAGAAGGTCCCTTGTACACTCCCTACAAATTATTCTACAAGGGGTCTGGTTTCAGAAATGAACCCAGATATGTTTCTTATAAGAGCTAGTCACTACCATCAGATATTTTAAGGATGTTGTTATTTTATATAATTAAAATATATAGTAAATGTATTCTATTTAATTATCATGATCAGTAACATTTTCAATGTATAAGAAAAATTTTAACAATTGATTAAATATTGTTTCTTTTCAATGATTTTTAGCGGCTTCAGTATAAGTGTATATGGAAAAACTCACATATTTAAGCCAGTATCTGTACAGGCAATGTGGTAAGTGTGTATTATCAATGAGTATCAGTTTAATTTTTGTTTCACCAAATTATTATATTCCATTGTTCGTACATTCAAATTGCCAATTTATTTAAGTTTGCACTTAATTTATCATAAAATATGAACACAAAAAAAAAATGAATTTCAAATTAAGTAGTCTTTAAAGTCTTTAAGAATTTACTTACTTTTTACGGATGCGCAATATAATCTCAAACAAAATTATTATAAAAACTGATACTCGCGGTATTATTGAAATAATTTTTTTTTTTTAAATATGTTAAATAATCTATATTGAATTATAAATTTAGGTCTGCCCTTCAAACATTGCACAAAGCTTCCGGTAAAGCTAGAGAAAACAACTTTTATCCAGGTGGCCCATCACATGACTGGGTTTCATATTACGAAGACTGTATCGAATCCGATAGATCATGTCTTAATGAATGGAATGCAATGGATTCAATCGAAAGTAGAAGACCACCAACACCAGATGCAACACGAAATAAGTAAATATAAAATTGTAACTAAATTATCATATTTGTATCCATTTCTTTAAGTATACCATTAGCTTAGCAGTAATATACTTATCAATATTAACCTCATCTATATTTATGAAATTTTAATATGAGAGAATTGATAATAATTAGGGCATTTTTTCTTTTTTTTTTATAGATGATAAAAATATACTCAAATTATTTACTTATTTACTTCTTGGCATATTAAAACCCATGTGTATTAACATTGAACTCCTCACACTTTTCCAAATGGTATAATTCTATGGTATAGTTTGCAAATACCATATAGGTAATGTTTAATAAAGTTAATCCTCTATAGGTGTTACAATCCAATTTGTCACCCATTTTGTACAATGATAATCCCATTCTTTCACTCTACTGGCACCTATTCATTATTCCAAATCTCAACTATTAGCTTGTACTGTTGGCACCATAATACATCCCCATTATGTTTAACGAGTTAATCTTATCTGATCGAGATGATTTAATATTCTTTATTATAAACTTAATTAGAAAGAACTTAAACCGAGAATTAAACGTTGACAACATGTTATAGCCCACCAAAATCTTCGGATATCGTAGCTTAATGAATAATTTCGTAACTTTTTATTACGCAGCAATATATTAAAATATAAATAATATTTATTTATTTCAGACCAACGCAAAAAGAAGAAACTGAAAGTGTTATGCGTACTGCACTTAAGGAAATTATGATGTCAGTTGATTTAGATGAAGTAACCTCGAAATATATTCGTGGGCGGTTAGAAGATCATTTAGATATGGATTTAACTGAATATAAATCATTTATTGATCAAGAAATTTTAACAATATTAGGTCAAATGGATGCGCCTACATTAGTCTTTGAACATGTTTATTTAGGATCAGAATGGAATGCCAGTAATTTAGAAGAACTTCAAAAAAATGGGTAAATATTAATTACATTTCTATTTAAATAGTGTTTACTATTATATGGAGAATTTTTCTTCTAATTCTATTTGTATGTGCATTTAGTGTACGACACATTCTTAATGTAACTAGAGAAATAGACAATTTTTTTCCTGGAATGTTTGATTATTTTAATGTTCGTGTTTATGATGATGAAAAAACTAATTTGCTCAAACATTGGGACAATACATTTAAATATATAACACGTGCAAAAAAAGAAGGTTCTAAAGTTCTAGTTCATTGTAAAATGGGTATAAGTCGATCAGCATCGGTAGTTATTGCTTATGCAATGAAAGCATATAATTGGAATTTTAATCAAGCAGTTAAAAATGTAAAGAAAAAACGTAGTTGTATAAAACCAAATAAAAGCTTTTTGTCACAACTTGAAACGTATCAAGGTATGTTAGATGCAATGAAAAACAAGGAGAAACTACAACGAAGTAAAAGCGAGACAAATTTAAGAAGTGTAAAAGATGCGAGGCTTTTGCCGGGAAGTGAACCAACACCGTTAATACAAGCATTAAATGCAGAAGCAGAAAAAATGAATTTAAATGCTTCTGGACGAACGCTGAAAAAGAGTGGCGACAGATCAAAAAGTTGGTCACCTGGCAATGTTGAAGCTTCTGTATTACTTCCAAAACCACAGTCACAGTCATTAGAAAATTTAACACACGTACAAAAAGTGGAAAAAACCAAAAACGTACGTTTTCCATGCAGCAACGGACAAAATTATAGTGTATCACAAAATCAAGTATTTCATCTTCAAGAAAATTCTACTGTGCCATCGGTTAAACTAATAATTAGCGAATTAGAATCATACAAGAAAAACAAATTATATAATAAGGGAAAACCTTTTTCTTATTTGAATCCCTCTAGTGAACCTATATCAGTTACAACTAATATTGCGACAGCTTCTACTTCATCAATTTCTGATACTACTAGTACTACAAATACAACTACAAGTACTGTTTCAAGCACAACAACATCAAGTACAACTTCAATTTTTAATAATAATAGTGCTGTTACTATTACTAATTCGTATGCTTTTGATACAAATAGTACACCTACTGTTAAAACAGAAACATGGGATCCTGGAGAAAACTCTATTAACAAATTCTTAGTTCTAGGTAGTAATATTAATAATAATAATAATAATAATAATAATAATATAAATAATATTAATAACAATAATATTAATAGTAATATTGATAATAATAATAATAATAATAATAATAATAATAATAATAATAATAATAATAATAATAATAATAATAATAATAATAATAATAATAATAATAATATTAATAATAATAATAATAATAATAATAATAATAATAATAGTAACAATAATAGTTATAATAATAATAATAATATAAATAATATTAATAACAATAATAATAATATAAATAATATTAATAGTAATATTGATAATAATAATAATAATAATAATAATAATAACAATAATAATAATAATAGTAACAATAATAGTTATAAAATTACGAGTTCAATACCTTTATGTGATAGTCCACCATGGACCTCTTCGGCACAAATAGTACATCATACGCCCATCGTTAATTTATGTATTAGTGAAGCAAAACAACCGATATTGATGAAATCACAATTACAAACACAGCAGCATCAACAACAACAGCAATCAACATCACCACATCGACAAAAAATGTCATTACAATTACAATCGCCTGCAAATTTAGTTGTTAAAAAAGAAGCTGGTGATTCGTTTTCAGCACAATTAGATCGTGTTTTCGATAAAGAAGAAAGAAAGAGTCGCCGATACAATAACGTTAATATATCTTCTGTAATTATCCCACCGACTATATCAGATATATTACAAAATGATAGCTCTTCTGTTGTGTCTCGGCAAAGTTCTTGCAGTAGCGTTGATTCAGCCGTTGGTGGTTTGGGTTATTCCGGTGAATTACGTGAAACACCATCAAGACAATCATCGTGGGGATCTGCTGACAAAATATTGCCATCACGAAATAGTTCATGGGGTTCGTATGATATGCGAAATAGTAGTAACATTATAAATAGCAATAATAACAATATAGTTACATACCCGTCAATAACTAGTTCAGAAGATATAATAGTCGGTAATAGCGGTTTATTTCCTTATGATAAAGATGAAATTCCATGGCATCCGGGAACAGTGAAACGAACAAAACGAAAAATTGAAAATTCAGTCATTGATAAGAAAATTCCTATTACTAGTACAAATATATTATCACATAAAACAGGGCGTGCCATTGATATTGTAACTACTTCCTCAGAAATGCTAAATAAAAGACTATACGGAATTTCTAAAGCGAAAAATCGTTGTAATAGCGAAGAAACATTATCAAATATTACATTTTCATCATATGATAATCGTCTATCAGCATCAGCACCTGAAACTTCAACTTTACATTTTGCTAAAGATAGAAGGTTACAATGTTCTTTAAATTCATATCGGTTTCCATTCAGAAAACATCATTCAATCGATGGACCAACAGATGATATTCGTTTAATTAAGCAAAAACAGCAACAAAAAAGTGATACAGATTGTTGTCAAAATGGATCATCATCAGCTGGTATCGTTCAGAGTTTAAAAATGAATTTCGAAGCAAAAACAGATCCTAAATCTGTAAATTTTGATACTCAACAGCAAAAAGTACGTTCATTACCATCATCACCAATAGCTACACATGCTACATTTGATGTGAATGCAGAAAATAATTTCTCTAAACAATGTCATGACAACACAAGATTAATTGAAGATATTAGTGTGAAAGGTTTAGTTGATAAATACGAAATAACTAAAACGAAACATCAAAATATTAGTAATCAACAGCAGCAACAACAACAACAGCAACCATTGTTAGTAGTAAAATCACCGAAACCACGACCACGTTCAGTATTTGAAATGAAACATCCAATTTCAAATTTTACGAAACCTCTATTGATTAATCATTCAACACCTATTCACAAAGTGGATGAATATAGGCGACCACCAGTACCACCAATTCGAACTCCACTTTCAAGTTCACTAATTTCTTCTAATGTGACTAAAACACCATGTAAAAGAGGTGTTCAACAACATGGGAAGACTCATCCATTATCTCGATTAGGATTTCCTGGAATATCAAAGCAGCGATTAAATACAACTGCTTACAATACGATGTAGTGTTAAATGTTGTTTTTTTTTATGTGGGCCACTGATATAATATATTTGCATTATATAATTTTTTTTTTTATTAAAAAAATATAGCAAGATTGTCTGAAATTGTAATAAAACTATTTAGCATTGTAATAAATTAACGTTTATTTGTTTGTTTTACATTGCAATGGTATGAAGTATATGTATTAAACATACGTATGCAAATAATTTCAAAATACATCTTAAACACACATCGTTTTGGCCTATCTAACATATATTGCCAAAATAAAAGATTTTTTTTAATCCAAAAACCATTATAAAAAAACGCAACGATATTAATTGCGTCTATGCAGATTCTTATGTAAAGTTTCATGTGAATATTGTCGAATAAGTAAACGAATGACTTTGTAAACTTAAAGTGTTTAATACGGAACATGCCCATTTTGTTAATAAAGAACGAAATGAACCGATGAACATTGACGTTAAAGAAAATGAATATCAAGTTTAAAACATTATTGAAGCATCGTGGTTCTAGTGGAAGCACAAAACTCACAATATAAAATGATCAAGTATTCAAAATGGTCAAAACCGTCAAAACTCAACGAAATGTATATATCATAAAATTTTAAAAAGTTATTATACAATAAAGTTTTAATTTTTTAATATATTTTCAATAACATTTAATTTTATATTTTGTTAAAAATTTTTACCAAATTAAAAAAATAGGTAATTAAAATAATTTTGCTTTAATCAAATGTTGTTTTTATGAAGAATAAATATGATTATAACTATTTAACCTTAAAATTGTACCCACATAAAAATAAAAATGTGTTATATGTGTGAATGTGAAATAAATATGAATGTGAATTGCGTATTTTTTATTTCAGAAACAATTCAAAAAGTTATTTACATTGATTTATGCAATTAATTAAAATTAAACAAAAATACTGTATTTTGCGTTTTCTTTTATTAACTATTTTTCTAAAATACCTGTTTATAAATTTAAATTATCTTACTACGATTATTTTAATGACATTGATTTTAACGTTCGTTAAATCAATAGTAAAAGTCGTAGAAATGCAGAATAGAAATATTTGTAAAATAAAACAATAAAAATTCCTAAATTTTATGCGAGCAATGAATATAATTAATTTTAAAATACTCATTTTAAGGTAAATATGTTAAAATAATGTTTATATATACGTTTATAATTGATTTTAGTTTCCTTATACATAAAAATTCAATAACATGGAGAATTCAAAATATCATATGGGTCGAGGAAGAAAACGTTACCAAAATACAGGTTTTGAAGCATATAATAATTCTACTACTGATAGAAGAAATGACAATCAATATATAAAAAGTAGTAGTCAAATGATGCATAACAACAATAACCAAGTTAATAATAATAAAGATAGATTTGACGACAGTCCTTCAAGGCGATTTAAAAGACCCGAGCAACAGTTTTATATTCCTAAACCACAGCAGCAGCCACCACCACACATGCAGCAACCTACATGTTATTACAATCCTCCACCATTACAGTTGGATGTGTCGCAAGATCAGAATCAAAAACAATACCCATATCAACAAGATCAAAAATATCAACAGGTACCAGTTTCTCAGCAACATCTACCACCTTCACTACAGAAAACACCACACCAACCACTGGACATCAACCTACTCTCTGATCCACTAAAGGATTTTGATTTGGTAGAGAATAGAGACATATTTTATAAAAATTTCTACCGAAATGCAAAAAGGAATAATATCCGTGAATATAATGATGTACAACAAAATTCTAACAATAGTTATATAAACAACAACAATAATAATAGTGCCTCAACAAAAACGTACAATAATAATGATAGTAGTAGTAATATTTATAACAGTAATAATAATAATAATAATAATAATAATAATAATAATATTAATAATAATAATAATAATAATAATAATAAAAATAACAATAACAATAACAATAACAATATCAATAATAATAATAATAATAATAATAATAATAATAATAATAATAATAATAATAATAATAATAATAATATTAATAATAATAATAATAGTAATATTAATAGCAATATTAATACCAAAAATAATAATAATAATTATAATGATGAAAAAATTAGTAAGAACAATTACAGAAGAAACAGTAATCCACATTTTCAAAATTATAACCATCGATCAGTACGTCAAGCATCAGAACCACGTTCAAATATATATTTACCTTATTCCGAAATTAGTATGGAAACTGATGTAGATTATCGTATACAACGTGATACTAGAAGTGTTGAAACAAATTTTCGTGAAAATAAACCACCGACTGGAAAAAGAATTTTGGAAATTGGTGGTATGAAATTACGAACAAATATTGATGAAATTCCACCAAGATTTCGTAAAAAATTGTTGCAAGACAGCGGATTGTCATTGGATTCGTTGGACAACCAGCAGCCAAAAAATATTATTAGTAAAGAAACACGGATGGCATTAATTGGTTAGTATATATTTTTTTGTTAATATTTTATCGATTACTTTCATTGAGTTTCATTGAAATTATTTTAAGTTTAAATATGTGTGATATAAAATATTTTGATTAATATTATTAGACTTCGACGTCGTATTTTACATCTTTTTCTTTTAAATATATCAGTGGTTACACTGTAAGCCCGATCGCTTGATCATGCACCACATTACTCATGCGACAGGTTTTAACCCATATTCACGGGTATTACAAAAACAAAATTCACGATAAATTTGACTTTATTTGCCATACAATATTTTATTTATATTTATAATAAATTGTAAATGCTATTGGTATAATAATTAATACACATATACGTTCACATATGCTTCAACTTACTCGGACAAAAAATAGAAGTAATAAAATGTAATCAATTCATATAAAGTCCGGCTCGTACTAACTATGTTTCGATAAATGTTTTCATTAATTCAATGAGATGCAGCGCTTATATGAATATGTTTGTTTTTCGATTTCATAAACAAACAAATAATGCTGCTTCATTTGTGTAATTTTCGCTATGGATGTATGTAAATTATGTTAATCATACTCGTAAATTCCGGATAAATTGAGATGCGCTAATGTGCCATTTTGTTTTTATTCGCTACGCCAGCGTTCGTCTATATTGTACACAAATTGTAACTGTCAATGTCAATAAATTTACATTTACATTTTTACATTTTGAATTCTTTTAATTTATTGTTTTCTTATTTTCTTATTTTCTAGCAAAAATGAATAATCAACATCAAAATTTTCAGTCTGCAAAAAATAATAATAATAACAGTAACATTAATAATATGACTATACCACCAAAGGGCAGAGGAAGAAATCGAGGACACATGACGGACGCACGTAATCAAATGCGCATGCAAAATTCTAGACCACGTAGTAGATCGTCCGATATAAGTAATTACAATGATAATTATGATATTGAAAATTATGCTGATGTTGGAGAAGAAAATAAAAGACATTATACACGTATAGTTAATAATACATTTCATTCATCAAACAGAAGTTTAAATTTTGAATATGATAATACTGATGATAGGGGTAGTAATGATTATATAAATAAATGTGATCGTGGTGGTTCACTACGAAATTCTACAACAAAATTATATGGTAGTAATGATAATTTTTATAAGAAAAAACCATACTATTTTCGAGGTGATAACATAAACAACAATAATAATAATAATTCACATAATACAAAGAATTATCGCAATAGTAATGCATCACTTAATAAATATAATGAAAGAAATGATGATGAATATCGTAGATACGATAATAGTTACAATCACAATAAGAAAGAATCCAGTTCATTAGGTATATCACCATCGACATCAGTAAATAAAATAATGGATTCGGACTCATTATCGGCTAGTGTTAACTGGTTATCAATTGATAATAAAATTGAAATGGGTTCAACTGATTTGTTGCTAAACGAATTTGTAAGTATATTTTTATATGTAAACGTTCAGATCTTTAACTAAATTAAAGTACACCCTTTGTCCAAAAACTAAACGACATTAATTAAGCAAAGTAAATATTTACGAAATATATTTCTTCGAAATATTTTTATTCAACGTATTTTTATGTCTCTGATTGGAATGTTGTTGAATATGACGATCTTAGACGGTTCAATGCTTTCTATTAATACAAACCGGTTTCCTTGCCTTGCTATCGTATGAAGTTTAAGGAATTGAATTTAGTAAAAAAAAGGCTACGATTATTGCCACACTATGCACTAAGGTGCATAATCGCAAACTGTCTGACTTTCGATTTACAGAACGACTAACAGCTTGGCAACCGCTTCAATTAAGAATAACGGTTGTACCACTTAGAATAAATTCCTTTTGGATAATACCTATAGAATTCTAAAACGAACAAATGAGTATTGTTTTGATTTTCGATTTCATCAAACGAGCTTTTTTGGATGAAAGAATCTGATGACCGCCATTTAGCATTTTGACACTCAATCTCTTGTTCATATTAAAAACAACATCACTTGTTGCAAAAGTTTGTAGAAATTATTTGTCAGCGTTTTATATATTCATATAGGTTACCGATATTCATCATCCACTAACATCTTCTCTATCGTCTGCATCGTCGCTATCAGCAATCAAAAACTTATGTTTTGGACAAGTGATTATCGTCGTAAGCGATTTTAAGCATTTTAAGCGTTTCGGTAGCATTTTTACCAATTTTAAAAATGAGATTAAACAAACAGATTAAACTCTTGATAACATTTGTTCAAATCCGGTATGTGAATTTAAAATAGGATACTAATAATTTACTATAAATTTGATAATCAGTATTTATTTGCTGAATCTCAAAACTTCATCATTTGTTGTGTATAATTCATATTATACATATAGTAATCTTCTTTAAAATTGATTAAACTTTTATGTTGTTAGCAATTTTTAATCATTCATACTTATCTATATTAAATATAATATCTATATATTATGTTTTATTTTCCAGTACTTTCACTGAAACACTCTAATTTTTACGATAATATAACATCCATTATAATGTAAACTAATATTTTTGTTTTAGAATTGGTCAGAAGATGTAGATAATGCACTTGCTATGGATAAATTACAGCAACCTAATGAAACGGATATACCATTTAAACAAAATATGCACCCACGTTCCCGAAGGTATTTATTAATTATTATTAACATTTGTTTGGTAATACATATAAACATTAAACATCCACCACCTTATTATTATAATAAAAATATTAAAATAAAATGTTTTATTATATGAAATTGAATTTTTGATAAAAATATTAAAAATATTAATAACTAATAATTATAAAATATTTCTGTTGAATATTTAATGAATATTATTGTCCAAATAACGCACTGTACATTGTATGTGTACAGCCAATTAATAAATCTTTATATTTTCTATTTGTTCAATTTTTGGTGAGTTTTAATCGATAATTTCATCAAGCAGCAAGCAGAATAGCAAGCCGCTTGATGAGCGTTATTTCGAATTCTGTATTAGTGTTGAAATATAATAATACATATTTTTATTAAAAATAAATTACCACTAAATTTAACGACTTTTGAGTGTGATACCGTTGTCACGCTATATATAAATTAAAACTCATTGGAATATTGTTTCCTATAAGTACAGGACATATTGATATATTTCAACTAAATTTAAATACTATAATATAAGCATTAGCGAAAAAATTTGATAAAATTCATATAGAAAAATGTATTTATAATATTTATTGAAAATTATTAATAAAATGTAATTTTTTAAATTTTTTTTACAGTAATTCTAAAAGTAAAAATCAAAATCAAACATATCAACATTCGCAAACATATTCGTATGATCAGTCATATGACAATAGTTATAATAGTTATGCAGTAGAATATCCAAACAACTTTAAAAATCGTTGTAGAAAAAATAGTGAAAATGAATCTCGTGATAATAGTTCCGAGAGATCTTATTCTACTTATCCTAATCATCGGCATCGAAATCGTGGTCGTGGTCAAAATTATAATAACAATAATAATAATAATAATAATAATATCAACAATTCTGGATATCATAATAATAGCAAAAATAATACTTATCAAAAGGACTATTTACAAAATGACGGTGTGGATAATAAAAATTTTAGCAACAAAAGAGAAAATAGTCGAGATAGACATTGGCATTTTAAAAATAAAACAAATGAAAAAGATTCCTCTAATTGGCGCAATACAAGCAATACAGTAAATAACACAGATTCCAAATCATTGAAAATAATAGAAACACCAGAAAATAAAGGTGTTACAGAAATACAGCAGCAGCAACAACAACCATTCAATGACAGTACACCACCTATTAAAAGGGAACCTGGCATAATAATTTTACCGTCTATTAATACTGATACGGTAAAAGATACAAATAAAAATTCCAATGAAAATGCAACATTACTACAAAATCAGCAACCTCAACCACAACAACAACTACAAGAACATCAGCAACAGAAAACTTTATTTAATCCAAATAATCCGTCTGAACCGATTGTGATTACAACAACAGTGGATCCAATACGAAATGGGTATTCTATGATAAATGATCATTGCGATAAATTTCTCAAATTCGCTAAAATTGAATATCGTTATGTTCGACCCAATTGGTATGATCTTGAAATCAAAAAATCGTATAATGTTAATTTAATAAGAGAAATTGAAAGAGTTGATGTTAAAATGCAAACACAAATTGAATGTGGTTATTTTTTGAAGGTATACTTATGTAATTTAATTATTTTATTTTTATCATAACTAATCATGAAAGTAACTGACATTGACAAAAAGCATAATCATAATTTGTACGAAATATACTGACGATGGTACATAATAGATTTTTTTTTAATCTTTCTCAAATCTTTAAATTTCAACAATTAACTATTGCCATCATTTTTTTCATTTGATCTATTCAACTGCGTGTTCTTTTTGCACGGGCATGTTTCAAAACATCAAATGCAATAAAAGTGTAAAATTTGAAATCTATTAAAGAACGACAAGTAACAAATGAGTGATATTTACATATCATTGTCACAACTAAAAAGCTATGGCAGAAAAATCATGCAGCGGATATGTTGCAATCAAAAAAAATGTAAAAAGAACGTCTTGTGGGCGAATCGTGCTTGTCGCAAATAATAAAAAGAATGCACACCTTATCAACAATATTTCGACCGATCACCAGATCAAGTATTATCAAAATGCTCTACTGCTGTCTCTGTACTAGTGTATAGATAGATAGAGAAACCCATATTAACAGATGACGAAATACACTTATCTTTTCAAATTTGATTTTCCTAATCAATGGCATCTATTTAAATTTTCAAAATTATGAATATGTTCAATTGTTGTATTTGAAATGGTTGATAAATACCAATATGAAAAATATTAAATTTCGTTTAATTATTTAAAATCTTCCAAAACAACTCTGTTACTACATATACCCAATTATTTTAATGTTAATCGTTTTCCTTTTCTGAACAGATCAAGTCCTGTTTCATTATTTTAATATACTTTTTATTTTATTTAGGAATGGGATTTATTTAATACGCATCGAAATGATATTAAAGAAAAATTGAAAATACTTTTAACACATGAAATTAAGTTTTGTTGTGAAGAAAATATTGAACAACATTTATGGAAAATTCTATATTATGATACAATCGAATTACTACGTAACTTTATTATGAGTAGCGATTGTGAAGATAAAATACTACATAAAAATTTTGTTATACAATTAATTAATGATGGTTATACATTTTATGAAGATCTATTATTAATTTTGGAAAAAAAATATCAATTTAATTTAGAAGATTATATCGGAAGTAATTCGGGAGGTAAGATTTGATTAAAATATAACAATTTTATTAGAATAATAATTTATTTATTTTGTTGCTGTTGCAGCATCATCTGCGAAAGGATTAGGTTTTTTAAAGTTGGCATTAGTAGCTGCACAAAAAATTTATTTAAATCTTGGTAATTTAGCACGTTATAAAGAACTCGTTAAAGATACTAAAGACTTCAGAAAAGCAAAGCAATGGTATGTGAAAGCTCAACAAATAATACCAACAAATGGCATGCCATACAATCAACTTGCAATTATTTCATTATGGACTGTATGTTTATATATTTATTTTATTCTTATTATTTTGCTTAATGTTGTCAAAAGATTTAAAATTCTTGAAATAATTTATATTATTTATAAATTTTGTAGAAAAGAAAATTTGATGCAACTTATTATCACATGCGAAGTTTAATGTCAGCTAATCCAATTCAATCGGCTAAAGAAAGTTTAAAAGTACTGTTTGATGAAATACGCAAAAAGGTAACCTATAAATATATATACCTATATTAATAGTAATTTAGTAATAAGTTTCTTTATCAAACATAAATATCTCCGAAGAAATTGTAAATGGACAGCAGTTATATTCTATAATTTAAACTCATTAATTAAAATGTGGATCGCTATATTTTTTTTTTTTTTAAGTCATATTTTGCTCCAAGTAGAGCTTTTATGTCCCTTTCATTACAACCAAGTAGGTAAATTACTCCGCATGGGAGTATATAACAATTTACCAATTGTGTACTGTACTGTACTGTAATTAACGAAAGATAGATGTTTTCAAAATACTATTATTTTTATATGGTGATTAGCCCATAGTTATGTGTGTGCAGACATTGTTAATCTTTGAATAGTGTCCAACACCATATTTTCAAAGATATCCGTTTTTCTTTTTTTATTCCATCAACGAACAAATGGTCACCCAGCAGAAAAATTTTAGTATTAAAATAAATACCGAAAAC
The DNA here is from genome assembly GCA_910594885.2 of Bibio marci. Classification (NCBI taxonomy): domain Eukaryota; kingdom Metazoa; phylum Arthropoda; class Insecta; order Diptera; family Bibionidae; genus Bibio; species Bibio marci. The sequence continues at coordinate 31,673,768 of OU343114.1, read as the reverse complement.
TTTCCTATGAAAAATAGCGGATTTGAACCTGCTAATTTCATGATTAATATATATATCTCGGCGCTTATTCAACTGCGCTACCGAGCGTTCGCTATATATTCTTGTATAAATTTTGTTTTGTATAGCTGGTAAACTTTGTATTTAAAGTTTGGTTTGAGTATTTAATTGCATAAATAAATACAAAAAATTTGTATAGTTAAGGGTTACAATCATTTCTAGTTGACACTATACATATGGAATTCCTTTTTTTTCTTTCCTCTATCTATAATTGATGCGACGTAGGCAAATGTGGCATGGAAATTATAAATAGAGATATAACGTCATCATATCGAAATAGAACGGTAATAGTTATATTTTTCCATACCGAATATTTTACCTACTTGACTGCGATGAATGTCCGGTAGTTGACATATATTCTGACTACATGATGATAAAAAAACATATACCAAACTTTCAAATAAAAAAATAGTATTTTTTACTTTTTCATTTTCACGTATATTGAATAACACTTTATAATATATAAAAATATATATAGATCTCATATCATCCTATACAAGATTGTATTTAGTTTTATTAGTCACATATAAATTCCTTTCCCACAATTTGTTTATTAAATGAAATCAACTTTATTGGTGGTTAGTATTTGTACAATTAATAAATATTGTCATGTATATTATATAAAAATTGAACATAAGCATAAGTAGCTAATACTTTGAATTATAATTATAATATTATTTTTTTTTATTTATGCTGCTTAGTACAATTATTTGGTAAGTATCGATAAGTGAAAAAATCTCGTGTTTGAAATTGTTTTGTTGTACTTGCATTTTAGAGAAAAGTTTATTTTTAGTAATAATCTTTGGATTGTATTGTAGTATTAAAATTTATTTGAAAAATTCTCGAATTAGTATTGACAGAACAGAATTGTAAAAAAGAAAAAAATTATTTCAAAAACATTTCAGTTTTTTATGTATTTTTAATTCCGATAATTTTTCAAACATGACTCTCTATATGTCTTCTTTTTTTTTTTTATTTTCCAATTATCCAATTACAGTATAATGTCAATATTTTTTTATTTATATTTAATTTACTTACAGTATGAAACTAGTCAGAAGAAACGTGAAGATAAAAATAATCAACGGCAAAAGGAAAAAGAGCATCGTTTCGGAGGACCACTACGACGTGAAACTTGGATACATCCAGATGATGGACGTCGTATTCATAGAACTGCACCGTTAGAAATAATGAATGACAAGAATGATGATAGTGGTGAAGATGAAATACATCAATTAGATTCAATAAAAGTTAGTAAATTTTTTTTTAAATAATTACACTATATTCTCAAATTTATTATCTAGACAAATTGTAAAATGTATATTCTCATGATATTCATTATTCTTATTTTGGTTTATGTGATAAATTTAAAAATATGTTTCACCAATTTATTTCTAAATTTAACATTGCTATATTTTTTATTTCAGTTAAATAAACGGTTTACTACAAGTTTTTTACATGTTCATGGAAAATTGATTACCAAAATAGGGTTAGTATAAAATTAAAATATAATAATAAAATATAATCTTGTTTAGCACATTGAGTGGAATGAACAGAAAAAAAAATTGATAAGCTTTTAGATAGTATGTTATTTAACCTCGAGAGTTGAAATACTGAAATTTCCAGTAAACAGTTAAATATTAATTTATTGATTTTAACAATTTTTCTCGGTTTTTTTTTTTTCATAGAATGGAATCCTTTACATCGTGTGCGGTAGAAATGTTAAGAGAATTTCGTGTTTTGCTACGTCATACACCAATAGTTTTAACAACAATCAGATTAATACAGTTAATGGAACTAAGTATATTTTCTATCAATAGCACACAATCTAGAGGTAAGTTTGTAATATATTTTTGTTTTTATTATATTCATTAATGGTTTTATTGAATTGTTTAACTATTATGCATAAGTATATGACGTCGACTATAATATAATATTATTATTACGTAAATATTATATTATTTAAATTGTAATTCAATTTAGCGCTACTGTAGAAATTAATTAAATTATGTAATCCGGCTGACCTTCATATTGATGGAAAATCTGTTAACGTGTGTCATAAATAGCCAACAACATAATATCATGTATACTAAGTTCAGTGATGATTTTAATTGGAATTGAATATTGGATGTGTGAAAATGTTATTGTTAACTCGATGTCACTCATTTAAAATCAATTAATAGTATATATTGTGATGACCGTTAATTTAGTTGCTAAAGAATATAGATATGCAAAACCTTTTTCTAAATCCAAATATATTGGAATTCATAGAGTGTGTATGATATTGTTAATTAAACCGTAATGGGAAGATCCATTTAGAAGATCTATTTAGAAGATCCATAGAATTACCAATTTTCCACGTGGAATATCAAGATATTTGACCTGGGTCGATGTTTCAAAAATTCATTAATATAGTTTCTGGTAAATTTATATATTTATAAATGTTGATAAAAATTATGGAATAAACTTGGTTATTGCGAGAGATTTTCATATAAACCTAAAAATATTTGAAATTTGTTTATTGAGGGATAAATTTTCATTTGTATTTAAAAAAAAAAACCCATACAATTTTCTTGCTTATAGAGGCTTTTTTTTTTGCTTATAGCGAGTGGTTTGCTTATATCGGAAAATCGACTGTATTTGATTATTATTTAATGCATATCATTTTAGATGTAAATGTAAATTAATATATAATTTTATCGATTTAAAAAATACAAAAAAAAAAAAACTCATATCAAAATTATATTATAATTTATAGCCGCAAAAGACCCAAATCGTACAAATTATATATCATTTCATCTATTTATTGCTTACATTACCTATATTCTATTTCTTTCTTTCCAATTTTTTTCGTTCCATTTTGATGGCTGTGCGCCAAATATTTTAATTTATAAATTTAAAAAATAAACAAGAAACTTTCAATTATTTAATAATACCGCATTTAATCGAACCCATTAAGCAACAAGTAGTCATTAGGAAAAAAAAAATTGATAAAAAGATTAAATGTGTAATAAATATACAAAAAAAACGCATATATATATATATATTTTAAGTGTATAGCGTCAATTTATTCACGTAAATTTATAGTTATTTATCTAATAAATTTCTATAACTATTTCAAATTAAATCACAAATTCTAATTGATTGAATGATGAGTGTAGGTCATTGGAATAAACACAAACATGATGGGTATATAGTAAATATTTTAATCAATATTCGTTTATATAATATATTGTATTATTATTATTATTATTATTTTTAAAGATAGAAAAACAAATTGGTATTTGAACCATTTTTGTAAACATTTTGGACCCACATATATATATATATATATATGCACACAAAAAACAGATTAACGATGGTAAAAAATGTACAGTTACCTTACCTTTGAAACTTTCATTGAAAAAAAATTGAAATTATATGAAAATGGTAATAATATAGTTTTTGTACCAAAGAATGGAATTTGCTATATATATATAAAATAAAATTGTTGTTGTTATTGTTTGTTTGGTTTGGTATATTGTTGGTCCACTTGATACTCGATGAAATAAAGAAAATATATATACCAGTCACTTACTTAATACTGATGAATTTAAGAGGAAAAAAAAAAACGTATGTAAGGTAACTAATGACAATAACCGTTATATGCGTGCAACTAATCGTTTTTTATCATATTTTACATGTTCTCTAAAATATACCTATAAATATGCATTTGGATATATGTGAAATATTTTTCTATACACTATTTTCAATTCTATTTAATTATTTTTTCATCTGAATATTGTGTATTATTTCTCTTCAACAAAATCGTTGTTCTTTAATTTTTTTCGTATTTGATAAAATGTTTAATTTTTTTAATTTTTTTAATTTTTTATTTTTTTTTTAGTTTATTGTTTTTTTTTTTTTCCATTATCTCTATGTGAGTTTTACAATTGTACATAAAAATATAATAATATACGTGTTGTGTTGCACATATATATATATATATATATACGTAAGTAAACATTACATCTTACATTACACATCGTTGTACACGAGAGAACAGGTTCCATTTTACCAGTGACTGAATATAAATCATTTATGAGTAATAGTTTCTATTAATAACATGCAATGTAATCGGATCTAATCCGCCGTTCTTAACTATTATATATACTATAATAATGAAAAAATGTTTAGATACATATAAATGATATGAGTATATGCGTCTATGCATAAATATATTATAATATGGTTTTGTCCATCCATATATGTTATTAGTAATGTAATTATGCATATAAAAATGCATATATTATTAGTACAATAATTTTTTTAAGCTGACAGCTGTCATACATTTATGTACAAATAAATATATGTATAAATTTATATATCTTTCGATGTTATTATATGATAATAAATATAATGATATGAATTAATAATCTATTGTGTGCTCCTTTTTTGCTGCACATATGTATAGATGAGTTTAATTTTATAGTAATTTTTCCTTATTTTATATATATATAATATATTTAAATGCAAAAATGATATCGCGTACTAAGCAAATTTTTCATTTATATTCATATATGTAATGTAATGTGTGTGTAGCTCGCATGCCGGTGTTAGGTTTGATATGGAAAGTAAACTATATAATTGAAATTAATTTTTATCTTTAATAGAAATCAATTTATTTTCCTTTGCAGACGACCTGATGATGGTGATGGTATTGTTATTGTTATTGTGCGAAATTCAGTAAATTAATTATGAATTATTATAATAATTGACGTAGAGTCGACTTCGGATATAATTTATGAGGTGCTACTTAAAAAATGCTCGATGTAATCTCTTAGCTTTTTTACCTTCCTTATCAAACCGTCCACATATAAAATATATGGGCGATATATTAACTGCCTTAACCCATGAAATAGGAAGGTATGGTTCTTATAATATGTGCGTAGTTAGTATATAATATATATGACATAAATTAAAATTTAAAATCACACTAATTTACATTTTAATTATAACCATATTTTATATTTCGAATGATTGCAATTATAGATAATTATTATATGTACCACTCTAAATAAATAATCGGAATTACTTTGTGAATCTGTTTATGGTAAATTATGGATTTGATTTTTTTTCCGAACAACCTCTACAGAATTGGTACAAAGCGAAGCCATATTATACCTATTGCGATTTTATGTTGTAATAATAATCAGACCTATCTTTCAGATAGGCTTATAGGTCACAACGTATGAGTGATGCCACAATCCTCCATTTGTTGCTGTGTTTGTGTTGAAAATCGATCATATTTTTTATTAATCGATTTTAAAAAATCGGTTCCATGAAAAATTGGAAATTGATTATAATTCAACAATTTTACATATGAAACTCCGTTGAAATTTTGATTTTTCATAAAATTGGGTTCGGTGATGGCAATGAAGTTTTATCAAATGCGCTGCTTTTTGAGTGGTTTAAGTGTTTCAAAAATTTCAATTTCAGCGACAGTTGAAGAGTGAGCAAATTAAAATTCAGAGCGATGATGATTGTTTTTTTTTATCCTTATCCATGGGATTGTAATCATTGGGTTCCTGTAGGTCAAACTATTAATCTACATTATTATCTTATGAGTGGTCTTGCTCAACTCCTTGAAATATGTATAAGAAAAAAAATACGGTTTCTTCATCATAACAACTCACCGACTCACACTGCATTGTCGATCAAGATATTTCTAACATCCCATGTGAAAGTTATCTGAGTTAAAAAAGAACTATATGTTGAAATTGTGATAGAAAAAAGTGGTACGCAAAAAGTATTTAAAACACTGTTTCTAAAACAATGGAAATAAAGGCATAGGTCGTTGTATACCGATATAGAGGATAATAACTAAATGTATGTATAAATGTAAAATAAAATTAGTTAGTCTCTTTATTTTATTTATATAACCACACCTCGTATTACAAAACTTAACTAACATAATTTATTAATATTTTTCCTTTCACGGAACGGACTATTCCATTTTTGGGCAATTTCTTTTTCTTTTATATATGATATTATTTTTTTTTTTTTCTAATTTTATCTAATATTATTTCAAAACGATCAAAACATAAAATAAAATAGCAGAAAATCGAACCGCAACAAAAACCACCAATACACACAAATAGATGTGCTTACCCATCGTACAACAGCGCACGCAGTACACAATAATACCAATGATGGAAAAATGGTTGAGAAGCAAAAAAAAAAAAAAAAAGAACTACTTACTGCAAGGCTATTCCAAGGTCGACCAGATCATTGACCTTAACATTCATGACCTATCGGCCATCATACCATATTATTTTCGTCGTGTTTTGCAAAAATATATAATATAATCATTATATCAGTTAATTGACACAGTGATTGTTATTTTTCTCTCTACATCAAATTATATATTGGTATTTTAAACATCTATTTTTCTATTTTTATATAAAACATACATAAATTTATAGATTGGTACGCGCGCGTATATACACTACTCTCGCGTAACGTATACCAAAATAGTATGGTTAAATATTATTTTGCATTTTAAATTTTATTATTATTATTTTTAAATTGAATAAATGTTAAATGAGATGGAGATGGAATCACCGTAAACTCGTTAAAAAATGTTTATGTTAGATTTGGTTTTTCTATTTTTAATTTTTATTGTTCCGAAAAGAACAAAAAATTTGTATTATGTAGGTTATTATTTTATTATTATATTAAAAATATTATTATAGATTCAGTGTGAATGTAAAATTTAAAGTTTAACCTTTATTCAATATTATCAAATATTATGAATTTTTATTTTAATTATATATATAGTTTATTAATATATATATATAAAGTTGTAATGCGTAATTAATATTCATGTTCACAATGGTTAATCTATTTTTATGCTGATTATAATTTATGTTCATATATATATATTGAGAAGACTGTATCATCAAAAGTCCAATGCATCTTTATTTTTTAGCTCTTATATGGTTGCTTTTTGCACTTACGATTGGCGCCACCATATATAAATTCCATTGAATGAGGCGCCTATAAATGAATTTATATATCCAAATATATATATATATATATAGGTATAATTGTAAGTAGGTACGCAATGTAAAGTAACTAAACTTATTTAAAACTATAAAATATATATTATGGTGTCTATGTCTCTATAATAACGTACCTAAATAAATATTAAAATAGCAATAAAGGTATATGTAATAATAACAAAATATATCTATATACATTTGTATAATTGTACTTATAAATACATATATCTATCTCTAAATGTATCTGATCATAATTTTATATTAGCTCTGCTGGTTCTACTATACAGTTTATATGGTATGTATATAAATTTTATATATATAGATAGATTTATATAGCAAAGGTATATATAAACTGTCATTAGCAAGCAAATTAAAGGTTTTTTTATTCTGCAGAATTTTATTCAAATTATATAAATAACGGTGTTTGTTCGTTTCTTTTTTTTTTTTTTTATTTTGTCTTCATTATAAATTTCAGATATTTAAACATTAAAATTATTACAAAAATAGATGAGATGATGATGGTACAATATATTTTTTGGAAAGTTTTGTTCTTTTTATATATATATATATATATGGGTTTAATAAATAAATATAAATGGTATAAATAAGAATGTAGTTCATAAAATTTATAATGAAATGATAATTTTTGTGTATTTTTATACAAATCTAACAAATGTAGTTAAACGAAGAAATGCAATTTATAATATTAGGATGTGCAAACGAATTATTTGAAGACATTATTTTTCTATAAAACCACGATTTTTCTCATACAAATTGCAGAAACATAATTAACACAATAAACATTTTTTTAAATAAATCCGTAAATAATTTCACTGTCAATTCTATTTATATATTATTGAATTTTTATATATCATTTTCTAAATAATAATCAATATCAAATGTTAAATTACGTTAAATTGTAATATATACATTCTCTGACCCAATGAGAATGTATTTATCATATCGTTTACTACTAATTGATTTATGTGGTGTAAGCCTACCCTCACAAACTGTTTCATTTTTCATGATTTTTTCTTCAGTGTAATCCTGAACTGAAATCTACCTATTGGTTAAGTCTTTAGCTGATCAGAAGTTCAATGAACGAGAATTCATAAAGTCGCCAGAAAGATAACAAAAGACCATCGAACAAAATGGTAAATACTATATACAAAAAGTTATTTTTGTTCCGTAAATCGAATTTATATATCAGCCAAATGCTTTCATCCTGTCATACCAAAATGAAGTGAATGGAAAATAATCGCAGTCATAGTAAAATCAATTGAATATGGTTGAGTGTTAAAACACCGATATTGGTAAAAACGGTATAAAAATTGATGATCGATGATGCGTTATCATGCGTAAGATTCCAATTTCTAATTATCATTTCCTCACACTTTTTGCATAATTTTCGTCCTTTGTCGTAATATTATTTAAAAATATATATTAGATTTTCTAATTATTTTGCTGTGCATTTTCAAAGTGAAATTACACTTTTAACACATTTGAATGAACAAATATTAATTTTTTTAAAATATCTATCCTCCTCAGCATCAAATCGAAATTACCACACAATTTTTTCCTACACCAATGGCATTTTATAATAATGTAAATCATACTTTTATACATATATATACATATATTTAGCTATAGGACGTATTGTATGTCAGTCATTCAATATCATTATTACAAGTGGTCAACGACCAATTAAATTTATATCAAGGAGACTCATAAAAAAAATGATAAAATAAGAAGATTATAATATGTGTAATATTATATTGGTGATTAATCTGAAATGTGCATTTCTATTAATAGAGGATGGTTTTTCAATTATTTATAACAACTTTGTTGTACGCATTGCAGTTAATTGAATCGTATTTAATTTAATTATAATATACTTTTGTGATATAAAGATAATAATAATAAATAAGTGTAATGTGTATATTTATTTCAATCATCTATTTTTAATATTATGGTAAAATCAAACATTATTTATTATTACATGGAAAATATTTATTGTATAATATCCTGAATCTCTATACAAGGTGAGAATAAGCAGGGTGTTGCTATCTATATCACCGCCAGACTATATACATAATAAAATGTTAAAATCCAATATAAGTATAGTGAGTATTTCTACTAAAGGTTTTCTATTACATTTTATAGAAACATATTTTTATAAGTGATATTGATAATAGCGAACGATAAAATAAACTCATGCTATAATTATAATAATAATTAAATTATTTAACGCAATTACTTAGAACATTTCGTATAATTATTATTATTATTATTATTATTATTATTATATCGTATAATATTTTACAAAATATGTTTTTCACATGATAACATTTGATTAAAAAATAAAATTGAAAGTTTCTTGCTGTTTTTATATATTATTTTAACGTAGGCGATTATTTATTATTTTATATTAACATATTTTTTTCGTTTTTAAATTCACAAGTTTTGTTAAAATAAAATATTTAATTACTGTGCGTTTAATTTATTACACAGATTTTGTATAGTAAAGTTGTTTGTAAAAAAATCAGTCAGACAGTCTATAATATATTTTAAAATTGTTACATCACGTTTCAGTGAATATCCGTTCGCGTGTTCGCGATAATATGCATATAAATTATATTCGCATCATATTCTAAGTTCAATAGATTTTCGATATTGTAGATAGTTGTCAATCATGATATGATAATTCATATTTTTTTGTGTTCGCAAATTTTTGAATAATACAATCTATCCCATAGACTCGGTATGTCCTAATAGAAAACCATTACACTGCTACTCGAGATAATTAAAAATAAATAAAAAATGTGTATTGCAATATTCTTTTCATATATATATCGAGTGGTACAGAATTCGAGCTATACAATAATATTCGAATAAAAGAGGATATATATATATTTGTATTTGTATTCATATATATTAAATAAATATACAAATATTTTAAATATATTTTCAATATTTATATTTCTTGCTCATATTTATTTATTTTAATTACTAAATAGATTTCTTATTATTTATTTTAAATCATTAAATTTTAATTGATTAATTATAATAAAGAATTATATAATTATGTTATGTTATAATTATATTTTAAGTAGACACGTATATAATATGGTAACTTTTGATACATGAATTTTTTTGGTATATCATATTCTCAATGGTAAACATTTATTATAATTAATATAATTATAATGTTATTTTTGTATTTTTACTGTTCATTTCACATTTTAACGATTATAAGATGGAACAACACAGATCACAAAAAAAAAACGATACAAAACTAAACTAATAATTGTGTTAGAATAATTTAATAAATATATAATCATTTAAAAAAGACAAATCTAAATTATCAAACCGTATATTTGATAATATTTATGTTTTTTTAAACATTTAATTTATAGTACAACAACGACAACATAATTATAATATTTATTCATAAAAATAACTTCATAAACATAAAAATAACTTCCAAATTTTGTTACTGAAATATCAATTAACTTCTTCTATATATATATAAGAAATGTTTATATAGCATTCTCTTCGCATTTAATTATTTATAATATTCGGCATAAAAACATTGTTGAACTGAGCCTATGAAAATCATAAAAAAAAAAACATAAAAATTTCAATATTAATCATAATTATAAAATAAAAATTAAATCTAATTTTAATTAATTTATTTATATATTATTATTTACAGATACAAATGGTACACGTTCTGAATTACAAGAATGTGCTATAATATTAACATTGTCTATGTTTGGCATTATTTTAGAAAGATTTATTGAATTAATTAAAGAACCATTTCAAGTGAATGGTAAATTTAAAACAAAAAATGAACCATTAATTACATTAGACGGTGACGTATGGATTGTTAATGATAATAAATCGGCTAAACAAAAATCGAATAAATCCGATAATAGCAATGATTCCATAGATGATGGCAATTACAATGTGGATAATAATGATACATATTCTTTTAATTTATCTGATGATGCAAAAGTAATATTACCTGCAATAAAAGTAAGTAAATTAAATTAATATATTTGTGTTAAATTTTGTAATTATTTATATCATATATTTATGAAATCGTAGCGAAATACAAATAGTAACAATAGTTAAATTGTGATCCTTCTCCATTACGGTCAGTTTTCCATATAGCTAGTCAAAACGCAAATGGAGGTTCTAATGCACCCATCATCTTCCATTTAAGCTGAAATAAAATGCCATCTAACATTAATATTTAATATTTTGTTTAATTTGTGTAAAAACAAATTACAAAAATAAATTCAGTTCTTTCCGATTTGAGATGATGTGTGTGATTAAATTATATAATATGACATCATTTTGAAATTAGGATTCATTATTATATTACAATTTTACTCACAAACTCATTGTGGTTCGTATCATAGGACGTAAATATTTTCGATTCAAATATTTTAGTACCTTTTTTTTAACACATCTTTCCAAATTATATTATACCAAAAATTTTATATATTTAAAATTTGCTCACAAGTCTTTATTATACGGTTGCTGATTTCTTGATGATGAAATTTACATTAAAATTAATCCACAAGAGTCGTTTTTGATGAAAAAGAATCAACTGTTGGTATGGAGATATTCGGAAAAAAGTTATTAATTTAACATGCAATTTGGTTGTGTGGTAAAGAAAGCAATTTTAGCTGCTATTGATGCGAACACCGATAGAATTATTAATTTTTTTGCAGAACTTTCGCCACCACTCCTTACTTTGACCTACTAGACTGGCAGCAACTTTCTATTTTAGATTGTAATTATAATATTTATACTTTTTTGAATAATTTTAAAAGTGATCGATGTACTGAATGTTTCTATATGATTTTTCATAAATACTCCTATTCACTTCTTATTATTTATTGTGAATAATAATCAGTTTGGTATAAACATTTTGTTCATTCCAAATTAATTGCCATTTTTCGTTCATACCTGAAGTTATATATACTTTACATACGGCCTTGATATTTATGCTTGTAAGCTTATCTACCTACCTACACTATATACTTTTTTCGTTAAAATTTTAACTTTAGCTATACCCTATATATTTATTTATAGTTTGTTTTAATATAATTAATTAATGTATTATGATGGTATTTATTATTTTTAGTATATCTTAAGTTAATTGCATCGCATAAAAATATATTCGTACACTCGGATACCTAATATTATATAATTGGATATAGGAGTATCACATATATGCATTTCATAAGAAATTACTTGAATCTCACATTTCAATATGTGTACTAGGTGTGGCTATAAAATAATGAAAATATTGCCGTAAAACATTTTTATTTAAATTTATATATAATTAATTATTATTCTCTTCGAAATACACCGCTCCTTTATCCGCACAACGCTCGATTCCATTGCTCAAAACCATGCTGGAAGTCTTCTTCTGTGCGTGCTCCTTCATGACGCGGGCTGCTTTTCCTTCAACTAGTTTCAACAATATGAAATCTTGTTCCTTTTAATGCAAATTTGACCTTGGCGAACAGATAAAATTCACATTGTGCTACCACAGGCGAATGGTATAGCACTGAGATGTTATACTTGGATAGAAACAATATGACTACAGATAGGGATGGTGCGGCCAGCAAAAGAAAAGGCTTTACGCTATACAGTTTTCGACGATCTTCTTCTATATATAAAATCATCAATCTCGTTATTTTGTAGCCACGTCTGGTAAATCTTTAAAAACAATAAAATCTACTTATTTATTAGTTAAATAAATTTAAATAATGTACAATGTTTTGTGTGATTATTTACTTTACATTATATATTTTATCCATGTAATAACTGTTTCTTTTTTATTTATTTCATATACATATTTATTTTAAAAAATTACATACATTTAATTTTAATTTATTACTTATTAGATGTTATGTTAAATTTCACAGATAGATATAATTTTTTAATATATGTATATAATATACTATTTTATATAGTAATAATATAGTATTCTTCTTGGACGTATTTATGAATGAATGTGTATATTACCTATACAATACATATATTTTATGGTATTTATATACGATGAAGAATTACTACTAAATCTTTTAAAATTAAAATTAAATTTAAATATTTGTAGTTGCGTGCAATTAATAACTAAAAATTTTATTCTCTATATTTTTATTTTTAAAATATACACATGTTATTATTCAATATAATGAGTACGAGTGCAGAAGATACATAAATAAATTATAGAATCACTGTTTATATTATATTTATTTAATTTATCAACTTTAATTAACTATATTACTATGTAATACATAATAAAAAAAATAGTAGTTGTGTATGTTATAAATAACGCATGAAAATGTTCCAATTATAGAAAATACAATTTCAGTCATAAAAAATTAAATTTTATGACAATTCTACGTTATTTTATGTAATAGTAAAAATTTAACAAATCATTGATTTCAACAAAACGCAATTTTTTCATAGAACCAAATAATTTTAATCAATTTTTGACGATTTCATTATTTCTTACCTATAGAACTCGTCGGCTGCCTATCAGCAAGATACTGAACCATCATTATTGATGATCCTTATAGCATTGTTCAGTTTGGTTACTTGTTGAATGTGTATACCTCTGAATTTTTTTGTCTGCGAATCTATGTGTGGTATATTTAATATTCCTTAAAGGATTTTGTTCTCTAAATACTTAAAAACTAACAATCCATGATATCCATTTCCTTTTTCCTCATCATTTATTAAATACTATTGTAATTCACTGTACCGCCCGGTACTCTTCGGTGGTTTTGACGAACTTTATTAGAATTAGATGCGAGATCATTTTTAACCAGTACATATGTGTTTTTAATTTATAGTTATGTGATTTAAAGTTTTTGGCCTAAAAAAATTTTTCACGTGGTATCAATTTTAAAAAGAAAAAATAATAATAAAAAAAAATCGTTATTGTTAGTGTTAAAAAATTATTCGTAAATTATTAACTGGTGTACAGTAAATATGAACCAAATTGTTCAAGATATCTATGGAATTATCAAAAAATTATAGGGAATTCTCAGAATGTTATTTAAAAAAGAGTAGGCAGTTCATGTTGAATAATTTGGATGCTCTAAGACAAGATAAAATGTAAAGTGACTCGTTCGAAATAGGTAGTAGGCATGAAACTCAAAATCACTTCATATCGCCTAAGTTAGTGTAAAAATATATGGATAAGGATCGTACAAGTGGTAGCATTAAACATAAATGTATACATTTCTTTGATTTTCATGTTCAACAAACACTTTAAAAATCGTAAAATTATTTATATAAACATTTATTCATTTCAGATTTGGTGTGATTGGTTAATCCAAAATGGTGCAATATGGAATCCGCCGCCTTGCGCAAGGGATTACAAAATAGGGTAAATAATTTTATTCTTTATTTTAACTTTATGTTAATGTTAAGCAACGATTTGTGGGATAGATATAGATCGCAAATATAAAATCTTTCATTAGGTTTTTAATCTTATATTCAGCCGTAACTCATAAGCATATATTTAACAAATGTTTACTCATAGCCAGTAAATGTTAAATTGCTCCGATTATGGAACTGTTTTAAACAGTGTAAGAATTACGATATATATATATATAAAAACGTTATCTAGATGAAAGTTTATTTTTATCTATAGATATTTTCAGTGTTATTATTAAAGATGTTTTCATAGTGTGCTACACACAAACGCATACATTACAATCAATATTTATCTAAGCGTTTCTAAATAATTGCTTGTTTATTTACGTATACATATGATTATACAATGAACCTCTGTGTATATATTATAATATCGCAGTTTACCTATCTATCTGCAGTACTTGCCGACATTTTTTATGTTTTTTTGCTAATTTATCTTGCATCCAATATCCATTCAATTGATAATTTGAGATATTTACACTCTGTACATATTTCAATAATGCAAATTCAATTTTCTGTAAGTGCCTGTTGGTTGGTAGCTACCTATTTTTGATATGTATATAAATTTAAGAGTCAATAAACTTTATATAATTCTACTGCTGTTGCTTGATTCATTCAAAGGATACAACCGAATTACCAAGAATAATGTTTCAAAATAAAATTATACAATAAATTACTATATTCTATTATATTACACCGTATGTAAATAAATTCTTTTACATTTTACTAAATGAATACAAAATATACGAGGAATGATTGACAATGAAGGTAATAAATAGATTTACTTTTCAAGATAATACACTCTTTCCATCTATACTACCTTCTCATTGTTTACGGGTGTACTATCAGTAAATTTCATCCATTGTTCTTTATAAATATTTCGGGGGTATCGAATAAAATCAATATTTGGATTCCTTTTCGTTCCTCTACAACGACAGTGCTGAGAAACATCATTCGTTTACATTTATGATTGATTGTGAACAAACATGGCAGCCCAATGTGCACTGATGATAACAGTAATTTAATATTAAAATGTTTACCTTCACTGTCAAGCCCACTGCGTATACAACGATACATTATATTTATTACACAAATATTTGCGGGCAGTGAAGTCTTAAGAAGGTATTACAACAAGAAATACAAATATGAAATAAAATTCATATAACAAAATAACATTGTTCTTATTAGAAAAATTGCAAAAAATAAATTAACATTAAATGCATTTATTATTATTTTTATATGCAGTAGAAATTTATCATATTTAAAAAAAAACAACAAATAATAAGTAATAATAATACAAGTATTAACGAAATATCGCTAAATATTTTAATAAATATTTTTAATACGCTAAATAATTTCTTTATAAATAACTTTATTATATTATTATTTAATATTATATATTTAAAGATAAATATGCGCAAAAGTAAATATATTTTTCTCACATTTATTTATTTATTTATTTATCTATTTATAAATTTTATCGTATATCCAATAGAAATAATTGCAGTACTGATCCATGGGATGGAATAGCAACACTTATCACAATGTTGCAAAAAGTGGACGTTAATAAAATTTTATTATCTGTTCAACCAAAACAAGGTAAATTTTTATTATAAATATAATCATAATATAGTTTAGATATATCAAAATATATACAAATACATTGTAGATAGATGTTTTATTAAAATAGTACGCACGCATATGCAATAATTTTAAAATACCTTTTATTACTGTACCATACGGACAATTGCACCTGCAAAAAGTTCATTAAAAAAACACAATTTATAATGGATATAATAAAAATTTATTATTTAATTTTTATATTTAGGTTTTAATGTAATTAAACTTCAAGAGGATATTTTGTTAGGCGGATTTCTTCCCTTTGTATCAATAGCACCGGAAATATTTTATGCACATCCCGATGAAGACATTGAAACATCACAAAATATGATACGATTACAAAAAATCATTTATTTTGGTACCACATATTTATGCAATTGTAAACCATGTGTTCTTAAGAAAATCGAGAATAAAGATTGTACTGAATATATTAGTATTATTCAGAATCATTCTAATGAGGTAAATAAAATACATATTTTGTTTTCTAATTTTTTATTTTTCAATTACATGCGACAGCAAAATATAAAAATTCATGCTAATAAATTATTGTTGTTTTATTTATTTAACAATATATATTTTCTCGCATATAATAGGCAAGTGATTTTGATCTGTTAGTGGAGAGTTTTAGTGATGATGATGATGATTTTGATAATATAAAAGACTCAATTAATAAGACTAATGTGAGAAGTGATAGTGTGTCGTCTGATAGAAGCGGTAATTCACAAAGTCATGATGAAAATGCTAGCGAAGTTAGGAAATTATTAAGGCGTAAAGATGAATTGGAAAGAAGACATAAGATGGAAGAAAGACATCAACAACGTTTACAGGTGAGTTTTTGTTTTTTTTTTTATTATGGAATTGTTTTTTTATTTGCAAAATTAAATTTAACAAAATCAAAAATATAAATTAAATTAAAATTCTACAAACTTTATATTATACATAACAATATATAAAAGAGAATGTGTAAGTAATATAATTTACCATTTTAAAAATATGTGTTTGACTCAACTGTTGTTGTTGATGTTTAAAATGTCCAAAAAAAAATGTACAAAACCTACTAAAAGAAAAGCGGCACACTGCGTAAATTTAAACAATATAGAAGAACAAGCAAACAATTAATTAATGTAGTGTCTTGATTCTTGACAGAGAGCGGAATTATTGAAAAACTCTGATAAAACCGCACTGCTATAAATTTACTGAACCAGAAACAGGAAAACTAAAATCCAATGTTTTTTTATAGTTTTAAACAAATTTTACAATAGTAGAATGTGAATTTCTACGTATTTGGCTGTTGTAAAAAGTTGAGTAGATTACAAATAGACTTAAACGTACGTCTGCCTATACGTTTGTAAGTTAAACGTTTTACATTTACGTACAATATATACAAAATACAAGTGAAGGTGTGATGTATATGAGTAATAACTGTACGTCAACATAAATTAAATAATAATAATAGAAAGTAAAAATAATGTATAAATTTGGCAATAATAATTCTTTTATTTGTTACTATTTTTATTTTATTAATGTAATTTTACCATAAACTAACTAACTATTTGTTTGATACTTTGATACTGTAACATTTTGCATTCAAGTTGTTGGTAAATTACTTTGTATGTTTCATCAAATGCATTCAATTTTCAATAGATGGTTTATATTAATTCAATTATTCTTATGAGTGAATAGCGTTGGGTATGGAGACATTGTTAATTTTTGAATAGCGTATGCACGTACGTGTGTCTAACACCATATTTTCAAAGATCATCGTTTTTTTTGATTTCATAAATAAACAAATGATAATTCAGTTGAATAATTTTTACTATGAAAAATATTGAATTTTCATATCGATACTGATAATCTGCGGATAGAATAAATGACATCCGCTTTTACCACTATGCGTCACTTAAACCAATCAATAGTAATATAGTAAAAATAGAACATTTATTATGTCCTTTTGATTTTCTACCATAATAACAACCAATCGTATTATTATTCACAAGACAATTTTTAATATATACCATAAAAATAATTATAGATAAATATATTGGATACATTTAAATATATTTTAAACATAATATTCTTTAAGTACAATATATGATATATAATTGACTTGCCATATGAACGAATATTTATTTGGAGTTTTGGTGTAAGGGAATTATATTTTATATTTTATTGTCTATTCGTTGTGTAAGGTCTCGGTAACTTCGTTTTAAAATATTATATAAATTATAAATGATTAAGATAATATAATTGCTGTAGTGTAGTAGTCTATCAACTTTATGTAAATTTTTTTCAGTAGCCCGTACTAATATATTCATTCCACCAAATTAAAAAGTTCATTCAATTTTTTTGTTCGTATTACTATATTAAAATCCCTAAATACTCTAAATATATATATATATTATGCACACACAATTAGCGAATAATTATTACGACACAAATTATTATAATAAAAAAAATAATGATTACTTAATTAAAATTACGCATAATAAGAAATAAAATGTACGCATTATTATATTATTAAAAAAATTTAATTTTATAATTTCAAAAATGCATAACATACGGTACGGACGGCGTGAGTGATGAGACTATATATTACAAACAAACGTATTTTATAATAATATATATAACTTTAAAACTTTCATAATATTATATTATTGTATTATTATTGTGCATATATATAATCGTATTTTAAAAGATTGTATAAACCATAATAACGAATATTATACCAAACTATAAACTTGTATAAATTTATAAAAAAATGTAAAATGCTACTTCAAGACCAGTTTTATTATTTTAATGTGCAATTTAAACTTGAACTTGGTCTGTATTTATTTTCTTTAATTTAATTTAATTTAATTTTTTGTTGCGTTGCGTTTCTTACGTTGTGATAAATGATAGGAATTTATTTAAGTGATATAATTATAAATTATATGTGTGTACTACTTTATAATGAATAATAATAAAAACTTTTACTCAAATATAAAATAAAAATTTTTTGGTTTGATTTTATGAAATCGTAAATAATAAAATATTTATCTAAATTAAAATTACTTTTATTTGGTATTGTAAATTTAATTTTGTTATTTTTTTCTTATAGAAAAATGCATAATTATATATATATGGATTTAATAATAATAAAACTATTTAATTTTCTTTTCTTTCAATTATTGTATGTAGTTGGTAGTTTTTTTTTTATTTTGTTATCTTATACATACACATACACACATACACATTAATTTCTTGATTCTTTTAAATTACTAAAAATACCGGAAATTTAAAAATTTTGCACTATTCTAAATAATATTAAATGTAACTATACGTACGTTATAACTATACGATATATATATACACACACCTTTATATCTCATGTATATGTAATATTATATATAGCTACTGTTTTCGCTTCTTGTCTTCCGAAATCTAATAATATTATATATTTAAATAAAAAGAAAAAAAAAAATGGCAATAAAAAAAAAAGTCAGAAATAGTGCACGAAATAAGTTTAACTTAACGAATCAATCGTAAAAAAAAAAAAATGCTATGTTATATTTATTTTTAGTAAATACAAGAATAATAAAAATAAAATTGGTATTTACATGTTATGTTTTTGTAGAAAGAAGTACGAACGAATAAATATTATATATATAATTCAAGTTTTGTGTATACGTACAAAAAATTTAATAGATAAATAATTCGAAATAGAGAACCAGTTTTTCCATATGCATATTAATATACAATATATATACTATTTGTAGAGTTATGCGAACATTTGTACACTTATATTCTAGCTATTTATAAGTTTACAACCCTTTTTTTATTTTCTTCTATCGCATATACATTTTAGTACATCTATGGCAGAAGACTAGTACATGTATTATTATTGGTTTTTGGTTTGTGTGTGTGTGTGTATATCGTTACCACCAGCAACTAACTACAATATATTTATCCAATCCATTATTTTGTATCTTTTATTCAAAATCGTATTATATATTAGTGATTTAACTCACGCATCTAAAGGTACTTATTTCCATAAATTTTTATCAAAATGTCATGTTTTTTTCTTTTAGTGGTAATATAATTAAAATTTTTTTTTTTTAAGTATTTCAGATAACAAATGCATGTGATACTTCAAAATACATAAAATGTATTTTAAATTTAAATTATATTGTCCATCATAAACAAAATGTATCTGATATTAGATAGTTAATAGGTCTACCAATATGTGTGTGCCGTTTTTTTAAAAATAAAACACATTAATTCCGGTAATAACAGTAAAAAATTTTTATTGAATATAATTACCATCGTTAAGTATAACCTTTTTCCAATTTTTTGGCAATTTATGAATACCATCAAAATAAAACTTCTCCTCTTTTGATGCGATCCAAGAATCGATCCAATTTTGGACGTCTTCATAATTGTGGAAGCGTTGTGCACAGAGTCCATGTGCCATCGATCTGAACAAGTGGTAATCTGATGGAGCAACATCT
Organism: Bibio marci; assembly: GCA_910594885.2. Classification (NCBI taxonomy): domain Eukaryota; kingdom Metazoa; phylum Arthropoda; class Insecta; order Diptera; family Bibionidae; genus Bibio; species Bibio marci. Next base: position 31,653,094 of record OU343114.1, on the reverse strand, counting down.
GGTGAATAGGGCGGGTGTGGTAACACATCCCATCCGAGTGTTTCCAATGTTTCTTTTACCGGTTTTGCGACATGTGGACGAGCATTGTCGTGTAAAAGAATCACTCTTTCATGTCTGTTGGCCCATTCTGGTCGTTTTTCTTTCAATGATTGATTCAATTTATTCAATTGTCCTTTGTATACCTCACCAGTAATAGTTTGACCAGGTTTCAATAACTCATAATACAGCACGCCCTTTTGGTCCCACCAAATACACAATAAAACCTTCTTTCCATGAATATTGCGTTTTGGCGTCAATTTGACTGGTTGACCTGGATCAGTCCAATGCTTAGTCCGTTTAGGATTGTCAAAATAAATCCATTTTTCATCACCAGTGACTATTCGATGCAAAAACGACTTTCGTTGCTGTCTTTGAAACAATATTTCGCACGTGGTTTTTCGCTTTTCCATGCTTCTTTCTGTCAATTCATATGGAACCCATTTTCCTTCCTTTTGGATCTTACCCATATTGTTTAAACGATTAGAAATGGTTTGTTGACATACATTTAAGGAATCAGCTAGTTGTTGTTGCGATTGCGCATCGTCTGCATCCAACAATGCTTGCAATTCTGTATCTTCAAATTTTTTTGGTGGTTTTCCACGTTCTTTGTCATTCAGATCAAAATCACCACTTTTGAATCGTTGAAACCACTTTCTGCACATTCTTTCTTGTAAAGCATGTTCACCATAAGCTTCAACAAGAATTCGATGACTTTCAGCAGCAGTTTTCTTCCAATGAAACAATAACAAGAAACCTCCCCGCAAATCAGTTTTTTCTAGTACAAAACACGACATTTTCAACAAAGGAAAAAAATATGTCGTTTACACTTTTAACTCGTAACACAAACTGAATGATAAAGATATAAAGTGAATACGTTCACAAAGAAATTTTCAGCCGAAACCACCATCGTTTCAGTCAGCTACAGCGATTAATCCGTGAGCGGCACACACATATTAGTAGACCTATTACAATATATAAATACTTTTTGGCTGCCGTATGTTCCACCGTTCGTTTCCCGATTACATTTATTCCAGATGCTGCGTGTACCTTTGGTCAATAACGCATGCATACAAAAATACCAGTGTACTATATATACATTTGTCACTCAATTCAGTAGCACAGTGTGGTATATGGTGTTAATGTTAATAAATCGTAAAATATAGCCGGTGCAATTTCCATTATTTTTGACATGAGAAATTATATATTTTAATACTGACTGACTTCAGTTGACTGATCATTTGTTCGTTTATGAAAAAAGAAAAACGTATATATTTTAAAATATTATTTAAAAATTGAACGCTACACAAAAATTAACAATGTCTATCCACACAAACACATCACTGTCGGCTAATCAGTCATATAAAAAATAATAGAATTATGAAAATATTTATATATTTTTCGTTAATTGCAGTACAATTGGTAACTCACTCGGAGTAATTTACCAACTTGGCCATACTTATGGCCAAAATTTCAAAATCATGGTTTTTTTTTTTTTTTTTAAGTAATTCTATTGCTTAAAATCTTCAAAGTTCATCTATAAGAATATGTTTTCTTCAAATTATTAATATAACTTAAAGTTTATCTAGTTCAAACAAATAATTTCATACCTCTTCAGAACAATGTCTCATAAAATCACACCCACTGAATATTAGCAAATTAATAAATACGGTTTATTTTGAATTCATTCTGTATTTGGTTGGCATTAATAATAACCAAACATTTGAAACCATTTAAATCGAATGAATGAGGAGACAGATTCGTTGTATTGTGCATACAGACCTTCCGCATTTCATGACATGACATGACAACATCTCTAATTATCATACGATAAATAAAAAAATAATAAATAAACTGAAACTGAAATAATATTTACTGATTTTTAATTTAACAATCATTTAAAAAAAAAAAGAAATTAACAATGAATTTAATTTGTATCAATAAATGAAATAGTAAAAAAAATTCTGCTTATGTTTAGGAAAAACCATTTCGACATATTCACTTTTCCAACAGCTTAAGTTCAAATTTCTCCAGTTATTCAATTATTCATTGCTATAAATGAAGCATTTCACATGGGTGTGGATTTTGACGGATGTGGTGGGTGGTGACATCAGACTCAATTGCATATGCGTTATGTTACCATTATTACGATGTCATATGTGATCCACCGGTGTTCACGCACTGCAAATACATACGTCCAAATTTCTTCATGTCTACACAAATTGCCATACAAAAAATCTTGGGGGCAAACAAACTTAATGCTGAAATAGTCAAAAAAATATTCATAGCACTTATAATATGTTGATGGGTTGTACACATATATATGAACCTAACCTCTGTATGCCCTAAAGATGTGATTTTAATTTCTATAAAATCCTATCTATATATATAATTTCATTGTATTTTTTCTAAATGATTTTAATTGAAACAATTTGCAAAATTTGCCGCTCGCCTATTAACCGAAGCAGTTTAATGATAAGTTGTAATTTATTTATTTTTTTTTCCTCTTAAGAATTTTCACACATAATTATGTATTGAATATATATATATTTATATCGTGCACATTCATCACGTAAATAATTTAATTAAATAGAGAATATACCTATATAGAATATATGTATGTACGCAGATGATAAGTAGATCAATAGTTCCATAACAAATTTTATTAATGAACCTTTTTAAATTTGAACAATACAAAAAAATAATAATAAAAGATGTAAATTGTTGTTGGTATTTTATAGTTTTTATAATAATAAATAAATTATGTACATAGAAATCTTGTGTGCAAATAACGTGTATTCTATATTTATTTATTTGAAATTATTTGTTTATTATTATTATTATAATAAATGATAGAGTAAAAATTAGTTTTATAATGGTGCCAACAATTATTTCAATTTTTATTATATTGTGTACAACATAATTTATAAAGTATTGTTAAATGAATTTGCACAACATAAGAAAAAAAGTGTTAAAAAAAAATTTCATTAATAAATTTTAATTTTACAAAAAAAAAAAAGAAGCAACAAAATTACTGTTAACTGTCTTGAGGGTAAAAAAATATATAAATAATTAGAAAATCTTTTAATATACAACTAATATTTGGAGAAAAAAAATGTGTTTGGACTAATAAAAGTCAATTCTGCTTGTTTGGAAAGAAAAACAGACAAAAGCTCTGTGCACTGAAAACTAAATTTGACTAGCGAATTTAAACAATTTTATACTGTAAAATCGTTCGAATGTAATCTGAAAAATAATTTATTAATTTCAAATGATTTCAATTCATTTCAAATGATATTTGCTTCATGCACTAGCATGATATTTAATATTTGATAAAAAAAAATACAATGAATTCCATTGATTGTTGAAATGATTAATTGCAACACATTTTTGATTGCGGGAACAACTCAATCGAAATGGCAGCGCCAATTGGATGAATGTAAAATATGGTGATGATTATTAAATTTCGTATAAGTATAAGTTCTTGCAATTATTTTGTGTGACCTAAGATTTTTCAAATTTTTGACTTAAAAATATTGGTAAAACTGTGATTTGTTATTATATATTGTATTATTATACCGCAGATTAGGAAATCTATATAGTAATTTTTGTCTTATATATGAAGATCTGGTGTGTGTGTATATAGAAATAGCATCAGATATATTTGTAATTGCAAAATTTCAATCGGCAAGAAACATTTATATGGTTATTTGTAAAAAAATATCTAACAACACTTTGGAATTTTCGCGTCTGATTCAAGTGTTCCATTTGTGACCCGTTATACTTCATTTGTTGCATTGTCTCAGAACACAATTATTAACAAGAATTGTTGAGTATTCTCATGAAATTTGATTTTGTATTTGCAGAATTTTTTTTTGAGATAAAAATGTAAAATTAAAACTTATTGTTATAGTTTATAATAGTGTAAATATATTAAATAAATAAGTTTATCTAACTACTATTACTACTACTACTACTGCTATTACTATTACATTATATATTATCAAAATTTTCACACGATTCTTTTGCTCTTCAAATTAAAATGTTACGTTTAAGTTTTACATATAAGCGTGTGCCTTTTTTTTACATATGCACAATTGGTTTTTACGAAAATGTTTTTTTTTGTAAAAATATCAAAAAATAATTTATACTAAATAAATAAATGTTCAAATTATTAAGTTTTATATTAATAATACAAACATTAAAACATTTGTTATTTGCTCAATTAGATTAATATTCTTAAAGCATTTGTTAGATATCGTCGTTGCTTATTTTAATATACCGCATAGCTGCCATTCAATTTACATTGTAAATGATATACTGATGCATTTGAATTATAATAATGCCACGTAATGTCGCGAAATGTATTGGAGACGCCACTTTTACCATATAATTCACAATTCACATATTTTCGTATTCTATGTACTATGTTTTTTTAAATTTTTTCCCTGTTCTTTTTACCATTAGATATATTTTAAAGAAATATATATATAGTTTTAAATATATGCAAATATCGTATATACACGATTTAATACTTGTATTATATAGACATGATGGGCAGCAAAAAGTATCATAGTATAATATCAACAAATAATAGAATTATTCAAAAAGAGAATTTTTTGTTTCTTGTTCATGTAAATTGATTTAACTATAGAATTTATTTTGTTATGCGCCAATAAAATCGACATAATAGAAGTGTTCAATTTGTAATTATTATTATTATTGTTGAAAATTAATTATTATAGTTAAATTGATTTTCTAAATGATTGGTACCGTTGATTAAATACAAATAATAAATATAATAGGTATATAATGTGTATATTGACAGCTGGATGAGCTACCTCACATAAGTGTCTGCTTTTAACCATCACATTACAGCCAAACCTCAATAAGAACAGCATTTAATAAAAAGCAACTACTATATTAACGGCAACAAAATATTTCATACTAACTAAAAGCAATATAATTTGTATTATTATAAGCAGCTACAGTTTTATGAAAATGATATTTAAATTAATTACCTATAATTTTATAATTTAAGAAAGGAAAGTCAAACTCTGATATTAATATTCCAAATTTTATCAAAATCGTACGACGAATGATTTAATTATTGTTATTTAGTTTAACATCATATTCGACAAACTGTTGTGGTTTATAATTTTTGCTATAAACAACAATTGGGATCCCTTCAAATTGCGCTTATCGATCGACGACCAGGTTTGCCTGTATTGTGTCTATTATTATAATATATTTTCATATGAATAATAATAATAGTCTTAAAAAAATAAAAATAATGTACATTTAAATTTGGTATATTATTTTTAGTGACATTTGATTTATTTATTACGACATTTTGACCTAATTTTATGTATAGAGAATAAAAATATGTTCATTGTGTGTGAATGTACAAATTTTATAAAAAAAATATAAGAGATATATTTAAAAAAAAAAAAAACAAATGTATAAGGATGCCGCAGCGACATTTACACGATACTGTGCGCTGTGATTGTAACCGGCTTTTGCAGATTAATATTTCTGATTTTAGTGTATACTACCATATGTACGTAATACGTAAACACAAGTCAAAGTCAAAGTGCAATATGATTTTTATTAATGTAATTGGATTGGATGGAAAAAAATTATGTTTTAATATGGTTTCATTCATGGAATAAAATATGACATGTATTATATTTTGTTGCTTCCTTTTTCTTTTTTTTCCTTTCATTTTAGTACCATATATGTAATCGCTTAGATGATCAAAATTAAAATAAACTTAAATACATTCATTTTTTGTATTGTATTGTATGTATTGTTCACTGTTTTCTATAAGAACTTTTGCATTCAAAATTTTATGTTCATAATTTGAAATTTACCAAAGAAACGCATTTTTCATCACTTCAGAGTGTGTTATTGCTTTGAAAAATAGATGATTTTAGACGTGACGTCTAATGTAAACCTATTAGAATACTATATGATAACATATTCTGTAACCATATAGCCTGATCCAGATTGCTGAACCAGATTCAATTGGTTTATGAGAAAATTTTACGAAAAATAAAGTCAACGAATGTGTTACCATTGTATTGGTCGTATTTTCGGCGATATCTTTTGAAAGCGTGAATTGATTTTAAAAATCTTTTCTATAAAAGATTGGAAATTGATTATAATTTTCATTTTTGTATACAAATATGGAAATCTGTTAAAACTCTATGGCATTTAATTAGAAAAAAAGATAATTCATATAAAAATCGATTTTCCAGAAAATTTATTTCTTTGAACATACGAATTTTTTTTCCATGATCTAGTCTAATTTCATTCGGGCAGGTTATAAGAAAACTATTGTGATATATAGAAAACTGAATGTGCTATTTTTCTCAGGCTTCGCCACTGTTTTGTAGTTTCATATTAGTACCACCACGCACAGCCAATTGTGGCCATATTTTTAAAACCTTACAAACACTAAACATTTCATATAAAAAAAATGTCTGTTTTTAATTCAAAATTTATTATACGAACAAATTGATTGATTTTTGAATGTATTGAATATTGACAGAGACTTAATAAAATTGTTTTATTAAACATCAATAAATAAGCTTTGTAAAATGATGATATATTTTTCTTGTAAATCTATCTGATCTTTTTCAATGTTTTTCAATGTATGATCACGTTCAAATCGTTGCTGCAATAATTATTTATATAATATCGAATCGATTTTAATATGATAGTTGTTGTTAAATTGCTTGGCGTGCTCTTTTGTTACAATCTAATTGCAATAGATTAATTAAATTAAACTGTGTGTTACATTTTTGTTCTCCACATATAAACATTTATTTACGCGTGGAGTCAAAATTAAATTAAAAAATACGCAATATTCTTATAAATTTTATTATAGCTGCAGTAAAATACATAATTCTGTTATTCTTATTGTTTATAAAGAAAAAAAAAAAAAAAGATATGGTGTAAATTCTCATAGAATCTATTCTGGGTTCATATTACGTGCTTAACATTCAATGCGAAATCATGAATGCAATTCATTGTACAATATATGTATAAATAAATTTATAAAATACTTGTGATATATTTGCAAATGCTTTTCTTTTTTCTTTCTTTATTTTCTTCTTTTTTTTTTATTATTAATTATGAATTCAAATTATTCCGCGTAGGTGGACTGTGGGAAAAATATTTTATTTTATTTTTTTTTTTTATTTCTTATTATAGATTCCATTAATAATTTAATATAAAATGGAATAAATATACGAATATATATATTTATAATTTGATAAAACATTGTTTTATTATATTTGTACTATGTAATTTATTTGTTAATTTATTTATTTCTATTTTTTCAATGATATTATAACGATTCTCGCGCACTCGTTTAACTGGAACTCAAAATTATATATATTGTTCTAAATACCAATTGGAAATTAATTCAATCTTTCAATTTCTTTTCATTTAATTTAATATATCATGTTTATTTTTTTTTATATTTTTACATATTGTATGTGGAATGGTAATGGTACAATGGTATAATGGTCATCATTCATCATTATTAATGAAACCGCCTATTTTCATTTATTTAAAATTGTTACGATATATTTTAAGAACGATATAAAATTTCTATTTTTAGATTTTATTTTAACTGGTTTTATTTCTGTCAATCAAAATATAAAATTTATAGATAAATATTTCATCTACAATATATAAGAAATACGAAATTAACAATATAATTCTAATATCAATGTATTATTATTTATTTTATAATGATTTATTGTATGGTTGCAACTGCAAATACAAATTTACATACATATATGATTAATTGATCAATGTATTAATATAGAACGGCGGCCAGCCACGCACAGAAATACCATTTCGAATAAAAACAAATTTTGCATCGATATTTTCAGTTTGATTCTTCAACTAATTCAATAATTGTGAGCAAATAAATTGTATACAAATCAAAAAAAATGTTTTATAAGTTGAAATGCATTTTTCGATTTAGATCACATCATCACCACTTATTCAATATGACCCAGGATTGTCTGTTTTTTTTTTTTTTTTTTACCAATGAATGCTCCAGAACTTTTGAACATGTGTCTATTATGACGAATTGCACAAACACTTCCAGTTCGTTATTTTTAAGTTGATTTTTTAATCTTATTGTGATGGAACGTGGCTCTGTGTTGTAGACATTTTAATATATTGTACTTGGGCTGATTGTTAAGGAAAAATAAAATAAGGAATTACTTTTTTGTACTATAAAACCAATAGATCTTATATTGTTGTCCTGAATGCACTTTTTACAGTGATATCCAATCTTTTAATTCATTCGGAATACTTTTTGAAGCCTGCAAAATATTCGATTCAAATGCCTTTCCAGTAACTTTTTCATGTTCACAAAGAAGAAAAGATGGCTTGGTGGCAAATAAGAGGAGGTTACTTGTTGCAAATGATAAGGCAATGCATTTGGCCATTACAAAGCCAATTTATTTATTTACTTATATTTTATTCTTTTTAAAACAATATTTCGTCACTGTAAAACCAATCTCAGAAATTAACGAGATTGATTCAGAAGCTTATATTAAACAATCGCTTATGTTTAATTGAATTTGATCACACCCATCAACCAATTTGCTCCTGGGCAATGCAATTTCTATATACCAATTTCACCGAACCTATTTCCATTTTAGATAAAAAAGTAAAAACATAAGTAATATTAATGTGTCAATTTACAAATCTGTAAAATTCTATTATACTTTATGTTACCATTGAATCCCTCACAAATAATTTAAATTTGAAATTTAAAGATCAATGGCCTGTTATTTAATCGGGGAATACAGTATTTGTAATGTCACATATTCTAACATTTTTATTATCAAAAGATCAAAAAACAAATAATTCATTATAATGAAAAACATAATGTATTTTTAAATTATGTTAACTGTTTTAACAATATCATTATTTTATTTTAATAACAATGTATGTGGATGTGGTGTGGCTATAAAATTACGACATTGATGCTGAAGTCAAACGATCGACAGCTGGTAGCATAAAACCTTCTCTTTCGATTGCCGCTCCTCCGGTGTCTGCAGAAATTTTAGTTTGGTACCTGACCATAGCCTTCGTTTGTATAACATCTAGTTTTTGTTTTGATTAGTCGAAAAATTGGATAAGTGTTTTTTATAGAACAACAATTATTTGTGAAATTTCATATGAATGTTTATTTAAAATTATAGCATTAGTTTCGTCTTATTTTATAACCACACCTCGTATATATAAAAAATATTTGGCAACAGCTAAATAACTAAATTTAATACAGGTTTTTTCTGTTTGTTATATTATTATTTTATACAATATTATGGTAATTATTTTATTGATTTTAAATTAAATGGCTTAAATATTTAAACAAAAAAATTTGCTTATAAATTTATAAATTGTGTGTAAAAAAATTGTCACATATGATAAAATGGATTAATTCGATTTTTTTAAAAGTACACACACAAGTTTTATTTAATCATTTAATAAAGTTATAAATTTTAATATTGTAAATTGAATGTCACCGATATGCCGCATGGTGCATCTAAATAAAAGTAATATAATACCATATAGACGAATATTTCTTTAATTAGTAAATCACACACTTTTTATAGTTATGGAAATTAATTTCTGGAAGATATCGGTAAAATATATAATTATTTTCATGGTATCAACCGTCTATTCTTTCTCCCAAAAATTGAGCTACACTGACACTAAACAAACATTAGTTTTGGTAATTTAATTAAATAATAAATTAACACATATAAAAATAATAGAATTAAGGAAACATCTATCTTTCGATAATTACTATTTTATATATATTCAACTTGATAGGATATTAATTATTATACCAGTGAAGCGTTTGTTTGCTATATGCAAACAAACTTTAAGTTTGGAAATGGCAATGAGCGTAATTTAATTAAACTAACATGTGTATTAACGATATTACGAGTATTGCGACATGCTAAAATGGTGGTAATAAAAGCAACAAACAAAGAATTTACCAATAATTTCGAAACTAACGATTTACCATAAAACCCATTAACAACATGCGGGATTTTTTGTGAAATTTAATAATAAATTTATACAATCCATATAAATAATTCATTTGGTATTTGAATTATAAATACTAAGCGAACTGTATAAAATATATATGCAAAATATGATGAATATTGGTAAATTGGAGAAATAATTTAGACAACACTCTAAACCTATATATGGATTAAAATTTATCTATATTTTAATATATAAAAATAAAATTGATAATATTTAAATTGAATTTTCGGAAAATTCAAATTCAATTTGAATGAATACAGACATTTATTCAAAGTATCGGTTATATATATGTTATGTGGTAATAATAAAATGTATTACAGAATTGAATTAAAATGAATCTTCACAGGTTTTACTGCACCTATCCCCATTTTTCCACTCAACGTTAAACGTTATGTTCTTTTATATGTAATCGTACTCCTATATTTATAAATGCGCGTACTCACAAAAATATGTTTTATATTAAATTCTTTCGAGACTCAAATTTCTATCCCATTATCGATCGGCACTTGTGAAAATAATGTGGTGTTGTTGGGTAGCTAGCTAGCTATATTTGCCTGTATATATTTAAAGTAGATAAAATAAAATTATTTGTGTTTTATACTTAATATTCATGCGTTCACTTCTTAAACTTATTTGTGTTAAAATATATATATATGTAGTAGCACTTCATTGATAATCAAAGGCGATAGGTAATTAAATTAAATTTAACAAGTATATTTACAAGAGATATAATAAGAGATAAATATATACAAATAAAAATATATATTGTTGCAATTTTATATCATAATTTAAGATTCAAATCATATTTAACTTATACTTTCAAAAAAAAAAAAAAATAAATTAAAATACTAATACAATTTCATATTTTTTGTACGCGTATAATTACAGCAAGTTAATATGTAAATTTATTTTCTCTAAATATTGCAGTCATGAAGAACAGCGCAGTTTATTTTTTATTTTTTTTATGGATAACAACCTACCTTAAGAATAAGTGTGAATTTACTCGTATATGTACATAAAATAAAAATGCAAAACAATTCAAATATTATTCATATAGTCTTGAACGCATTCCAATAAACGTGTCGCATGTAAATTAACTTAATCTGTATATCCAAATAGTGTCATATCTTTGAATGGAAGTGAGTTTATATGTCCATCTGTATTATAATATAATATATATATATATATAGAAATAACAAATGCATATAAGTATGATATGATATGTTTTTATATTCAAGACATGTTTTAAATTTACTTGATGTGTTATAACGGTAATTGTCTTATCACTCCTATATGCTAAACTTAAGTATTTTTTTTTTTTTAATATATCACCTTACATTATATTTATTATTTAATGTATGTAGTAACGCTATATGGGTAGAGTCTATACATATGATGATATAATAATAATAATATTCATAAAATTGTCGTATATGTTATATTTACTATGTTTTGTATATATTAAATTATATGAAATACCAGTGTAAGATACAATTTGATATAGATTTTGTTTTAGTTAGTTGATATTACATATAAATTATAATTCTAAATTATTACCTTTATATAATTAATAAAATTAAATTATTAAAATATTATTATTCCGGCAGCTAACTAAAATGCAAACTTTAAGTACACACATTTATTTCTTTTATAAGATTGAAATTATGCTTCTTCATGACGCGTGCCGTTTTTTATTTCACGAAGCTTCAATGGTCTGAAATCTTGTTCGTTTTAATGCAGATTTTACCTTGGCGAACACGTCACATGAAGCGAATTAAGCTAATGATCTCACACTGGGATGTTATGTACTTGGCTATATAGAAACGTCTTCATCACAGACGTATCTTTAAATATTTATAGTATTTATACATAAATTATCATTTCTAACATTGTTAATGTTAATTGTATATATTGGATTAAGACATTTTCCAGAAACTGATTGCGTGTACGGAATTGATGATTCAAAGTTTACGAAGATTTCAAGCAGAAGGATATTATTTGAAAATTGTGCATGCGAATTTCCGTTTGTAAGAGATTCAGACAAAAAATTGAGTACCTACTTAACTTAAAATTTTAAGGATCAAGGACACTACAAGAATACGTTTTGAAATTATATGCTTGTGAAACTTCATACGAAAGAGTCAAAGACAAGAAATTGAGAACAACTTATGTTTTAAGGATCAAGGACATTATAAGAATATTTAAATATTCTTAAATAAAAATTGAATACAATTTATGTTTTAAGGATCAAGTGTATTTCAATTAACTTCTGAATTTACATAGCATGATCCGATACATGTGTCACTATTTATTACATTAATTGTGTCTGAGGGGTGACACTTATCGTTCCATTTCTGCGATTACTAAAATGTTCTAATTCCAGTTACGTTTATTTATACAGAATTTAATTATAATCATATCATTTTCTTGCTTTCTTTCAACGTTTTACATTTATATATAAAATTCATTATATTATCAAAATAAAATTAGTCGAAAATAATAACACTTTTTATCCTTGCATTAAAAATCATCATATGAAAATAAATTATAAAACCGCAGTTTCTAGCGCACTGATTAAAACGTTTATGTGATGTTTTGAATTTACAAAATTATATAAATCTGAATGAAAATTGTTACTATATTCTTATTATTGAGCAACAAATCTATGGTACAACTTCTTCTTGATCCACAGCCGCTCCGTCGAGCGTTGTAATGACAAAATTTTGTGCTAAATTTGCATCTAATTTCGTTCCAAATTTACAAATTTATCATTTGGTCTTTTTAGAATTTCTGCTTATTATTGTATTTACTATCATTTCAATCATTTCGACTAGTATAGAAATTACAAATTACTGCTATTATGTAAATTGAATTTTTCAAAAGTAAACAAAACCGATTTTACTGGACACAGTACATTACGAATTTCTGTCGCCAAGTGAATACGGTTTCTTCCATATAATAGCAAAACTGAACGATTCAAGCTTCATCCCTGATATACATAATTGATAATTTCCTATATCATCTATTATATACACATATAAGTATTATTTCTTATTCTTCGTCTATTTCCAATTTTGTTGACTTATAAATTGTCTCTCCTATATACGGATAAAATATGTATAAAAAAAAAAGATAGGTGTTGAAAAAGTAAAATAAATATTGTTTAACATTATGTGTGTAGGTTAGGTATATGTATAACATAAATAAATAATAAAATAAATAATTAAAGAATATTTTATTTATGGAGTGCAACATATATTTGCAACAATGTAACTACTTATACAAATACAATAATAAATTAATTGTGGAGTATATAATGTTTTTATATTCATATTGATAGAGTAACATTTAATCTTGTAAAACTAAATTGTAATAATTATTTAAATAAATTGTCTATATCTTTTTATTATTTACAGAAAATATTGAGACAGAGTACTGTAACATTACATATTGAAGTGAAACCAAGATATTTAATACCTGATACAAATTGTTTCATAGACTTTATTGAACAATTAAAAGCAATCGCTAACGCACATCCATTGTATCAATTAATAATTCCATTGGTTGGTAAGTAAATTATAAATATATATATAACTTTAAGTAAATATATAAATGATGCAGCAAAATATTGTAACAACTAAATGTGTAAACATTCAATTTATATTATTTTGTGTTTGTGTTTCAATATACTGAAATTTTCGTATATACAATATATGCAATAAACACAGACAAAATAAAAGTAAATTTTGTAATAGATATAATTATATTATATATGGCTTTTAATATTGTAACATTTTTTCACTGTTTGTAGGTAGATACACTTCGTTTTACTTGTTTAGTGACAATTAAATGTTTATGTAGTTTTTTCCATGAGGATGTACCAAACATTCATTACGCCAGCTAAAACAAGAATATGCTTTTTCAAAACTTCATATACTATATTTGGTTAAATAAAATATATACGTATCAGTATGATAGCGTAGCCCACGCACACACAACAGGTTTTTTTTGTTAAAACTTGAATTACCCTGAAAAAATTATATAATGTTTCCTTGGCTACCATAAATATTCTCCACACCGAAACATAATGGAAAATTTTAGTTAAATTTAAATTGAAAATATAATCGGTAGTCCATCAAATTGCTGTGAAATAATCAATATGTCTACAGCATATTCTAACAGTATGCACCATATATTAAGTGGCATCATTTGAACTAATTTAAATATAAATTTATTGTATTCTTCATTTATATTGAGCTGCTTGATCTGAAATCCTTCCTACTTAAACTACCGCTCTAATTAACGTGTTCAATCTGCATATTTTTTAGATTTCATTAAATAATTTATTATCATCGTTACATAAATCAATGCAGAATGGCAGTATTTTTAAAATATTGTAATTCTTTATTTTATAAAAATTAAATTTAAGGATCAATCTCTAGTAGCAACGAAGAGATAATCTTACCATAAATAAAAAAATCATCAGCATCAGTAGTTATAATAGTGATTAAACAAGCGAAACGAAATGTTATATTTATTCATTTTTAAATAAATTGATATATTTTTGTTATAGTTATTTTGTATACATTAAATTATTTGGTAACATAAAATATAAATTAATCTTAGCATAAATTAAAAAAAATTATATAGAAATATTATTTAATTAATTGATGAACTCAATTTTAAATCTATTTTTATACCTATAGTTTTTATTTTAACTTCATAAGCGCTTTTCTGTATATATTTTATATATATAGTATTATTTACTCTATATATTTAACTCTATATAGCTAGAGTCTAACTAAACTATACAGAGTCTAATTTTATAATTTTATATTGGTATAATAATAATAATTACATAATTTTGTTTTTCTATTATAGTGATAAATGAACTTGAAGGATTGTCACGTGGTGGAACTATAGCTGTCAACAATTCTAATAAATCTAATAATTCTAATAATTATTATAATAATTATAATAATAATAATAATAATAATAATAATAATATACTTCCAACACCATTAACACCAACACTGACAATATCTTCGGCCAAAATTGATGTCAAAAATAAGATTTACCATGATCCAAATCATGCTGCAATGGTCATTCATACATCGAAAAAAGCATTGCAATTTTTAAAATCAAAAAATCCTGCAATACGGTAAGTAAATAAAAATTTATAATATATATTATTAATAGTTATTTCAATGATAAATGAAATAATAATATTTGTCCCAAATACTGTAGAGTATATAATATTTATTGACATAGACTTTATTTTCTTAGAGTTGCAATTTACATATTATATAAATTAAATATTTAAAAAACTTATTTAATTTGTTATTCTCTGATGAATATATATACCAATAACTCCATATACTATTTATAAATTGACAGACATTCTAAGGCTGATATTTTTATGTGATCATTCATAGTCGATTGTTCCTCTACCGGTGACGTAAACCTCTGATTAATTATATGCGCATTTAAGTATTAACGAGGCTATAGAATTATGCTAGAATTTTATTGATTAACAATACGCAGCCAGCGTCTTCAATAAAGAATAATAAAAACAGAACTATATACGAACACAAGACATTGATTTATGTCAGTTTAGCGTTATAGTTTCTATCGGTATTACGCACGGGAATGGGAACAATGTTATAACATGCCTTATTTATTCCATTTATTCCAAAGAATGTTTGGTGTTATTTTTTTATTAATTCGTTTTTCTATAGTGTTTTCAAAATATAGACTATTTACAACTTGGTGGATGGTGCACTGTCTATTACAACGCTTTTATACATATGTTTATTAGCTTATTATATGTTGAAATAAGTGCTAAAACATATATATTTTTTTTTATCAATTTCCAGTGGATACCTATAAAAAAAAAAATAAACTTTGAGTTTCTGTTATATTTTTTTTAAATAGTATGTGATTTAACAAATCTAAAACACTTATATTATATATTAAACTTTTGCGTTAACATATTATGGTCCGTCTGTCTAATATTGTCTTAATTTGTATAGAATTACAAAACAAAAAAAAAATATAAATAAATAAATAAATGTGTTTGTTTCTATAAATTTATAAATAATATTTACTCGGTTAAAAATATAGGATGTAATTTTTATAAATTTTACGGAAAAGAAATATTATTTTGAGTTCTTATAGAATTTTGTAAAATTGGCGAAAAGTATCAGAATGATATAGACGCGATGATTATTTAATAGAATCATTTTTAATTTAAATTAAAGTCTTGAAAATGACCATGGACAAAAAAATAACACAACACACGCGCAATGAAATTCAAACGAAAGAAAAAAAAAGTTATCGTCGCTCACAATTTTAAGGTCATACATCTTTGACTGTGCACTAAATTGTTAACACAGTTTAATGCCACAACTTTTTTATTTGAACGTTCGTATAGATGTTTATGATGTTAACCAACGAAATTATTGATTCTGATGAATGTTAGGATAGGTTTGAGAGGATGCAACACACAACATATTTCATATGAAAAGTAGTGCACCCCCATTTTCCATCCCTCGCTTATGTTAGATGGAGAATAATAACCGCTAAATTTATGATACACAAAAGGCACGTTTATTCATTAATTATACGATATTAATATTTCAATCAAAGTATGATCCATTGAAAAATCCACCGTCTTCCATCTTTCTGATAATTGTTGGGTTCCTTGCCGGAAGAATTCCTTCTCTTTTGAGGCGATCCATTCATCGAGCTAATTTCTGCTGTTTTCACATGATGAAAATAATATGTTTTGAAGGGCTAATTACAACCACCGGAATGTATGGTAGTCTGAAGGAACTGTGTCTGATGAATACGGCTGGGTGTATTAGAATTTCCACAATTTGGTTGTTTTTTCATCACTACTTGCGTCACACGCATATTACATGTTGTCGGTACACATAACACACCAGTGATAGTATCAGAAAGTTTCAGCAATTTATAGTACACAACACCTTTCTGAACCCACCAAATACACAGCATAACCTTATCGGTATTGGCTGTCATGGACCATCTTCACCCAGCTGTACTCAAGTTCTTCTACGCTTAGGAAACATAGTAAATCCAATTTTCATCTCCAGTCAAAATTTCACCAGCGAATTGAAAACAAAATACAATTATAATGCATTTTCCTGCGAATAAAAAGCAAATTTATTTATACTTTAACCAAATATCATACAATTTATGTTTTGAAAATTATAAGGAGACTTTTCAAATACACGTACTACATACAGTATGAGTTACACTATCTATTATAAAACTGATATTTTCAACGTCTATACCTAATATGACCGCAATGTTTCCAATGTAATTGTGCTGTTTAGAATGGGTTTACTTGTACGTTTGAAGTTACTTATTGTATGACGAATTCTTATGGTCTGGCGGAGGCGGAAGACATAAAACCATTCCTCCTGCATATTTCGATACTTAGATTGTGTACTCATGCCAATATATGAAATATACTTAACATTATTTATAGCGAATAAATGAGTACATCTTGGTTCACTAATTCACATGCCAATGATCCGGTTGATTCAGCCAAATGAAGGCCTGTTGAGTGTTTTGCTATTGTGTAGTTTTCTCAGTATAGTAGTTTGAGAATTGCTCCACTATAGTTAGACTGTTGGTAGCTTATTATTATTATAATATTAAATATTTCGACATTAACTATGTCTGATTTTTTTTGCTATGTAATATTAATTGTCGCTGCCATCAAAAACTATGTTAAATTCATAACAAAAAAATAATAATAAAATTAATTAATACAATTACAGATGTGTAACTACAAAAGGATCTATTCTAACATCACTTACATTTACAATTGAAGATGATAATTGCGAGCAAATATCAAACGATGATAAAATATTATTAACAGCGGTTAATATGTGTAAAATGCATGATGATGGCACAGGTAATTTTTAATATAATAGAAAAATAAATGGATAATATCTAGTTTATAATAATCGATAATAAAATAATCGTGTTGTTTTCGGCGTCCAAAAGGTAATGATCCTCATAACATTAAAAGAGATGTGGTCCTATTAACAACTGATCGAAATTTACGTGTAAAAGCACTTTCTCGAAATGTTCCTGTACGTGAATTACCTGATTTTATTAAATGGAGTGGACTTGCATCATGATCCATACTTCACATCTGTTTTTAAATATGTTTTTATTTTATTTTATTTTATTTTTTTTTTTTCCTTTTCCTTTTCTTTTAACTTATAATCGATTTTATCAATTTTGTTATTATAATATAAATACTATTTTGTTTTTCCTTTTTCTTTAATAATTGTATATAATTTAAAATATATATAAACTATATTAATGATAATGAAAAAATAAATATAAGCAATCAGCATGAATAAATTATGTGTAAAATTTAAGTTTATAAAAATTTAAAAAATACTATAATATATTATATTCTTTATAATAAATATGTAATGTATTTTTACATTTTTTTTTTTTTTTTTTTGCCTAAGAGTAAATAAATACAATATTTTTTTATATAAAATTAAAAAAAAAATTAAAAAACAAAAACAAAAAAAATCTCATTCATTTGTTCAATTTCCGTTAAATTATTTTGTGAACGTTTATTTTGCAAATCAAAGGCAAAAAATTAATATACAAATAATATATGAATAAATTGTTATTCCGTATGTGTGGTTGCTGTTGTTGGTTGTTGGCGTTGTCCGTTGTTGTAGTTGTTGTAATTGTTGTTGTTGCTGCTGTTGCCGCATATTAATAATAATATAGCAAATTGCAGTCTACAAACATTTATGGTATATAATTTTTATAAAATGGTAAGTAGTAATTTTAAATAATTTCATTTTAATGTTTTATAATAATAAATATTGATTAGTTGCTAATTGTTTGTATGTATTATTTTTTTTGTCTTCTTCATTTTTTATAATCATGAAATTATTTACCTTTTAAAGAGAAATTTTTTTTATTTATTTTCATATTTAATATATATTAACCCAATAAAAATAATAATTTTGATCACAAATAAATTTGTTTGATTTTGAATTTTTTTAACAAATTTATTCTTTATAAATAATCTATATATTTTTTACTTGACACATTATTTAATTGTGTTATGTGTTGGTTAGCTTAAACTATTGTTATTACAAATAAATACATACAATAGAAATATTATTATTAAAATGTAAAATTTCAGTATCATTAATATAGTTGTTTTTTTTGTTTTATGTATTTATAATACAGGTTATTTTATTTTGATAACGCCACAATTTAATTCGTTGGAATACTTGTATGTATAGTTAATATAATATAATCGTCACACTGATTTGATTTTAGAATAGTGGCGAGCCGAAGTAATGCACAGCAAAAAAAGAAAAACCCTATCATAATATAGTTGGGTCAAACTACTAGATATAGAAAGTACACGTAACGTGGGAGAAGAGGTAGAACGCTTCTAGCGAGGCATATACTATAAAAATTGATTAGGTTCAATCCGATATCTGTAAAGCTACTCTAATTATACAAAAATATTAATTTTTTTTTTTTATTAAAAATGGTGCATTTGCCAAAAAATACTCTTTGAAAATACCAAAAAAAATTCTTGTCCGTCAGAGACAATCCGACAATGTATGTGAATGAAGCAGGTGTATTTTGTGGAAAAATCGCTATATTTTACATTAAATTCTTTTCACTATTTTAATTCAATTTTTTTTTTTGCTTCTCTCCAGGGCAAGAAAAAAGTCAAACGCAACCCAAACTGTAGGAATATTATTCCTTAAACCCCATCTTAATTGTTGATATTGTTAACAAATAAATACCTGTATACATTTTAATTTTGTAATATGGAAAACGTATTTATAGTTTTCCATATGCATATAAAATAATTATCTTATTGTATGATTGATAAAAAAAAATTGTCTTCCATGTGTAACATAAAATATCTGGAAAATCGTTAAAAATAAATATTCGATTTTAATTTAAAAAAAAAAAAATTTCAATTTCATTTTAAAGATTTTACTGGAAAAAATGTGTTCAATTGTTTTTATTTTTGCTGTAAATTTGACACTTTATTAGAATGCATCATTTTAGTATTATTTTTACGCGTGTCTGACGTCGTTTCGTTCTTAATAAAAATCGTGGCGATAAAATAAAAAACCAAATATATTAAAATATTATTTTTTCATTATTAATTATAGTATAATAAAGTACAAAATATTAATTAAAACATAATTATTCTAGTTTTGTTGTTAAACTCGTTGTTAATATTAATGTTAAAAATGTGTAAATTTGTAAATGTGATTAATGTAAAATTAAATTTCTTTTTCGCATGTATATTGGTTTACCTTTTTTTTTTTTTTATTTTGTTATATTTCTATGTGTTTGATTTTAGGTTAATGTTATCAGAAGAAAGGTATTTCATTTTTGATTTTTGGTGTAAATGAATATTAAAAAAAAAAGAAAATTCTTTGTGAAAAAAAAAAAATAATAAAAATATTTGTGCGTGTGTGATAAGGCAATTCTATCAAACATTTTTAATAAATATTAAATTATAAATTTATACTATAATTAATAATTCTTTATTTTTTTATTATGTGTAATTTATATATGACGGTCGAATTCGGTTCGGTTTCGGTGTCGGTATATCGGTATTTGTGCTATAAATGTGCAAAATTTATTTTGCACACGATCACGGTTCAAAGACGATAATGCACCTCCATGTGTAGTCACAATTTTGACATTATGTTATGGATAGATTTTGTGATGTATGCAATATCGGTGAGTAGTTACACTAATTATTTTTATATTCAAATTATTTTAATATATTAGTTTGTTTTTTTCTATATTTATTAATTCTTATGGAAAGCATTAGGTATTAAAAGGTAATGAAATCTATTTTATTCTATATAAAGCTACTTATATTGTTTTGTTTGATAGACGCTTTAATAAGAAAATAATAAGCTGCTATTCCAAACATTAGCATAAAAATAGTGTATAGTTGTGTGTTTGTACCGGCATCGTCTACATACTAGCTAAAGATAGAATTACTTTTTACATACGGCAAAAACTACAGTATAAATTTCTTACATAAAATCACTGTCAAAAGGATTTCATATATTCAAGTATTTTTAAAAATTATTTTTTTTTTCTACTCCTCACATAAAACTATTATTTTACCAATTTTGTGATTACAAATTATTAGCTCAGACGCTGTGTTATTTTTGGATTTGTTATCGTGAGGATCGCCACAGTTTTGCCTGAAGCTTATTCTTCAATTTTTACAAATACATCGTGGTTACATGGTACTTGTTCAGTTACATGAGATTCGAAAAAGATGTATAAACAAAACTTGGATATTGGGTTTTTACTTTTTTATGCAAACACGTATATTTTTATAGTAAGGCTACATTATATTAAATTCGAAGTATTGTTCATCGGAAATTACAACTTGTTATAAAATATATTTAATGGTTTTGAAGCGACTCTGTCATGAAGCTATTTTTCTTATAAAATCATAATGTGAAGAATGGTTGCTATAAATAGAATTAACAGTCGTGCTTCCAACTTTTCTTTTACGGTTTTTAGTGCATGTGAATGAGAATTGACTTGAACAACAAATTCGCTTTATAATTTTAACATATTCTTTCTTGTTTTTCTTGCAATTGATCAAATTGATTAATTCTTCTTGATAACGATCGCCTGTGATGATTAAACCTAAGATGGAATTACTATTATCACTATCATTTTTTGTTATACATTTAAACATTGTATACACATAAACTATGTGAAAGAACCACATGCTGTCGATTCATTTTAGATCTGTATCACACAAACCTACCTTTTATTTGTCATCTTATAATTTGTCACTTAATTAGTTGGTATTTTTTTAAATTAGAAATACTTCCTTATATATAATCAAACCTTCCTTTCATTGATGTCATATATAATTATTGCACTCGCATGAAAATTCTTGCCTTTAAAGAATATTAAATTCTTATTGCGTTTATAAAATGTTAGCGTTTTAACACAGAGAACAGAACAATTCGCATACATTTTAAATTAATGTGTGTATTCATTATTTTATATGTAGCGTTATTATTATAATCAAGTAAGAATCAGATTATATGCAGCAGCATTGAAATTGATTAATTAATGCAACTAAATTATTTTACATGAATTACATATATTATATGCACCTATTTAGTATATATATTTTATTTACTGATAATATCTATGGTAAATTAATTTTTATTCTGTAAACATATATTATATTCGCATATACTATTATTTATATACATTACATTACATTTTACATAAATATAGTTAATATACAAAGGTTCATT
The DNA here is from genome assembly GCA_910594885.2 of Bibio marci. Taxonomy (NCBI): domain Eukaryota; kingdom Metazoa; phylum Arthropoda; class Insecta; order Diptera; family Bibionidae; genus Bibio; species Bibio marci. Next base: position 31,630,607 of record OU343114.1, on the reverse strand, counting down.
CAACATAGAGAGTACGATAGCCTTTTTTCCATGTAATTCTTCTTCTGTTTTCATGTTAAATTTATTTATTATAATTTTTATATTACATATACATTTTTTTTTCTCAAAAACATATAAATAATTAAATTGTACTTTGCTAATTATTAAGTTGAAAAATAAAAAAAAAAAAAAGAAAGAAGATAAAACAGAACACAATGCTAATATAATATAAGATTTATTACATTTACAATTACAGTTCGTGTTAAAAATATATAGTTAAAAAAAAGTATGTATAAATATATAAAATTTATGTATTACAATATGAGAACTAAATACTCTTGTAATAATATATTTAAAAATAAGATTGATGACGGCTATATGTATTTATTACAAAGTGTAAAAATATCATGCTATCATTTTATTATTGTATAAATGTTGCGTATATTTTCTTAATTTGCATACACCCTTTTTGTCGTTAATTGTTTTTATTATACAACATTTAAGTTGGATATAGTTTAAATTTAATTTATTCGCAGTATTTTTATATGAGTTTTTGAAATGAGTATATATTTTTTTATTAAACGGCAGGCAGTATACATTGTCAGTAAAATGTATATTGATTATATGCGGATATTGTGAACTATATATTTGTGTGCAGTATTAAGATCCCAGTGGGACCGGTATGAATAATAATATATCGATAATTGTCTATTTACTTCTAGTCAGCACTACTCCATTCTTGCAATACTTTCTAGATTACTTTTGTGCAGAGATGTCATTGATGGTTGTTCATGGACTCGGAATGTGTGAGTTTTTCATGTGTACAGAACAAATGTATTTTTCATGGAATCGGATTGGGTGACCTTTTCTTGGTAACTCATTTGTTCGGTAGTAGTTTCTGAACATAGCCATCCATATAATTTTTCGAATTAATTTTTTGGTCTTCACATCAGAAAAAAAACCATATCATGTTAACAAAACTATATACATATCCCATAATAAGATTTCATATACAAACTTTCATCGCAAAACGAAAATATCCTGTGTATAAAGATGGTCTAAAACTTCTGTGGAAAATATTCTTTTATAATCACGCATGCATTACATTTGCCGTTTTGTAAAATTTCTTCAATAATGTGAAGTGAGAAATAACCAAATTGCCAGGTTTCTATAGAAACTGACGCGGAAAATTATTCTGCGCGTAAACATTATGTATAATTTTCATCCAGCAATTATTCTTATAATCCATTATGATAAGCCTTTTTGTAGAATTTCACTGGAATCGAATGATCTGAACAAATGATAATTTGATGGAGCAACATTTGGTTAATAAATGCGGTGTGAGAACTGATCCCATCTATGTGTTTCTATGACCGATTTTGCGACATGCTGGAGAGAATTGTATAGTTGTGTAAAACCATTTTTTCGTGACTGGCAAATCTTGGTTGCTTTTCTTGTAATAATCCATTTAAAATGATTCGTTGTTGACACTAGATTTTAATATTACCACTTTGGTTCAGTTTCAACCATATTACTGTAATATTCTTTACTGGTCTCACCAAAATTTTGATGCGGAAGAGAGAATTTTTTATGACCGCACAATCAGCAACTATGAACACCATTCACATATAAAATACGAATAACCATTTTCGACATTCGTAATTCCGCAGTCTGAGTTGCGGCTCATAAAAACTAAAGCTTTAGCTAGTAAGAGAAACATAAACTGCACGATAAAGAGATAAATATTTAGTGAAAACGTTCACACACAAATTTTCAGTCAAAACCGATATCGTAATAAACGATCGATTCATATTTCTACACCGATTTTATAACATATTTTTATTTATTAACAACAACACACACATGACACAACAATTTTTGAATTTTTTTTCACCAATTTCAATCATTTTTTAAATAATGATAAATACACTGCACCACTACGAACATATGATGGTGTGCGGCAAACACTTAAACAAACTTTAATACTTTTGTGTACTTAAACTATAGTTTTGTACTGAAAGTACAAAATTTAACTTTTTTCTATATATGTTATATCGATGTATTACATTAGCAAATTATAAAGTTAAAATGTTAAATATTATCAGTTTTTTATGAATTTATAATTGAAATTCAATTTTTTATTAATATTTTTTAATAGCAATATTATCACACACAATTTTTACTAAATTTGCGCATATTTCAAACTGGATAAAATGCGTTTGAAATTACTGAAAGATAAAATATTAGATAAAAATATTGAAAATATACAATTTTTCTAAAAAAAAAAGGATGGGAACGTTACCCACACAGTTTTTCCTGAATTTAAGCATAGTTCCAGTTGGATAAAATGTGTTTGAAATAATTCAAAGATAAACTTTTAGATAAAAATATTGAAAATATACGATTTTTCTAAAAAAAAAAGGATGTGAACGTTACCTACACAGTTTTTCCTGAATTTAAGCATAGTTCCAGTTGGATAAAATGCGTTTGAAATAATTCAAAGATAAAATATTAGATAAAATATATAATTTTTCTAAAAAAAGGATGTGAAAGTTACCCACACAGTTTTTCCTGAATTTAAGCATAGTTTCAGTTGGATAAAATGCATTTGAAATAATTCAAAGATAAAATATTACAGAAAAATATTGAAAATATATAATTTTTCTAAAATAAAACGGAAATTACTTGGAATTCGATTATTGCCTCACGCTCAGTTGGGTTTCAAGAGTTATACCTTCCCCATTATAAGTAATTTAGAAAAATTATAATTTTTAAAATTATTCATCATTATCACACTAATAAAAAAAAAACAAATTTTAACCTAAATACAATTACTTTAAAGAATGTTAATGACTTAAGTATAAGGTCAGTGTGATATTATACTTTTTAACAATATACTCATGATCATGGTTTTGGAATGGGTTGATTTTTCATGCGTGTACAGAACAAATTCAACAAATTCGCTGGTGAATTTATTTAAGAAATTAGAACTACTTATAAATTCCCCGATAAATTCTTTGGTGAATATTTTGATGAATAAATTGATGAGTTCATTGATGTGTTTATTCATGAAATTGGAAGTATCTACAATTTATGTATGCATTCATTGAAGCAAATTATAACTACATACAAAAAGTGTTACTGGGAGATTTAGTAATTACATATTTTTTTTAATGAATTTTTTTAATCAAACTTTAATTAACTTTATTCAGTAATGTATATGGTGTTTTGTAGGTGGGAAGTAGTGGGGAAACAAGTTCCAAAATTTCACTTTTTCATATATAGCCGTTACCCTAAACAATTTAACACTAACCATACCGTAATTTCAAATTATACGAAACCATAACCATCTACTTTCTCTTATGTTTAGTGCACGTCACATTAGCATTTAACTTTTTTCCATAATTTTTCGATTGAAATTATATCCGGTGATTGTGTCGGTCAATACCATATCTTAATTTTATTATTTTCAAAAAAATCAATTCTTTTGATTTTGAATGAAATATTTTATTAATTGAGTTTTCCAATACTTGGTCCAATATGCTTATATCAGTCTCGGAAATTATCCTATCTTCGCATATTTCAATAATATTTCAATAATTTAAACGGAGGAATATTTTTTTTTTGTTATTAATAAGAGATTGCATTGAAATCCTTTGTTCCCCATGACATCACTTGGCTCCACATAGATATAAAACTGGACGGAGATAGTCGTCTACAGCCTATGCGTATACTCCGACCCCCTAATTGAGAATCACCTGTGCCGCTTTGGATGATACAAATATACGCAAAAATATTAAAAAAAAACAAACAACGACTTTTAATGCAACCTCCTAATGTTTAAATTATTTTCATTTTTATTATTATCACGTGCCGAAAATAATTCTGAAGTCATACACGGATAACCATACACATGTGAATCTGTAAATATTTACAAAAGCCTATATATTGAAAAATAAATTACCATAATTAATCGTTAACTTATAATATTAATTTATTTGTTCAGTTTTAATAAAGCTTATATTATTAAACATTGTATTGTACTATATTGGAACTAATAAATTGATAATTATACCTTACAATGGATGTATATTCTATAAATATATCTATACACACATAATATATTTTAATTAACACATTAGTGCCCAAGGTAACAGCAACCGGAGAACGTTGTATGGTCGATTGTATATTCGCTGTAATAAATCCTTTGTCCTAAAATGAACCAATAATACAATATTAAATTACCACAAATTTATTAAAAACACATAAAAGCATCAATATAAAATAAAATGTGCTGACGGAGTAGTAATTTTAAGGATGATAATGAAATTGTCATAAAATCCTAAATAAGTTATAACTTTTGATTTTGTGCATAGATTTTCATATTTGGTAATATATTGTATTTTCAAAATCGATTGAAAAATCCTTAAAGAAAATTACTGATCCGGAAATTTTTCCACTAGCTTTTAAATATTGTTGTTTCCATAAAATCGGGTTATTTTATATGTATCTTTAATAAAAATGCATTTAAATCAAACCTTTCAGAAATTTCTTTTAATTCCGTGCCTCCTGGAACAGCACCGATTTTTTTTTGTTCTTTATTCATTTTTCGTCCAAATACTCTGTCACCTAATTCGTTGTGTCTTAGCTTAACACACTGAAGGAAATGTCATAAAACTTTGTACAGTTTGTTCCAGATCGGAGCACAATACATAAATCAATCCATTTCGATTATTTTTCGTACAGATGATATACGTTCCACTTTCAAAAATCGTTTATTTAATTATAAAAATATTATTTTTCGTTTAAAATTACTTTAATTGTGATCACGATAGTTAAATAAAGAAAAAATCAATATTATATTTATTGAATTTTATAAATTTATTATATTTCTTAAGTCACTTCATTCGGACTCAGAATTATGGTTAATAAATATATATGTATCTGTATTTATTCAAAGCTATTATACGCAATATATTTACACCCTCTGTCCCATAATAAATCGGATTGGCTATGTCAACCATAGAATAAATAGAGTAATCTATTAGTTCTTTTGGGATTATATTTTGTGAACATTCCTTAACAAATTGTCAAAATTTTATGACATTACATTCAGTTGAAATGAAAATACAACACATAAAGTTACGCAGCTGTTTTTGTTTGTCGGTCGAAAAATGAATATAAAAACAAAGAACCAACATTAAATTTGGTTTTAAAATTGGAAAAAATGCTACTCCAACGTATGATTTGTTTATAATCGCCTTGATTATGGTGATAATTGTGTGTTAAAAGCACAAGTTTTAAAATGGCATAAATTATTCACAGAAGGCAAAGAAGCTATTACAAATGATGATGAACGTCCAAGGCGACCAACTATAGCAATTTACTGAAGAAGAAAACATTAAAAAAGTGAAGAAATCTAAGAAATCTTCAGTGAGAATTATCATCGACATTGAGCTTGGAACGTACGACTAATTTCAATTCCTTAAACTTCATTTGGCTATGAAAAGAAACTGTGTTTTGCATCAGTTGAAGCTATTCAAAAGGCGTCGACCACCTTTTTCAACAGTTTCCAATCACAGCCATAAAAAAGTCCCTTGTTTCACTTATTGAAAAAGGAAATCGATGTATTTTTGTTGATGAAGATTATTTTTGATTTATATGAAAATTTAATATTAATTATTGTTTTTTTTTATCCCTTCCTGGATTATTATGGGACAGTGGTTGTATATTAGTGTATATATGCGAAAATATATGTTTAATTTCCACAATATAATATAAAGTAAAATATAAGATGTGGTATATAAATAGAATCTGATGATCGTCTCTGATTGTCTTAAAATCTTTATGTATTCTTTTATTTTGTGGTTAAATTAAAAGAAAAAAACTTATATTATTATTGAAATTTTTATTTCGTGTTTAATAATCTTAGAATTGTTTTTTTTATATTATATCTTTTATATTATTAAATGTATGTTTTTGCTTGACGCTCTTTATATACATATATACCTTCCATAAATATATAAGTAGTTATAATTAGACACTTTTTTAGTCATTTAAGAACGATTTATTTTATATTGTGTACAAATTTTGAAAATTCTAAAGATATAAAGTGGTATTATATTATATTATATTATACTGGTAATGCTATATTAATTTAAATGGTATTACTAATAATATGAATGATCCATGCATTTTTTCTATACATATGCGATATGTTATCTATCAAATTATGTATATGTAATCGCACATTAATCACACAATAAAAGGTATTTTTCAAGAACGTCCATGAAGTAACTTATGCTGACAACTGAGGTTGTTCATGTAATCGGCTAAACTAACTGATTATCGGTAATTTAATTTTTTTTTCATCTTATTTTGATATGATCGCATAAATACACACACATTCAATTTGATATCATCATCAAAATATAATATTAAAATATTATCATCATCATTAAAAAATTTCTCAGTTCAAGGTTGATTTAATTGCGATGGTGTATAATAATAGTTTAATAATAGTAAAAATTTTATTTCGTTGAATAAGGAAGTATTGAATAATTATTAAAGAAAATATATTTTATGTGATTTGATTACACACAATTATACATTAATACTTTTTATATTACAATCGTAGTTAAACACAACACATATTAAAAGTTATTTATAATTTTTATAAGATAATATTTTACATGTTTTCGTTAATTATATAAAGGCTAATAAGTAGTTAAATATTTAATTAAGTTTTTTTTTTCAAATTTATATATACGAGTATATTTTAAAATGTGACATTTTTGTTGTGCACGACAACGTATCAATGGAAATTGAATTGAAATAAACGTTTTTTTTTTCTCGTGTTCTTTTATAATTTATAAGACAAAGAGTATATCTGAACGTGTACAACGTGTTCAATATATTCTCATCTCATAAAATACTGTACTATTTGTCTTTAAGCTTATATAAAGTGTAGTATAAAAATCTTATATAACGACAAGTTGTAAATATTGCAAATTATTTAAATATGGTTATTAGAAATTTCAAGAGAGAATTTGCGTTCACAACAATTTAAAAATAGAATTGCACAAAATCTTTGGCAAATGTTAAATTAATTGTATTACTGATACATCAATGGATGCGATCGAACGGACGGATGAATTTTTTTCCTACGATGAGAAATTATTTGCAATCACAAAATGATTAAAATGATTGATAGACGTATCAGTTCCAATGGCATGGTTTGACTTTAGAGCTTTTGAACCAAATCCCAGCATCGAAATTAGTAAATAACCCCTCCTTCGACTCTCTGCAATAGAAAATGTTAGGAATCTTGAGATTTTGTAGGTATAAACAAATTAATTAATTAATTAATTAAATAAATCACAAAATCCATTTTATTTATACCAAATAATTTGCATCAACTGAAATACATCAATTTCCACGTTCAATAAGTGAATCAAGGGACTTTTTTTTATGTCTGTGATTGGAAACTGTTGAAAAACGTTGTCGTTTAAGGAATTGAATTTTTCATTGTCGTACGTTCCAAGCTCAATGTCGATAATTCTCGTTGAAGATGATTTCTTAGATTTTTTCACTTTTTTAATGTTTTCTTCAGTAAATTGCTACAGTTGGTCGCCTTGGACGTTCATCATCACTTCTAATAGCTTCTTTGCCTTCTGTGAATAATTTATGCCATTTTAAAACTTGTGCTTTTAACACACAATTATCACCATAATCAAGGCGATTATAAACAAATCATACGTTTGAGTAGCATTTTTTCCAATTTTAAAACAAAATTAAATGTTGGTTCTTTGTTTTTATATTCATTTTTCGACCGACGCAGAAAAACAGCTGCGTAATTTTTTGTGTTGTATTTTCATTTCTACTGAATTTAATTTGACAATTTGTTAAAGAATTTTCATAACATATAATGTCAAAAGTACTATAAGGTTGCTCTATTTATTCTATGGTTTACATAGTCATTCCGATTTATTATGGAACAGGGGGTGTAGAATTTTCCTTTTCAAAATGTTGCTGGCTTATGACTTTCTTTTGCATTGTGTGACAAATTTTCCTATAAAAAATAAACAAAGGGTGATTGTAATTCAATTTCATTGACTGTATACGCATATTTACGGGTTTATAAATTATTTAGGTTGTCGCCGATTGTAACTTATATAATAATATGCTGGAGAATATAATCTATATATTTATTTAACAATATAATAATAATGAATCCAAGATTTAGAGAAGAAAAAGAAAAAAATTAAAACTAAAAGAATTACATGATTTTTTTTTTTATTTTGAAAAAAATGTATTCATTCATTAATTCTAATTGAAATCTTTAGCGTTAAATTATCTATTAAATATCAAGAATTTTTATTTGTTTTTGTTTATAGTGAATTTATTTATTATTATAGTATGCAGTGAAGAAATCACAAATCATAATTTTGTATTTTAAATTTTTAATGGAACCTTATACAGTAATTTGAAGAGAAAAACAAAACACAAAATATAAGAAAAAAAAAAAAAAAACAACTAAAAATGAATAAAAACCGTGGACGAAAATCATACGGAAACGTACTTATATTTTAGTTTTTTTGGTCTTTTTTTTCTCTAGATTAATGTTAAGCATCGTTGGTTTTAAGTTTAACAAACGTATATTACATACACAAAATACAGGTACTCAGCAGTTGATCATCCGATGATATGCAATTTTTTGTTCGTCATCTAATTGTTAAAATAAAATAATTTTTGTTTCTTCTTATTTATTTTTTTTCACTTAATATACGTAGAATATTATTTTTATATGTATAAAAATATATATACATCCTCTGTCCCATAATAAACCGTAATGGATTAAAGAAAAAACATAAAAATAAATATTAAATTTTCACAAAAACCAAAAATAATCTTCATCAACTGAAATACATCGGTTTGCACACTTTCAACAAGTGAATCAAATGACTTTTTTATGTTTGTGATTGGAATGCTGTTGAAAACGATTGTCGTCGCCTTTTGAATGTCCTTATCGACTATCGCATGACGAGTTCATTTCATTATCAAATGAAATTTTGGGAATAGAAAATAGTCAGAAGGAGCTAAATCTGGTGTATTCAATTAAAAATCAGTGTTTATTGTTGAACGATGTGCTGGTGCATTATCATGCAGTAACCTCCAACTACCTGGTTCTCGATATTCAGGACGAACATTATGATAACATCAAGGTAATACATTGCATTGTTGTTTTACATATAACTAGTTCCATTTCCATGAATCTGATTGAAGATTTCTTATAAACTTTTACGAAATCACGTACATTTTCAATGTTTTCTTTAGTAATCACTTAACATGAATGTTCATGGCGTTACGTGTTCTATGGTTTACATAGCCATTTCGGTTTATTATGGGACAGAGGATGTATGATGTATATATTGTATACAAAATGTACATGTTTTTTAAAATAATAAGATTTTTCAAACAGGAATAACATGAAATTACGCAGTTCTTTTTGTGTCATAAGTTTATTACTTTACTAGTACATACAATTTAGATTCAAATATATACTATGTTGTGGTATGTAAATAAATTAGCAATGGAATGCGTTTTTGTATAATATTATAATTTCATAAATATCATCATCCATCCATCAATTAAAATATACTTATACACCTATCTATTGAGATAAATATAAATAGTGTAACAGCACAATTGAATAATTTTGATTTTCTAAAAAAAATTACAATAATTTTTACATTATAAAATTGGTATTATAATAATATGCGACTACAATATTATTTGCATTTTACAAACTTTATTTATAATTTCCATATAAAATAATGTTAAAATATTTAATTACATATTTGATGAATAACTTTTTTGTTTTATTGATACGGTTCAATCAATTGATGTGTTGTTAAAAATAGTACAAATTAAAATAGTTAAATGCGATTCTATATACATATTTGTTAATTGCAAAATTGTTTGTCACAGCAGCTCTGTGTGCACTTTTCTTTAGGTATTATGAATAATTTCTATCGTTTGTATTTTATTGTCAACAGCGGTGTCGTCTGTAATTTCCAATTTTAAGTAAATCTAATACACATCTACATACTAATTGAACGTAAGTAAGAATCTGGTCCATGAAAACTGCGCAGAGTATCAATTTCTCAGAATTTCATTAGGAACATGTCTTATAATCCCATTATATATCTACAAACCAAATTAGTTCAAAATAGGATAAGATTTGGCCAATATAAATGTATGTTCTTATATGTCTAAAATTGAATTGAATTTAAAAATGAATCCATGTGGGTTTTGGAAATATATTAACGATAAACGGGGTGCTCACAGTTATCCTACACAAATCCGTTATGACGATTGGGATCTGTTGTCGATTCAATTGCTAACTTGCTTTGCCAATTTTTTTAAAAATTATCTTATTCAAATTACTATAATATTTTCAATAATTTGCATGCCGACAATATATTCAATTCTTTGACTATTTGGCTGCGGCATTAATTTATTTATTAGTCAGAGTGATGTCTCAACTACTATCATTAAATGAAATAGCAAATATTCATATGGTTATGATGGTATTCCTTGGGCTGTATAGAAGGGATGCATAATTGCATTATACCATTACCTTTGTCGATTTTATTTAATAGATCGCTACCGTGTCGTTCATTTCCTGAAATGTGAAAAACTTCTTACATTATTCCGATATACGAAATATAATATTTATAATTATTGTTCGGTGGCAAGGTTGTCTTCTATTCCTAAATTTCTTGAGAATATACAAACAACTGCTATAACGTTTAATGTAAAATGGTGTTATATGTCCCGAATATGATGAATGAATCCTATTTGGTTGGGTCGTACATGTACGGTGTTATTTGGAGATGCATTATCAATGACGTACAATGTTATTTCTGGTGTTCCACAGGGCCAGTTCTTATATACTCTGAATGCAAAAACAATATTTTCTTCTAAATACACATATTCCTTTTCCATGATTAACAAATGTATATCGTACAATTTTTATATTATAAAAATAAAAAATTTTTTAAATTGAATAGTCGTTAAATTTTAAATAAAATAAATATAAATTTCTATGTTAATGATAGAAATATTTTTGTTTTTTTATGTCTGGTATATTTTTTTTTTTTTTGTTTTTTTATGACACATTTTTCATTTCAATTTTTATTATTGCAAGTTTTTGTTTTATTCTGCGTGTGCTGTGTGTAGTAAATGAAAATAAAAAAAAAAAAAAAGAATAAATAGAATTTTAATCATTTAATTATTTTATAGTTAATAAATTAGTAAAGTACATAATTTATAAACATTATATTTATATTTTTTAGTTTTATTTTCTATATTTTATTAATTGTGTGTTTAGTTTTTATGTGTGATAGCTCTGTGTGTGGAAAATATAAAAGAAATGGAAATACCTACAATAAATTTTAACTTTCTTTTTCCCTTAAAAATACTTAAATATTATAATTGATTTAATTATTTTTATTGTATTTGTTTTACGGTAATTATCTATTCATTAAATAATTAATTTTATTGGAAAAGACTGTATAGATTTTTAGTTATTTAATAATATATGAATTTTGTCTTTTTCCTATGTACATAAAAAAAAATGCTATTGTTTCTGTGTGACGCGATAGCAGAATTTTTATACGACATTTATTGTTGTTGTTGTTGTACTTATGTTTATTATTGTACAAAATTATTTCGATAGAATTATATTTGATTTGATCTTATACAACAATATATTTAAATTAAATCATCATTTTCTTAATAATATAATATTAAAATTAATCTATTTCTTTCCCCTTTTTTTAACTATAGGTACATTTGGTATCGTTATACATTTGTGAAATGAAATTGCATCTGTTACCGGCTTCTCTATTGCGGCGGCTAGTATGGCGAAAATTGAATAGGTGAGTACATTTTTTTTTTTTTATTACATTTTAATTATTGTTTATATTGTTTTATTCGTCTGCTATTATATTTATTTATTATTTACTATATCTATAATTGTTTATGGAACGTACATTATCGATATTCGACTTATATTTTATTTTATAAGGTATTTATATTATATAGAAAAAAACTATGGCAAAATGTTTATAGCAAGTGTTAAAAATATTGATACAAAATATATTTGTTTAAAATAGAATTTAGTTTTTTTTGTTAACACTGTTTAGCATATGTTTACATGAACGCAACACCACTAACTGTCAATTATTTCCGTCAAAGTAACCATAATTGGTTTACTATTAGTTATGAATTCAAATAATTTGCGATATTAAAGCGCATGAATTTATAAATTCACTAAAACTATAATGTCCCATGGAGAAATACGAATGATCATTCGTAAGAACTAATATGACGGTATATATGATAATAATAATATAAAATGCTATATTGCGATCTTGTCATATTAATGTATAAGTAATTATAATTTAATAATAATTTTTATTTACTAATTTTTGCTTTTACAATTTAAAAATTTATGCATTAATGTCTTTCTTAGTTAAGTTTGATGCTATAGTTTTTTTTGCTACTTACATAATTTAACCATTATTATTTTTTACTTACTTATTAACTTATTTACTGCATGACCTTAAAACACAATTTTATTGGACATCTTTCGTCAGTTTAGATTTTTGATACAAGCAGATGAATCTATATAATTGTCTTATTGTATACATTTTTAAGTCAAAACAAATTACAAGAGATTTATAAAAATAATTCATTTTATATATATGTAAAGGAGTTAAAATATTGGTTAAACCAATAAACACTATATGTTTTGAACAATATACTAAATTTATTAATAATATAATAATCTTACTTTCCCAACTACATTTCTTTAATTTTTTAGAGCTTTTGAAATTTTTTGTGACTACCCAAATATTTATTAGCTAATTTATATCCAAGAAAGAAATTTTTCGTCGAATATTAATTCGTAGTTAACATCCGGTTCAAGAACGTTTCGATCATTCAAATGCTTTTCACATTAAATCATCTCGGATATTTTAATACCAACCCTAGTTTCCAAGTATTATCCGAAATTGTTTGTTGAGCCGAAATGAATTTTGCTGTAACATGATCTTGACAGTATATCGTCGTCGATCAATCAAAGATGATCTCCCAGAGCGAGGCTTATTATCAAAAAGGTCGAAATCATCTATTTAAAATTTTTCGAACCATTTTTTCTGCATGTTCTATGTGTATAGTCACCAAATACATCCATTAAATTTCTACACGCTTCTGTAGCCTTACTTCCTTGTTGGAATTCGTACAAAACGTATACTGGCGTATATGAACTTTATCGCAGTAGCCATTGTTACACGATCGCGTCTCACCTAATACTAACAAACAAATCAACGTCGTTTTAGTTCATTTGTTGGGTTATAAATATGATTCAGTGATAAAAAGAGCGAAAGCCAAATATGCACATACTTGTTGAAACTTGTTGTAATCGGAACGGACACCATTTACCGGGACACCTAATATATGTCAATATTCAATATGTTATTCATATAGACAGAGATATTACTTATATTGATTATTCACCACAATACATTAGACAATTTACTTATATATGCACGAGTCTTGTTATGCAAAAATTAAATTTTAAATTTCAATACTGCGAAATTGTTGAATAAATAAATAATAATATTCAAACGTTAAGTTTTTGCCATATATAGTGAGTTTTGATTGATAATGAACTTATAATAATATATAATACATACATAACACATACATTTATCTAATCTGTAATGCAATTGTGTAATAATTGCATTATTAAAAATAAACAATTAAGAAAAGATTAAAGTTTAAATATTTATTGTTTTCGAAAAAAAATTATTAATAAATCGACATTGAAATTATATTTACAAAAAAATAAAATAAAAAAAAACAATTATACATATTTGAACATGTAAAAAAAATAATAATGACCATCATCATATACATGACCAATAATGCAATGCATACAAATAATATTATAAATTAAAATACATTAGTACAAGTTGAATTGTTATAACGTTAAACATTTATATATGCAGATAGACAGATGAACAACATTGTTATGTGTACACGTACAATCAGTACAATGTATATTTAGTTACGTAGATATGTATATTATAAATTACTATTAAACCAAAAAGCGGAATACTGACAATGAGGGTGGTAAAGTCCATCAAGCTGTAATATACATATATGTAATGGATGATGATATCTTTTGACAGATTATTTACCACATAATAAAATGTATATGTACGCAATTCACATATCATTTTGACATAGGATAGGATGGAATGCTGGTTTTAGTTTAGTTTGTTTCCACCAACGATAACAACTTGTACATCTTCTCTCTATTTCATTTATTAATAATTACCTATACATAACATACAAATAATAATACCACACAATATATTATGTATATTTTTACATGAAACAAGTTAGTTTAGTGCATTTGCAAAGAGATATGTTTTATTTCAAATATTATTTATATTACAATATATTGTTTTATTAGCATAAATATTTTATTTAGTTGATTACCTTATAATAATTCATCAATTCTTATATATTTATTTATTTTTTAATCAAGAACAACTTTGTATATGCATATTTTTTTTTTTTATTTTATTATTTTTTATTGTATTTTAAATTATTATATGGAATTATTATATGCTATTTGACGATATATGTCAATATAATTATTATTACTATATACAGTAAAAATTCGCGATTCACGCACATTTCCTGGATCGATTATACGATGCTGATGCATCGAATAAATGATGCGTGAATCGAATTTTCGTGTTCGCCACGCTATATTTCAAGAACCAAAATAATAACTAGAATAATGTATAATAAATGCTAAATGAAAGCTTAATCTCATTAAATTAATTGTTATTTTTCGGAAAACTTGATATTATTGAAGTTCAGATATTACAAATGATGTTATTTTGTCAGTCCATTAAATTTTTTTCAAAATTATCAAAATTTTATATAATATTAATGGAATTTTTTGAGCTCAGTTATTGATAAATTTAGCAGATATGTTCAAAATATAACTATACGTGTTCATTTTTATACAATTTCTGGAACAATGGATGCCCATAGATTAGATGTTTGCTTCAACAATTTCGGGAAATTTTCCAAAAATAAAAATTATGTTAATATGAGATTAAGATTCAAGTTATAATTTAGCATTTTTTACATTAATTTCTATAGTGACCATAATTTTTAACGTCATAGCAATAATTTGATGCATTAATCGTAGAGATGGAATGGAAAACGAATGCCTGAATAGTAGTGTGCATTAATTGAATTGTGATTGAAGTGAATATAAGATTTATATGTATAAAGAATTTTACTTATATATTATATATGAGTTAAATATAATACCTATCTATGCCTTAGAGTGTCTATAGGTGTAGAGACCTACAAAACGAAATAAAAATAATGTATTATTCCTACACACAGATTCAAGATAGAGTTAAATTCAAATAATAATTGTATGATTACAGAATCGTATTGGAAATTTTTTATATTTACACAATTATTTCCTATAAATTAAAATTGAAATTATCAATTCGGTATTCGGTAGAGACATCTACAATTAAATAAAACGTAATTTGTTATAGTTCTTTATATGAATAAACTCTATAGGATTGTATAATATGATAATATATACTCAAATATTGTATAAATAGTAAATGCATAGAATAAATAATATTAAATCCGTAGAGCTATAGAATATATTGTATATATGAAATGAAGTCGTTGAAATTCTATTCTATACTTAATTCTATATACAGAACTTGTTTATACACATAAAGAAATGCACATTGTTGATGAAGAAATACATTACATCGTTAGAGTGTGTATACTTATAAATATGTTATCCTTTGGTTACTACATTTATAAGGATAAAATACAATATATACTTGTGATGATACTACTCTAGGTAGGTAAAAAATAGTAAAATTAGATTAGTTGTACTTAACTGTAACATTAAATTATACTATTTATATTTTTTTAGTATACTTTAACTATTTCTTGTTACCCGGTTGGCTGTCAAGTATTGCTTACATATACTTTTATATAGGTATTTTACAATTTTATTTTAATTTAATAATTAAAAAGTAAATTTTTAAGTATTTCCAACATATTTACAGAACATTTGAAATAAAATGTTAATTTTTTATTATCAATTTATCGTTGTGTATTTATAAAATCTGAAAACTCAAGAAACAATATAGAAACGTTTTCTTTTATCAACGCGACCGATGTATTTCGTATATGCATTTTAGTGTGTTTTTTTAAATAATTTTATTAATCCTTCTCAAGAGACTTTATCGATTGAGATTTGAATTATTATTAATATTTGCTGAATAATAATTGTACACAGGTATCGCTTGCCCTTTTGATATACGACGATGTACAATATGATTTTTCAAAATATTAAGTTGGTAACTATATTAAATTGGGTTTTTTTTAATGAAAATATGTATAGCATAATTTTTTGATAAAACATAATAGCTTCATTAATTAATGTATATTGTTCGTTTTGTTCTATGATCCTTCATAAACATCCAATTAATAATGGTAGCCTTTTCTATTTGCCAGCTCTGGGTGTTTTTCTGGAATTGCGATATTCTGTTTGTTTGGATACCTCTGAATTGATAGTTTGGTAGCATGGTAAATGTTTAAAATAGACATGCATTATCCCACGAAAAACTAATAACATAACTTTCTTTTGATGGATATCACCTTTAGATCTTGCTTGCTGCAACGATCTTTTTGATTTACATTATTTTATACAGCCCATTTTTCATCACCAATTATTATCATTTATTTCAAAAATGAATTATTTTCATTATGTTTATAATTTATTGTAAATATTTCTTCTAATATAAAAGTTTTTTCGCAAAATTTAGTTTATCGGATCACGCATCTAAATATTTTTTTAATATCTTAATTTACTTTCAACCGGTCCATTAGAAAATATGATGGGATATTTCAATTCGATTTTGATGAATTACTATATAAACTCTTGCCTGTGATTTACCCATACATGCACATTTATTCAATATTACTCGATGCTGTAACTCAGCATCAGACCACGACTGTCAAAACAAATATTAAAATGTTTTTATTTGTATATGTTCACCACTGTAAATACCGAATGCTACTTAAAATATTTTTGTGTATAAATAATATCGTATCGTAATTTCATGTATTTGGTATTTTTAATGTTAATAATACTTTATCTATTTGTCTATCAAAAAAAAAATAAATAAAAACCATGAATTATAATACAATTTTTCTATTATAACACAATATGATGAGAAAAAATTGATGTTTTAAATATGTTTTTCTTTTCTGATAATTAGTAATATATGCATAATTTGAATAGTTTATTTTTATGATTAATCGAACAATAATGCATTCCATGTACATATACACTCTGTATTGATGTGTATAGAATAATCAATTGATTTCCATTTGTATATATATATATATATTCTTATATACAATTCATTAATTCAATAAATAATTGGTTATAATAATCTTAAATTATACATTTGTAATTACACCTATTGTTAAAAGTATTCACAGCTCACGTACCATTACAAAAAATGGTAGAGATATAATTAAATAGATAAGATATCAACGTAAATCACTAACAGCACTCATAATTTTTGGTGGTGATAAATAATAATGACGATTATTATTTAATTAAATATATGTGATTTCTTTATAATATGGAAATAACTGCTAAACGGTTGCTTTCTGGTGCATGGTGCTAATGTAAAAAAATTATTGTTTTTAAATCCTTTACACGAAACAAATACGTGAAAACTAACTTTTGTTTCCAATCTAACTATACCCCATTATATATTTATTTATATAATAATGACATATTGTCTATATACAAATTTGTGTACATAAATTCGTTGGCAAAATCCAACATATACGATGGCTTGGCCTGCAACAATTGGTATAATGACTAGTTTTGGACAGGAATTAATATTTAAATTACTTAAATTATATGATTTTCTCTGCCCTTTTTTCGAAGTCAAAATTACACCGTTAAAAGTGTTCTGCCAAGCCGAGTCACCAAAAAGAGTGTGTATAGTCTGCTTTTATCTGATTAATTTTTGACTGTCCGGCATTTATGATAATCATAATTTCTTACAAAATTTCAATGATATCAAATGAAAAAATGCCTATCTAAACGACACGATTTTACGAATTTTACTAAATGAAATATTTGAAATTGAAAACTATTAAAAAACTATGGAATAGCCATTAAATTAAATTCACACATTTTGAATCAAGCTGTGCTATTATGATGATGAGATAGCAGAATCTATCGTTTAGACAGCCAGCGCAGTCAACAATTGAACTATATTCGAGTTGATTATTCAGTCTTACGTCTCGTCATCCCCTCGCAATGCGTGCCACTCGTTTTTCACTGCGCCACTGAGTGTTACGTCTATATCATCATCTATGGTAAATATATGTTTAACGAAAATTATCTTTATCCTTATATAGATAAAAATTAAAAAAATTTTCTATAGTAGTTCGCGGCAAAGATTATATAATTACATAGAGATTTTATATATGAACTTAATTAAATTATAATTTAATTTAGTTAATAGGTTTATTACGTTTCCATCCATTTTCATTTAATTATATATAACACGACGATATAAATATACATTATCGTATATATGGTATAATTTTTGCAGATACATTTTAATTAAGAAATTAATCGTTTATAAATAATGGCACAATTTTTTTCTTAAATATCAATGATTTGATGATATGTTATAATAATAAAAAAAAAAAGGAATACGTTCACATATCCATAAGAAATTGTTTTGTATATTATTTTTAAAACAAAATATAATTAAATAATAATTAATATTTACAAATAATTTTATTGAAACATCCTTTATACAAATATATACTATAATTATAACTCAAGTCGAGACATATCGTTATTACGTCATACTAAAAAATTTCAAATATAAAAATTCCCACAAAACATCGTGTACACACATACACAAACCTATAAATATTACATTTTTAATAAATATATAAATTCTATAGAGAGATGATAAATTTGTATGATTTTTTTTCGATATATTATTGTAGTTATAAATAAAAATTAATTCAAGCTCTCATGAATCATAATTTTACCATCCACCTGTTTTCTTATAGATGATGCTAATAATAAATAAATTATGTGTATGACTCTATTCTATTCTATGAAGATATATATATAGTTATATATCATAGATATTCCACAGACTTATATTACATATATATTATTTATTGGTGTATATCATCTGTATACACTATGAACATAATATTGAATGTGTGGTGTTGTATATATAATTATATTTTGCACTTAAAAAATTATATGGACAATGAGCATATATATATATATGCAATTTAAATATATTGTATATATTAGGCTTCTTCTCTATGTACGTACATCTCTGTACAGGATGTTTTGAACAGTACCCGGCAACCAACGGTCGCCATACACTTAATTGGATTTAATTCTAGACCAAAATTTGAATGATGATTCAAAAGCAAAGGAATTGGGTAACATACGTATTGAAGCCGACTCAAGTTGAATTGCGATTGTGTATAGACAATTGCTTCAATGTCATAAAAGAAAGGGTTTGTTTTTACATCGTATCGACCGAATATTTATGGTTCGAACCTTATGCTCTAAAAAACCAGTCAAAATCTACTTGAAACGATATGTTTTATCCGACCACTACATATTGCTCCATACTGTATACTTGTTCCGATTGAGAGGATAACATCAACAGATGTGTTATTCTTTCGACGCAGAATCCTTATATGCTACCATACCAAAAAGATGAGAAAAAAGTTATGGCTAACGATGGACAAAATACTTTGAAATATAATAATGTACACAATTTGTCACAAATTGAAAATCTTGAATTTATTCACAGTCCTAGTATGTATATAGAGATGGCCATAGTTTCAACGGATTTCCATTTTAGTTTTTGGAATTACAAAATTTTAGTTGGAACAATTGATGGTACTCGTTTAATCGTTTTTGTATGCATTAGTTTAATATTGAATAGTATATTGTCCTGTTTTTTGTACTACACTGAAACGACTTATCGTCTCATGTATATACTTAAAAATTGAATAAATAAATACAGATAATTTATTTTAAATAATATTTCTTTCACTTTTCGTCTATATGATAACAATATTATGATCCCGGATTTTATTAAATGCGTATCACTTCAATGTTATTAATTTCATATTTTTATTTCATCAAATTAAACTGTGAAATAAATCATAAATTTTTATAAATTCAGAAAAATAACAATCTAATATACTAAATGTTCTACTATCTATTCTCTATGTAATTGAGTGATTTCTATAAACATGATGATGATGATGATGATGATGAACAAGATAATATAATTGGTTATTTAAACAATGAAAAAAGTAATCAACATTTATTTATTATTTTAAATAAATTAGGAAAACGTCTGTTAAGATTAATAATAATATATTATAATATAATAACGGAATGGACCCAATCTCTGCCATATTTAGTAATCTTTCACTTTGGATTGGATGGCATTAATTTAATAATGTTCAATGTGACAGTATTTTAGTAATTTCAATTTAAATGTAAAAATACCATCGCTGTAAATAAAAGAATAAATTTATTCATAATAATAATAATAATAATCCAGCGAGATAATTTTAAATTCAAAAATGGCTGTAAATGGTACACTGACAAAGATTGGGTCCACTAATTTAATTAACACACCTGATAATAATTAATGGAAGTAGTGTAACGTTCAATATTAGCCCATCTTAGAGATGCGGGTTCCCCGAAAGCAAAGTAGTTTTTTTTCTTTCTAAGCTAAATTTCGATTATTTTGTATATAGTGAATTTCAACAAACAAACGATGCGGTATTGCTGCACTTTTCCTCGAAATAATTAAATAAGAAGGCGATATCCACACATAAAATGTATTATGTAAGCATTACGTATGGTTGCGGAGGTTCATTGGTTAGTATCTATAAAAACATCCTGTTTATTATGTAGCAATAGATATAGCTATATACTATCTACAGATAGATATATATATATATATTGTATATATAATATTATTGATTTCTCTAACCAACCATACACACAGATTAAAATAATAAATATATATATATAAATATATAGTTACCTTGAAAATTCTAATCGAAAGAGTACATAATATTAATGAAATGAATATTATTATAAACAAAGGGACTTTTAGTATATTGAATAATGTTTTTCTTTTTTCTTATTTTTGTATTTATTGTTAGCATATATTTATTCCTTATTTTATTTTTTATTTTTTGTTGTTGTGGTTGTTGTTGTTGTTGTTGTTGTTTTGTTTTGAAAATTGCTTTATATACACATTGTGTAAGGTAAGTTTCGCGTACGTACGAGTACTCTAATATAATAAAGAAAAACAAATGCATATAAAAATATAATAAAATTCATATGGGTATAAAACTTTGTGTTGATCATAAACATTGTAATATTGTTCCCTTGAGTATAGAATATTATAATTTGATGCCATATAATGGTGTAGTGAATATATTTATATATATATATATATATATATATATGGTAAATGCCAATGTGGTGAATCTTCTATATTTTTTTTCCATTATATTATGTACAAAAATCATTAACATCACATACTATTAACATAAAAAGCAAAAAAAAAGAAGATCACAGAAAAGCAAAAAAATATAAGGAGAAGCAAAAAAAAAATACAGAACATATGAAACAAGATTACTGGAAATAAAGTGTATATGTACGTAACGTACACTTATATGAGTCATCTACGAAGTTCATAATTACATTTGTACCTTTTTGCTATACTTTTTTTTTTTTTTTTTTACCACACATACAATATACGTTCGTACTTACAAATATTCTCTATATATATATATATATAGTATCTTGATCATATTCTGTGTGCTCGTCTTCATAAGGATGACGACCTTTCAAGGCCGTACGAATGTTTTGCACAAATCACGTTTTTTTTTTTTTGTATATATTTTATATGGTATAGTGGTATATAGAGAGATACATATAAAAACATATTATTACAACAGCAAAATTGAATATAACATTAGAGTTATAATATTTTATATGAGGTAAGTTAATTCTTTTTCTTTCTTTTTATTTTAATTTTAATTTATTATTTCTTTTTTTTTTGCTGTATTGAATAACTTCTATATACATGTTGCTTTTATTTTTCTTCTTGGCTTCGCATCGCATATTATATATTATATTATTATTATTATTATTATTATTATTATTATTATTATTATTACATTCTGTATAGGTTATATTATAGTATAACATATATACGAGTACATAGACGTATATAGAAAATATATTATAATAGAAAATTGCGCTTTGTTTATCTAAATTAAATTTATTTGAAAAAAAAATATTGTTAATTTAAGATTTATTTCAATTTATAATTTCAATAAATTCAAATTATGTGTGTGTGTGTGTGTGTGTGTATATACATAGTAAAGTTAAAGCAGGGTATAACTTATATACCGCAAAATATTAATAATATATATATATATAGATTCATCCTATGTCCCAAAATAAATCGGAATGAATGTTTGTAAACCATAGAACACGTAGCACCATCTCTTAGTTTTTTCCTATGAATATGTTTACACGAAATTACATTCTTACTTACTCCATGGCGTTACAACCCGGGTGCAGTTTTAGCCTTCTCCAACACGCTTTTCCAACCTGACCTATCCGCAGTTAATGTCTTCCAATCCCCAATTTTAAGGATCTTTATATAACAGTTTACTGCATCTAGCCATCTCGCCTTAGATCTTCCGGCTCTCCTTCTACCCTCTGGTTTACTATTTAACAGTTTTTTCGGCACACGCTCCTCCTCCATGCGTCAATCTATTGATCTTGATTGTTTTGACAATATTTGGTTGATCGTACAACTTGTCTAATTCAAAATTGTATCTTCGCCTCCAACCATTCTGTTCTTTGACGGGACCAAATATGTGAAATATGAAATTACATTCACTAGAAACGAAAATACAACAAATATAAAGTTACAGCTGTTTTTGTGCATCGGTCCAAAAAGTGAATGTAACAAAAAACATTAAATTTGGGTTTAAATTGGTAAAAATCTTACTCAAACGTATGATTTGTTTTTAGAATCGCTTATTTGTCGTGATAATTGTTTACTTCCTAAAACACAAATGGTTTGAGTATAGTTTCGAAAAGTTTCAAAAGAAATGTTCAATCAGATTGATGAAAATTGAACTAGATTTATGGAAAAAACAACAATTCATTGGATTTTAACTGAAAAAATGGTCTGCGGATACTGAATTCGAATCGATTATCAGATGATCCAAAAATTGCACCGAATTGAGCATTGCAAAGACATTATTGAACACACTCAACGTGATAAAAACTTATTGAAATCGATTGTTATTGGTGATGAGGAGACATGGTGCTTTCACCAGAACCAGAAACCAAACGTTAAATCGTGATGAATCTCAAATCTCAATGAATGAAGTCAAAAATCAAAACAATACTGATTTCGTTTTATGATTCCAAAGGAATTATTCATAAAGAATTTCTTCCAACTGGTTAAACGGTTAATGCTGAGTATTACCTTGGTATATTCATCTTGTTCGTTCTGAATATCGATAACCAGGTAGTTGGATGTTACTGCATGATAATGCACAAGCACATATCGTTCAACAATAATCACTGATTTTTTAACTAAATATCAAATTGTTTTACTTCAACATTCACCGTATACACCAGATTAAGCTTCTTGTGACTAATTTATATTCCCAAAATTTCATTTGATAATGAAATGAATTCGTCATGCGATAGTCGATAAGGACATTCAAAAGGCGACGACAATCGTCAATCAACAGTATTCCAATCACAAACATAAAAAAGTCATTTGATTCATTTGTAGAACGTGTGCAAATTGATGTACTATTTCAGTTGATGGCAATTATTTTGAAATGATTTTTGTGAAAATTTAATATTTATTTTTCTGCTTTTTAATCCATTCCGGTTTAATATGTGACAGAGGTTGTATAAAGAGTATATTACTACAATATCGTGTGGATATTGTTATAGTATATACAAGAAGGTTTTCATAATTAACTTTAAGATGTTGTTTTTTAATAAAACACAAATTGTTTGAAATATTTCTATATGCACACATTACCATCCGTCGATGAAACTCATTGTTATTCTAAATCGAAACTTCGTTGATTAACCTCTTACATTTTTGGATAGTTTTGCGGAAACTCAACCTTTTTGTTAGAAAGGGGTGACTTCAACATTGATAATTTTGTTCGGTTTCAACAGATATAATAAACATACATCTTAACCAAATTTGATTAAAATTCTATGAAAAATAACCAAATTGTCCAGGTTTTCAGAATTTGCTTCTGAAATCTCTCGTGAGTTCTATCATTGAGTAGAAACTGTTTAATACTTTTAATAAAATTTATCGATATATTTACTTTATAATGAATAAACTAAATCCTTGACAATTTTAATGGTATCCAGATTATCCCACAGCTTAAGTGCATTGGGATTGAATGAAATAGCCGGGTTTTTTGAAACGTTGGCCTTGCATATCCATATAATGCAGTGACATATTATATAGAAATATAAATCGCATACTTTAGCACAATGAACCCATACGTTGCGGTCTAAGTACGCGGTGCAGGGATGTTACTTTGTAAGTTATTCGTCCTTACAAATTACAAAACTGTGTTTATATAATAATTTTCGTGCGTCGTTAAACAATAACAAAATTTCACATTAAATTATACGATTCTGTATCTTATATGCGCACCGTTTATAATACCATGATATATATCCTTTATGTAAAAGTGTAATAATCTCATCAATTACGTACTATACAGATACTTTAATATAATTTATGTTTTGTAATTATTCCTAGTAAATTGCATGTGTAATAAATAAAATTTATTGTTATTTAAATCTGTTTTTTTTTTTTATTTTTATTAAAGATTATAAATTAATTAATATCCAATTTTAAAATAATATATTATACGCCACAATAGTAAAATTAATGTTATCATATCATACGCGTATATATAAAACCTGAATGTGAGATCACTTCTTTTCAAGTTATTGTAACTACATATCATTATTAACTTTACACAATACAATTCACTATATTCATATACAAATGTATATTTGTTAATATTTTTCTTATTATAAAGGTTTATACCAGTGGCGCATCTCCTCCTGGTGTGTGAATGGATGCGTGCAGTGCATACTCTGCAAATATCTGCAAAATACTAACTATATAAAGACGATCGTTTCTTTTAATTATAAATGACTAATGTATAATGTGTATAATAAAAGATCGAAATATAACGTCGTACGCATAAATATGTGAATATAAAAAATAATATCAAGAGACGAAGTGTAACAATTGCAGCGTAAAATGTCTATATCCTATAAACATTTAAACTCATATGTACAGTATTTTAATATAATTTATCGCTTTCCCTAACCCAATTATTATAAGACACCCCTGGATAGATTAATAAATACATTAAATATATATGTTTTTATGTTTATCGATGTAATACTGAAATCTATATTTCATTTCTGTTTTGGATTAACACGTTGTCGCACACTTTTATCATTACGATGTTCCCCATAGAGGCACACTTTTTTAAATTATTATTTTCTTATTAATTACCAGCAGATCATTCAATTTATTAATTACATAATCAGAAATTAAAATTATATGAAAATGTTGCAATTATTTTATCTAAAAATTGTCGTTCGTTAATTGTTCACCGCCTCTTTGATAAGCTTCTCGAAATCAAATATCTATAAGCAAATGATGGAAACAGTAGTTGCAAATTTTCTATAGTATAATTTGTAAAGACTGTTTCCGCAATTTGTTTACAGTATAATTTTGTTAAAAAAGATGATCATTTTAGGTCAAAAGTTATAATGAATAATCTTGAAATTTGCAGTTTATGATTTTTTCATGTTATGGTGAAGTTTTTACTAAATTCCATTCAATTAATGTGTTATCCGATTAAGTGATTAGTGATTTTTTCAATAAATCACAATCTTCATAGATGGATCCGTGATGAGGTGGGGAGCGACAATTCTGCTACTGCAATTTTTCCCGAGAGATACACACCTTCTGTCATATAAACCATGGGAAATAACATCTATATATATGACCATATGTAAATCTGCATAACACTCAGTGACCCAGTTTAATTCTCGAAATTTATATGAGAAATTTTTCGATTTTTATAACATTTTTGGAAATTATACAATATATTTTCGTAACAACATTTGTTTAAAACAAAATAAGATGTTTATATCCATATAAAAAAAAATACGATAAATAAATGTGGGAAAATACTAAAATTCTCAAAATAGAAAACAAACAATAATTATAAAATTAAAATGACGCAGTTTCTCACTCACTAATAGCAGATCTTCTATAAGAGGTACATTTTTTTTATCCTTACTGAAACAACCAAGGAGGATTTAAGTATCTAATTAATAAGTTTGCATAAATATTACCCACAAGAAAATAGAATAACCATTAAAAAAAAACTTTGTATATTTTTATCCATTTCATCCCTTTTTACGGTACGCTAACTCGGATTTTTTTTTCCAGAACTTATTTAGTTTTACAATAAAAAGTCTATCAATTTTAAAATAATATCCATCGCTGAGAAGAAGAGAGAGAGAAGAATATGTCAGTGAATGACCTTCAAACAGATACTTGAGTAAAATGGATTATCAATATAATTTCTATATTAGTAGACTGTATATGGTTAGTTAGACGTTAGACTTCCAATCGCCAATTTTCAATATATGAAATATTATTTTAATGTGTCATCATTATATCGTCTGCAATAATATGAAAATGATCGCATCAAAAGATAATGAATTCGTCAAACAATTATCTGAAAGATGAACTAACCATGGGAAATAACAAATAATAATAATAATTTATAGCTTTCATGGATTTCATGCATCATACTTTGATTGAAATATTAATATTGTGTAGTTAATGAATAAACTTGCTGTTTTTTTTTGCATAAAAACGGGTATTTTCAATTTCAATGTTGCTTTGGTTTGGCAAATAGTAAATGAATTAGTATATAAGTAATCTATATAACATTTAACACTGATAATATTTCCAGTTGTCATTTACGTTAACGTGTTAAATTAACTTCGTTCTATACATAGGTAATACATTTATAATGTATTGTGATTACGAAGATAATCATATTTGGTTAATTATTCCGTTTGCGATTACCTAACACACATATATTATATATTATTATATAAAGAAAATGACGTTATCTAATTCGATTATGTGTTAAAAACTTCAGAAATATTTTAGAAACAAAAAAGAAGTTCCTTCTTATTAATGTTTAAGAAGACAAAAAAAAAAAACGACCAGCAATAGCAAAAATAACAATAATAATAATAATAATAATAATAATGATTCAATAGCAGACCAATCAAATGAAAATAATTATAATGACATCACTCTTTATTAATAATTTCTGTACATATAAAAAAAAATTATTTTAGAATTTGTATATTCATCCACAATATTCGAAATATATTTTGTATATTATAAATTACAAGATTTCCGTGCGAATTTTTTGATTTTTTTTTTTTTTTATTTATTAAATACACATATAGTTATTTTTACTTATAGTACAGATAGACCTCATACAACACGCTATTGTTATACGAATATGTTCCATGTTATACGATATGTTATTAAATCAATAATGCATCCTTTGGTTATTTTCTGGAAAGATCGTCTGATCCTTGGAACATCAAAAACTATTTCAATTATTATCCAATTTAATTTCATATGAAATGCCACATATCGCTGAATTTTAAATATCCTTGAAATATTTGTATTATTAGAACATCATGAGATATGACACCAAAATGAACTCAAAAACATTTTTAGGACATCTAAGATAAAGTCCTGGCGTGCAGGATCTTTTGAATCCTTATCAAATACACTTTCAGATGAAGATTGCTGTACATGACACTAAAACAAAAATATCTTTAATGTATCGCAGAAAAAATTCTGATCGTTTAAAAAACGATTATAAGTCAACATGACAAGAAAAAATGTCTTCGAAATAATGTTATAAGAAATATATAAATTTATCAAATTGTTTTTTGTCAATATTGATTAATTTTGCATGTGAGAGCTATTTTTTACTATCTTTAACCCATATACATTTGTATAACCAAAAGTCTTAAATACAAAATTTCTTAAAATTTCATTTTTGATTTCTCTTAAATGTTCAGCTAAAATGTGAACAATTTTATATCGATACAAAGCCGTGTTATACAAATGCCTATATGTTATATGAGGTTTACCTGTATACATAATATATAGTTTTAGTAATATATTAGTGTATGAGTAAATAAATAATAAATATTTGGATGTATGTCCAATTGTACATCAATGTACATCTTCGTTTTTTCGACAAAATCTTTACTTTAAATTTACCTTTGAATTGATTAATTTTCTAAATGTTTGTTTTTTTTTTTTTGGTTTTTCTGCTATATATGATCTTTTTACCATTACATTTTTTTTTTAGAATTTTAAAGCATTACAACAAATTATGTTAGACACTACATTTAAATATACATAATAATTAATATTTAACATTATAAATTAACCACCACACGTACAACTCACTCTATACATTCCAAATTACATATACTCGTATAATTATATCTATTATATAGCGTCTCTGGCTATACCGAACATATAACATTATAGCGTTAGAGCAGTATAAGATAAAAAAAATAATAAATAAGGTGGTTAAAATAAATTCAGAATGAGTCAATATTTGAATATGATAGTAAATATATACTATACAGAACATATGTAAATACACGACGTATATTATAATTGAAGAATTAAATGTAAACACAAAAAATTTAATTCATAAATATTACAATTTATACAATTTACCCATAAACTTGAATATATTATTATTGAAATTTTATTTTATCATTAATATGAAGTTAATATATACAATATTTTTTTGTATTAAGTGTATATACCTATACCCAATAATCCAAGAATGAACATTTCTATATTTATATTATCGCATCGCAGATTTTTTGTGTTGTCATCGAAATTTATAAATTAATTTTTCGTATATATATTTTTATACCTTTTTATATATGGTATAAAAAACAAAAAAAAAACATTAATTTAATAATATTTTCTTAGTATTATTTATATACGGCACGGCATAGGAATTTATACATATACAAATGCGGGAATTTCCGACTTTTACTCATTATAATTAAATTACCTTCGACAATAATATAGTACTACTACGCCGCATATATAAATAAATAAAAATAATGAATTGAAAGAATGTACAATTTTTGGAAATAAACAAATCAATCAGTAAATTGTTTATTGTTTGTTAATTATCTATATTTATAGATAATACGAAGACTCTATATACAATATATATATTAATATACATCATTTCAATATTATATTAGTACTAGTATATTTATTTAATTGATTTATTAAATAAAATTATTCATGATATATATGGTTTTTTAGAAAAAAAAAAGAAAACTGTGTCAAAACACAGCTTCAGTTTTGTTAACAATTTACCGACATATGAAATTCCATATATACATAATATATTAGATTTAAAATAATTACTCTTAAAACACGCGTAAACACACCAAAAGTGCAACTCTAAATTATTTATTTATTTAAGTATCATTAAATGTAACATTGGTAAAATAATGTTATATTTAAATTTAACATGATCAAAAATAATAAATTTAGTAAATTAATAACTCATAGAGTTGAGCAAACGAAATAAGTGATCATAATTGGTACTTCTCTTCTTTATGTGTCACATACTCCTTGAACTGCTTTGCCAACCAACTGTATGATTTTTATTTTATCTACAGCAGCTATAGTGACCCATGGCGCTAAGTCCAAATTCTTCAACCGCAGGATGTTTTTCAACTGCTTGAATCTGGTTTTTCTTCAATTTTTCATTCAAGTATAATAACTGTAGTAAATGATGAACAAAATATTACAATTTACATGTAATATTTTGAATTTCATTAGATTTAATAATTGTACATTAGTTTTTCTGGCAGTCCATTGAATTTTCAGTATACTATGATAAATTCACATTGAAAATTCTTCCAGTTTTTTGCACATATTTGATTTCCGTTAAAGTTCACTACATATAACAGAATACTGAATACAAGATAATTTGTATGATGTTACTTACGCTTTCAATGATGTCATTTCCAAACTTTATAATATACCCTTGAAAATGAGCATTGTTACTATTCTTGCTGAACATTATTCGCATTTTGTCTTTTTTACATATAATTTTAAACCAAAATCGCCACTTTGACACAGTCCCGTCCTCCAAGGTAGATTTCTTAAATAAAAAATTCAACTTTTAAGCATCATCATTAATATTTCAATTACAGGCCATATAGTTTTAATGGATTTGCATTTTTGTATACACACAATTGCAAATTATTATAATCAATTTCCAACAAATTTTTTTAAATCGCTTCATGCGAACAAAAGATATGTTTTCCCAATTCGAAGTCACTGCAAATTTTCAAGAAATTTATGTTACTGTATAAAGTTAACAACCAATAATAGAATTTAGACACATCGTTTTGGTTAAACAAGAACAAGAGGTTGCCAAAATTAATACCATCATCATATATGGTTTAAAAATGTCATATGCGTCTTTTTGCCTATTTTGCGTATGACTCTACATTAATTGTAGATAAATTTAACACATTTTACATCATCAGCATACATTTTAAAATTTGGAATGGAAACCATTTATTAGTAAAATAAATAAGGTATAAGTCTAATCCAATAAAACTGCAACGGTATATACAGCCATCAACATCAAACCATTAATCATATTAATAAATAACACCCTACATGTGCGAAATAATTTAAATAAGATCTGTTGATAGACTATCTTTAGTTCAGAAAGGTTAAAACAATTAACAATATGAATAATATTGTAAATTTTGGGAACGAATAGCACGAACATTCAGTGTATTCACCATATTTGCGACTATTATCTGTGTCTGCGGAAAGCATTTTAGATCAAATATGACGAAAATATATGGATATTTTGAAGAATTTCTGTAATCACACTTTACTGCGATGATATTGAACTATTGGAAAAACTTTGGATATTGAAGTTTTAGCAGATTTTAATGAAAAATAAAACATATTTTACATTAACGAAAATGCCTTTCTTTGTTAGGTTCTCGTAATCAAATAATTGTATGTAATTAAAATTCAAATTAGATTAATTTCAGCATTTCTATTCAGCGTGGTCTTGAAATAGTCTCACTGTGTGAACAAATAACGTAAATTAACATTATAATTCATATGGATACTCACGCGATTAATCCTACTATTATAAACTAATAAATTAGAATTTTTTAAATTATGCACTTGATGCAAACAAACTTTCTACAATATATATCAATGATACAAAATTTAAGAAAGCATTAAATAATGAATATTATTTTAATGCATCGATTAACCTATTCATAAGAAGAAGGTAACATTCTAATTACCATCGACTTTGAAATGATGGCTTATTTTGTCATATTCAATATTTTTAAAAACTTATATAAACATAGTACGTGCGTTCAATTGATATTCTACCATTATCAAATTTGCATTAAGTGATAAATAAAGTTATTGAATGATGCATGGGATGTACAAATAAATAAATAAATAATTCATTTAAATGCATTCAATTTTCAAAATATATAAAAATGATCTTCAAACAATAATAATATGTGTGCGCTTAATTTAACCAAAGTGAAAAAAAAAGAAAAGTAAATCAAAGCCTCAAAATTAAATATGTAATAAAAAATTATTGTCAATTTTTAACATTGAAATTCTTTCTAAGTATGTTTATAAAATTTTCACTTTTATCTCAAATAATTATAATATTTAAATATTATATAAATTTCAAAGTTAGGTTCATTAAAACTTTTATTTACGATTACGCTATAATATCGCTAAACGAAACTAAAAGTTTTAAGGAATTATGATTTGTCTTTTTTATTTATTTTTATTTTATTTTATTTTTTTGTTTAACATTAATTATTATTAATTATATACCCAACGTATTTGTAAAATAAATATTTATTCAAATACTACATATAATATTATAATTCTAAAAATAATTAACATAATAAAGTGAAGTTTTAAAGGCAAAAAAATTATATATATAAATATATATATTATATGATATCATAATCGTAATCATCGCACGGCCTTAATCGTCCTTCATTTCACTTTTTCTTTGATTTACAATAAAATACGTATTTTTTCCACATAATAAAAAATAATGTTATTATAAATAATAATACTTTGTTTATTCAATTAAACGTACTTACGAACAGAAAATTAGAGGTAGTTTACAACAACTTTTATTTCCTATTCTTTAATTTGGACATGAAATATAAAAATAAAAAAAAAAATTACATATACCTATAATTTTTTATTTTATTATTGTTTTCACTCGCTTCTATAACAAATAAGGTAAAACACCGAGCTGGGTATTATTTATTACTAGTAATTTATATATTCATCTTTTTTTTTCAATTTAATACTAAATGATTAATTCAATAGTTTAGAATTGTAAAACCGCAATATGATAATCAATAGTTTGTTAGTATAATAGCTAACTACAATATATGTAAGTGTTTATAATTTATACTTTTATATTAGGTATATTATTACACACTAATATTTATGGTATTATCTATAATATATTATATTACACATATTTTTATATCAATATATTGCTTCTATATAAATATAATGTAATTTTTTTAAAATATTTTATTAATTTTATTATTACTATAATAGGTGTACATTCATATATAAAAACGTATATATATATATTCAATTTACCTACTTAAAAATTTTAATTTTATTTGTTTTATATAATAATAATAATAATAATAATTTAAATTATTCAAGCCATACGGCTAATTAAGTAATCGTATAACGTATAGGTTTTGTTATTGTTATTTCTGAAAAAATATATAAATTGTATAATATACATAGCACCTATTATTTAATAAATAGAAAATAAACAGAAGATCTCACTTATAAGCGATATTAATTAATACTCATCTTGGTGTAATTCAAATATGTATAAGATTTTTCATTCACATATAGCAATTTATAAATTTATAAGTTTAGATAAAAATTGAAAATAATCGATTCGATAAGTTGTTTTTATTAAAGCATTAGCTCGAAAAAATAGTTTTCACTTTTCAATATCAATTTTCAATATTTTCATATGTTGCCGAAACTTAAATTATAGATTATAAATTCGGAATGTAAACGATTATTTGCTGACGATCGGAAAATTTATAGAACTCTAAAATCCATTAATGATATTCGTATTTATTACAAATATTGTTAATAAAATGTTTTTCAATATTAACAAATGTAAGATTATTAACTTTCCTTGTAAAAATCTTATACGCTTTGGGTTATTGTAGTGGATCTATCCACTTTTCATTACCAGCCACAATACAATGTAAAAATCCTTTGTTTTTCTACGCCGTTCTCGGCTTCAATTCGTACGGCAATTTGCTTACCTTTGAATTATTCCTAGTGCTTTCAAACCATTGGCAAATGTGTTGTGTAATCAATTCTTAATTATTCTGCAAGTTCATTTTGCGTCGAACAGGTCTACATCGAGTAATGCTTTTAGATTTTCCGTTTCAAACTTTTTTGCTGTGCAATAGCTTTCTTTATCTTCAACATGAAAATCAATAATTTTAAAGCTGCTCTGCATGTTGTTTTCGACGATGACCGTAAATATCTACAAAAATTCTATGCGCTTCAGCTGCAGTTTTTTTTTTTTAAGAAACCAATGCAGTAAAATTCGAATTGATCAATGTTCGGAAGCTTTAGGTAAATTTTATTTCTATATATTGTAGAAAATATTTTTCTATTAATGATAACATTACAAATGTTTTTCTATTCTATAGTAAAATGCATTGGGTGCTCAATATTATTTGATAAATCACAAATACTCAGGTATTTGCAGTACATTCACGCAAATACTAAAGGATATATATACATTGGGTATTATACTGAATATTTTAAAATCTGAATATTTGTCGTAATTAATTATAATAATATATAAAGAAAATATTGCATTTTGTAATAAAATCTATTTCGTTGTGTTTTCATTAGCAAATAATTCTACAGAGTGTTCAATAAAATGCATTCTGTCCCGTAACTTTGTGTGCTTTTATAATGAAACACAAAATATTTAGAATTTGTATGGTATTCGAAAAATATACTATATTTTCAGTTTAAATGTAATTGAATGTTAAATGTTATAGATGTTAAATGGTTGCCATAGGCTTTATAATTTAGATGTTCCGATGATATACAAAAATTAATCTAATGGTATATAATAATCTTATGATCTTGCTGACTATAATTGAAATTATAATTTCCATCAATTAGATGAATACTGTATATATTTCGAACGAAATATAATATTATAATTATAATTTTATGGTTTCTGCTGTTATGCATCAACATGCCGTCATGCTGTTAAAAATATACATCAGAAAATTCGATCCCATTTTCAGTTTAGGCGTTCACAAATGATTTCAGCCATAACTATATATAATTGTTGAAAACTACATGGAATGGGTATTGGTGTTGTTGTCATATGAACATACAATTTTGTTCACCAAAATATTTGAATTGTCCGACTTACGTATTAAAATCCTGTAATATATTTTGAAACACTCTCCACCCTATAATAATAATATGTTAGTTATAAAATAATATATTATACAGATTCGTTAATTTTTTAAACATATATTTCACTATCTTTTCCTTATACGTATTTACAGTTTATTTTTTAATTATAATCGCGCACAATTAGTTATTAAATTTAACGAAAATATATTCGAATATAAACAACAAATTTTTGTCACCAATTATCGTACCAAGTATAAAGTATCATCATTCAATATATGGAGGTGGTGTGTGTGTGTGTGTACAGATCCGTATGTAAAAAAACTAAAATATGCTATATGCAAAAGTGATATTAATTATATTATATCACCTGCTAAAATTTAAATAATCAACAAATTAACAAAATGAACAAAAAAAAAACAAAAAAAACAAAAACAAAGTAATAAATAAATAAATAAATAAATAAATAAATAAATAAATAAATAAATAATAATTAACACAAAAAATATTCTATTAAATGATGTTGTTCTGTAATGATACTTGACGCGGACTCTCTTAATAGCACTAGTACATTATTATAAATGAAATTTAATAATATTCAATTTACCAAAGTAATCTGGTAATAATATGTGTATAGACAAGAGTAAGAGTAAGTGTCTACGATCTTTTAACCTTATACCATAATAATATACCATAATAGTATTTTTTAAGGTATTTTCAATATTATGATCAACGTACAACGGACGCGGCTCTCGTATGTAAGAAAATTTTCAAATAACATTAACATTGATCGCAAATTGTTCTTCATTATTATTATTATTATTATTATTACAATATTATTATTGTATTATTATTATCATTAATATAATACGTGTAAGTATTAGATTACTAATATATGTACTTTTATATTGAATACCTATAATTAATATACTTATTAACTTAAATACATGTATATATACTCGTAGCTGTTATAATCATAATTGAAATTACATTTATATTTATTGTTACAAACGCACTTACGTATAATACTTTTAATTTCAACTATTAATACTTTGAATATCAATAGCAAAGTCTACATACATAAAGATCTACAATATATATATTGTAATATATTTCAAGATTTTTAAAATGGATACACTTATTTCTATTATATAAAGTATCAAATTATATTATTTAATAAAATTAATTTTCTCACATATATACTGTTTTAACAATTTTAATTTGTGGTCCTAGGTTGTTAACACATCGCCTGCTTTTATCTAAACTTTTAAAAAAAGTTAGCTTTAATTTTATAAATTTGTTTCTTATGTTGAATTATCTTTGTTTAATCTCTATTTGCCCAGTTAAAGTTCAATGATAAAACCTGTCGTTTGAAATTGTTGTAACATTTTATGAATTAATAGTTAAATCAAGAATTGAATCTTACTTTCATACTTATTCCATGTCATTAAATTTCTGGTGCGGATTTAACCTTCTCCAACATCCCGAATTTTAAGGATCCTAATATCAAGGTTCACTGTATCTAACCATC
Source organism: Bibio marci (assembly GCA_910594885.2). Classification (NCBI taxonomy): domain Eukaryota; kingdom Metazoa; phylum Arthropoda; class Insecta; order Diptera; family Bibionidae; genus Bibio; species Bibio marci. The sequence continues at coordinate 31,594,124 of OU343114.1, read as the reverse complement.
TAACCAAGAATTAAATATATCCAGAGTAAATTTCTTAGATTTGCTATTTAAGAAATCTAAATTGCTCGTCGATCGATTTGAACAATATATTTGTATTATTTTATATATTACTGTGATATCTATACATGTGTAAATTATCAATAGATCTATTTTTGTAGATAAATTAATTGATAAATATGTATATTCATTTCTTTGTAATCATTTATTCATTTAACTGATGACTAACTGTGTGTATATAAATACTAAAATAAAAATAGTAAAATATATAATATTTTTTGTAGTATAATACATATTTTTAAAATAAATTTTATTTTAGTCCTTCAATAAATTATTTATCATAACTTAAATATGTGCTTATTATTTATTATAAAAATATGTGTATAAAATACAAATGGTTTTGTTTACAAATCTATTAATTATGCATCGGCCATTGTGCATCAATGCACAGCAGTACACATTTTTGTTATATTCTATTGGGGCTGTTTCGAAAGTTTCCAATATTGACTACTGCTATTTATTTATTGAAAATTGTGTGCGGCATCCCCGGTGGTGCAGATGATAATTTAAATACAGATTTTTACGAAATCATAAAAGTTTATGTGTTTATAATGTTTTCAGAGAATGGATAAATTTCAGTAGTATATACTTTTAGTTGAAATGTATATTTTTATATATAGATTTCATCATTAATTCATGACTAGCAAATGGGTTGGAAAGAATAAATTCATGTCTATATTGTCCAAGATATTTTATCGCAGCAAATGCATATTTTGAAGACGTCAAGAATAAGCAAGAAACTCGAATATCTGTGGAATTTGTATTATTTTGATACACTATCTATAAATAGTGATTATATGGTAATTTTTGTCAATTTTATATCCTTAGAGAAAACTTCCAATACTATACCCTCGTATATTATGAGCATTCTTAATTCTATATATAATTTTTATGAGAAAACTATTTAATTTTACGTGGTACCGTATTTTATATGCGTTATAATTCAATAATAAAAAACATATTATATTAATTATTGCATATAAATTAATTAATAAATGTTAAAATGATTATCATTAAAATTACTTTTTTCTTTATCTACTGTTCACAATAGTTATATAATATTCTATTTATGTAAATATTTGCTATAAAATCTTCTTTTTTGTTCATTTATTTTTAATACATTATAATGCTTTCAATACATTATACATAGTGTAATTCCCACTAATTGTAAGACTAAATATAAATATTTTCAAAAGTAGCTGTAGTTGTAGTAGAATTTAATAATTAATTAATTAATGATGCGCATATATGTACCAAATACACATATCTCTATTACTCCTATATTATATAAGATATTGAAAAATATGATAATTATGGTATTCACATACAGAAAGGACATAACACTATTCGTATAATATTATATTATTAATTATTCTCCTCCTCCCCTCCTCCTCCTCCGTCTCCTCCTCCTATTATACATTATTATTTTTATAAAATAATACTTTAAAATCAAATATGTTTCTTATAAAAAAAAAAACTAGAAAAATATATTTGCTATTAGATTTTGCAGGGAAGGTCATTGTAATCCAATTATTATAAATCAACAAAATTACATCATCATTTATTATTATTATTTTTATTTCGTTTTTTCTTACATATCTTCAGAATTGTTTTTATTGATAATTAATAAATTAAAAAATGTTTATAGCAAACTTCTTATTTGATTGTTAAATATAATTTTCAGTGGATACAGCATTATTTTATTTTTTTTTTTTTTTGGCTGTGCTATTATAGCGTAAATTTAATTATACAGACGTTCAGTATAATAACAAAATGTATGGCGCATCTAACAAAACATTATTAATGTTTTTAGCAATTCAGCAATTTAAGTCTGCAATTATGAAAAGATAATTCTTAATTTTATATAAATTGTATATTTAGTTTTAATCAGATTGGAAAAATATATAGTATCTAATTCCTATAGAAGAGTAAAAGCCTTACATGTTAACCATGCGATTACAAAATAACTAGAATAGTTACTTTTAATCATTACCCAAACTTTTTTATTTGTTTGAAAAATAGATTATTTCAATAATTCGAATAAATTTGTTAAAGTTATAAATGGCATAATTCTTAATTCATAAGTTAACTGAATATTTCGATTGTAATAAGTAAAGAACCATTATTATGATGTTAAGTCTTGAAGTTTAGAGTGAAGAAGCTGGGTGATACTAGCCTCACCATTTCTCGGAGCATTATTCTTATTATTCCCATTGTGTTACCAAAATTCTCTCTTATATATTATTGACTGTTTTATTAACTGTTTTGCATAAGGGACTCCGTCGTATTGAAATCAAATGTCGTCTGCATCAATTGCATTAATTTTAAGAAACAATTGATCATTGTGCATTGACGGTAATTGTAAAATACTCAGAGGTGCAGTATATAGCATGCAACACAAACGGCCGGGTAGGATTCACCATAATATTTTCATGAGAAATTTATTTTCATTTCACATACACCAACGTTTCCTATGCACACAACATTGCTCGCATCATCTAAAGGCACCTGAAGAATTGTTTTCATCGATTATTCTGAAAATGACAAAGTTTATTGATTATGACAATATAATTTCTAAAGATATTCTTTCAATAGAGAATTTTAAAGAATTGTTTTGTATTCTTTTCGATTAATTTGCTGCGAATTATAAATTTTAAATTAACTTCATAATAATTCGTGTTTTTATTTTTTTTTTTTTCGTACCAAAAATATTATTATGATAAAAGTACTTTGAAAAAATTGTCAATTGATAATACTTATTATATTAAGCATGGGTCAGGGTTTTCAAATAGGTTTTAAGGTAATTTATTAAAAAATCACGTATATATTGATGTATTAAATGAACAAGGTCAAGTTCTACATTAATTAATTATTCCATCGTATAATTTTTTTCTCAAATTAACATATTTATACGATATTTTTAGATATTTATTTTAATGAAAATGAAAAACATACACGTACAAAAATATTAAAATCGTTAAAAAAAAAGTTCAAATATAAGTATAACAAAAATCAACACGCATTAATTAAAAATTTTTTGAATTTTTTTGTCATAATATTTCAATAATAATAAAATCTAATAAGAGATGAGTTATGAATATTTTACATAGAGACGACTAATTAATTTTTTTTAAATTATATAATAAATAAATATTTGTAATTTTATGGATCAATTGAATTGTTTGAATTGAAGTGTTTTTTTTTTCTCTTTATTTGTAAATAAAAAATAAAAAAAAAAATTATATAAAAAAGAATAAAGCTCATTTTTTTTTTTTGTTGAATTTTGTCAAATTTGATTGGTTCTATTCATATTTAATTAATATATTATGATTGTGTTCGTATTTGATGTGAAATATATATATATATATATTTTATTTGCATTACATATAATAGATAGAATATATCTCTATATAAACATAAAGCTGCAAATGAAAGTTAAATTTAAATGTACCATCTGTCCTCTACTCTATTTCCTATAATTTCTGTTTAGAGTGGTGGTTCTAGGATAATAACTCAAATAAAAATACGGCAACGCAGGAAACATCTATAACATTGCTGACCGAATGGTGTATTGTTGTATACTCTTATATAGTTCACTTTAATGAATGTTTGATAGTTGCCATAGGTTGCACTTGTTTTAAGATTAATTGATGAAGATGATTACACTGACATAAAAAGTATTTAGCCAGCTTTATTGCAATGTTAGATATAGATAGTTATTTGAGTGGCCCAATTAGTGAGGGTGATAACTTAACTTATGTGTGACAATGAGTCTCGGACCCGGTAACATCACCATTGTTATCAACTGCAACTGGTTCAGAGTAACAATGTACACATATGATATATATATATATTATATTAGCATGATTAAATGAGTAATCAAATCTGACTTTCAATTGTCACGTACTGTACGCATATACTCTTTTTAGTATAAAATCAATATTTTATTTTTTTACATATAAATCTATAATATTAATATGTAATTTTATCTATATATTCGATATTTATGAGTAAAATCTAAATTTATAGAATTATAGAATTAATTTGAACGTATCGATTATATATAGTATAAATGACATACATCACATACAATACCAATGCTATTTACATAAACAGTTTGTTGTATTGTAACAGACAACTCCCTTCGTTTCTATTATATCGAATGAACTACTAATAAATATACGAATACCTGTTGATTGATCTGATGTATATCAATTAATAATCAGAATAATAATCCTAATACAGCATTATTTAAGTATACTATCGAAGGTCATCTCAAAAATGTCCTTCTCCCTGTCACGATGACATCAGGTAAATTTAAACATTTTCCTTTGCACGCCCTTTGTAAATTGATGATATGTTTGTTGAAGGAATTAATTTATTCAAAAGTGTTCATAAATGGATATTAATAAATTGTAAAAAATTTATTTTACAGGAAAATACAGAAAATAAACGAAAATTGATTGGTGATTTAATGTATTTAATTAGATTTCCGATTATAACTAATTATAAATAAACAAATTTACAAACTTTTCCATTAAACTCTTATAACTTGAACTCTTAAGAGTCCAAAAAAGTAACCACACGTATAAAAGCACTGAAAAATACATCTGAAATACAGAGAAAACTAAAAACACGTATACGTACAACTTCTCCTGAAAGGGTTATTAAATACACGACACACTCATAATTTATATTATATTACAATATATATAATAATTACTATATCTATATTTATGTATGTTATGTATGGTAATTACAAATTTATAATTACATTTAAGCCGATACATGTATTATATTATGTCTAATATACTTGTATATTTGGGAATTAATAAAACTAAAAAGTTGGTAATCTGTTATAGAATATTATGAATTTGTATATATGTGTGTGTGTATGCAATTAATAATATAATAGAATAGAATATGTAGATTAGAAATATCCGCAGACTAGGACTACAATTATAAATCATAACGAGCTTCTGACTGTAGTATGTTATAATCTTAATAAATTTACGAGCTAACTACAACAATTTATGTATAACCACTAACATATATACATATAATTGTATATTGTATGTGGAAATAGCTGTATTGGTATACAAACAAGTAAATGTATATACATAACCCTTATTTATATGTAAATTTATAGTCCTGATCTTCAAAATTATTTCTAATTGAATTATTATATATGGATATTAATGACAACAAAAGTATTTAGATTACATATCAGACGTTACGAACATTAAGTTCCTGCAATTTTTCAATTTATTTGTGCTTTTACGTGCCCCGATTTTATTTATTTATTTATTGGTATTTAAACACCAAACAGTCAAAAATGGGTTAATGTATATTGTATTTTTATTTTCTACACAAACTCCAGTACAATGTGAATAAATGAAAACTGAACTTGTTCAATTATTAAATTGATGATGAAATTTTTCAAAATATAAATATCCCAAATATAGAAAAAAACAAAAATGCAGAGAACGTAAATTTCTATATAGTGGGTGGGGTGGGACAATTAAACACCCAAAACAAACTTCTGGACCACATGTCGTATTCATAGTCTTCTATATATACGTAGCAAAATTTATAATAATTAAATTACTCATTTGAATTTATGTACTTTGTTATTGATATTCATAAATTTTCATACTGTTTTTCAGATACATATATCGCTGGTGTTATCTATCATTGGAAAAATCGATGTCGATTGTATGATTTCCACCTAATACCACGCGACCACGCATGTTACCGGGTGAAACCATATTTCATTAAATCCCTATTTGTTCAAAGTCGACGAACAATGAGCTGCAATTATAACTACACATAGAATATTCTTCGTCGGTCATCATTATCATCAGGTCATGTTATTCCGGATGGTACATATAATATATGGCATCTACCTTCATTATACGGTCAAGTTTTATTATGACAGTATTGTTCAATTTATCAATGGGTTTGCAATCCTATTATTATCATATGATTAATTTAATCTCATAGTTCAATAACTTAAAATAATTATCAAAAACTACCATTTGAGGTTACAGTCATTCTTGGTCGTTTATATTGAGAGAGTGACATATTTACTTACGATTAGCGATGCGGTGAGTCTATGTTAATGACATGCTATAATTGGTTCCATTTTCATTGACAATTACTTTAGTTAGATCTTTCCAACCAGTATAGATAATAAATAAAATTTATAAAATATTTAAATTCTACATTCAATAAATTATTTATGTTACTTTGTTTTAAACAATTATACAATAGAAATAAAATCATAAACAGTTTGTCTATCTCTAATTTCAATAGTATATATATATGGTTATCGGTATTCAAAGGTTTAACAAGTATAAATACTCGAGGTCATGGTATGTATGCATGAGAAAATAAAAAATATTTACCAAAACATTCTCAGCACAAATTAAAGTATTTACAATAATTATCCCAGATGTAAACAAATTATCAATAATTAAAAAATGAAAATGAAATAAAAATAATTAATTAACATTCTTTTTATTCTTTAAATCTAAAAGAAAAATTCAAGAAATAATAATAATAATAATATGAATGTAAACACATACTGGGAAAAAAAATATATTTGCCAAAACAGTTACATTCTGAAGAATGTATGGTATATATTATGGATAGGTGTATTATAATTAGAACAAATCTGCAAATAAATACGAATTTGCATAATTATAATATTTAATTCGTTTGAAAAAGAAAAATAAAATATTAAAATAATAATAATAATAATAATAATAATAATAACTTTTTATAATAATCAAACTTTTAATATATTATATAAATTAATTAATTAATTCAATAGGTATAATAAATAAAAAGTATACGGCATTTATAAAAATGAAATATGAAACAGAAAAAATCTTCACGCAATAATGAATTATATTTGAATAAAATAGAAATTATTCGATGGAAATAATGTTTGTGTTATTTTATTCTTCAAAACAAAGTGTGCATAAATATAAAGATATAGGTTTGACCCCAGTTTTATATTATACTATTGAACATAGTATAGACGTAGTGTGTTCAATTTTTAACAGTACAGGCCTGAATATCTTGATAATGGTTTGTCTATTGAGAATGATGATATACCAACCATAATTAGATTATAATTCAAATGTTTCGAGATCCAAAAAACAGTTGTACGATATACCAGAAATCTATATGAAAAAGAAAACGTAGCTAACGATTTAAATTTCAAACAATAGATTTACCATAAAATAATCCTGTTCTGATTAACAGATCTGCTCTGAGTATCATTACTGAACAATTTCTAACTACCTGTATAATTCCAAGCAAAACTAACATACGATATTGCATCCGCATTGGTGAGAATATCAATCAGAATTTATTGACCTTCAATTTATTCAATATATGTTCTATATAAATATGGGTTATCCTACAAAAGCGGGGCTGAACTGTATATATATTTAAGAATTGTTGTAATACTTATTATTATTTTAACAGCTGTAATTTTGTTTTTCTTTTCATTATAGTTTGCCATGGAATCACATGAAGCATTTTATGCTACAACAATATATTTACAAATTTATTCAACAATTTGGAGTGGTGCAATTTTCAATAGATATTCATGAACAATTTGGTATGTTCTATTTATTTATTTTATATTTATTTTATTTATTTTATATATTTTATTTATTTAATATATTTTATTTAAGTTAAGTGTGTTTATATTTAAAATTAATGTCTTATAAAATCATTTAACTTGATGCAAAATCTACTGATTATTATAAAATACAATATTTAAAATCAAAATTTACTTTTGATAAATTATTGATAAAATTTAAACTATTTTATACAATAAATTATTTTGCGATTTACTTGTTCTTAAATGCGAAAGTCTAAAGTTATTGGTGATAGCAAACAAGTATTAGATATGGACCTATAGTAAATTGTATGTTTTAATTTGAATATATAAAAAGTAGTACATTTAAATATGTATAGTCTTTAGCTTGTTAATATTCAATCACTGAAATGCATTTAACATATCTTTGATTGGTGCGTTAACTCTAACCACACCAAAATTACTAGCATAGCCTTGTTCTGTAATTTTTGCCGTCTATACTAAAGGATTCATTATAGTACTCAAAATATATATATGTTTATTGTTGTATTCCATAATCCATATTTCATTTTCCACCACTAATGTTCTTACTATATTATATAGATTAACTATTAATATTTGATTTAATATTAATTGCATATTGCCCTGTTGTGTCTATATATAATTACTATCACATCTAATTAATTTATAATCTTCAATTAGATATTCATTTTTATCAAAGGCATCAGTAAGACAAGTTTCAGCTACAATAACTATTTCATATTTGAATATGTCTACTACAGTTTTTAACTCCAAATAATTAAATGTTATACGCTTATTAAAATTAAACATATGAATTTTATTTTGATTGTTATTCAACTTTTTCGTAATTGCAGTTTGTTTTTTTTTAAGTATTGGACATTTAATATAAAATGCATTATGATTTATATCGTTATGTCTCGCAATATTTTGCAAATCCTTATTTAAATGAATACAGTTTATACACTTTTCGATTTCATTGGTAACCGACAGTTTTTTAATTTATTATTATACCAAGACATTTACTACAAGCTTTCACATCCTTATGCATTCTGAAGCTATATGGCTACAATTGTATGTATTTTATTTATTATGTATGTGATAGCCCTTCAGCATTTTAACGCTGCTTAGTTTCTGGTTCGTATTAAAAACAATTTGTCACTTGTTTTAAAAATGAATAATTTTTCATCACGTTTCGTAAGCAAATCGCTGATGTTAATGCATTAGAGATAAAAGTAAAATTTTGTTTAATTTGATATCACAAATTATATTATTGTTTTGCTATTTTAGTGAATGTATTGAATTACAGACTACATATATATAAAACAACTATGGTATATATTGCAGATTTGACATTCCGAATACATATACGGTATTTAACTAAAACCATCTATTGTTAAATATGCATTTAATTTGTAATCAACCCAATAGTCTTTTTTTTTTTTTAGATTTTATATTACAATACATCAGCTTATTGGAAAACCTTTTATTTATATATAATTTAAAATGTATTAAAATTCAAAGCACAAATATAATATAGAGTAAAATATTATAATATAAAAATTTCGATTCGTCTTTAACCCCTTAAGGTTCTTGACCTTTTATGATGAAAGTCTTAAAAAGTGGAAAAACGACGAGATCAAACTATATTGACTCGTTATATGCCTTTTTTCAAAAATTCGTTAGGACGAGCCTGGCTCGTGCAAAAACCTTATGGGGTTAAAGCACAGCAGAAGCAGCTTTAAAAAATGAAATTTATATATTTGGTATGTTTAGGATTTTTCATACTATTATTATCCTCTTCTTTACATTAATAAGTGTTATTATATAATAACTAACAATAATAAACTAAATATTTTATTATAATTTTTACAAGTCAATCAATTCTGTTTATGTCATAAATATATACAAATTATTATATGTTTATAGTAATTATCACTGTTATTTTCGGTATGTGACAAAAACCTTGTATTATAATTGAAAAATACGTACAATAAACCGGTTGAAAAAAAAATTTGTCATATAAAGATTACGTTTTGGTACATGTCTAGCAACGACAGTTTAAAAACCAAACACTATTTATCTATTAGATATATATATATAACGTATACAAATATACCAGATACCTACATAGGAGTCATTACATATTTTACGAATACGAATAAATATTGAGATAAAATAAGTAAGTCATTCGGTAAAGAATAAATTTTTATTTATTTTTTATTTTTTTTAATATAAGTATTATGTTTTAAGAATAAATTTACATATTATATTAATCCATGATTTTAAAATTATATATTATTTATTTAAGACATTATATTATTTAAATGCTTAAATTATATTATTAAATTATTATGTATTATTATATTAATAGTATTTTTCTTCAAAGAATAATTAAATTAGTATAGATAGATAGAACAATCGTTGCAATAGCAGCTACTAATAATAGTTAAGAAAAATGGTAAAATTGCGTAAGAGACTGAAATTAGAGAATGATGTAAAATTTGAAATAAAAATTAAGTTGTTAATTATACTAATAATACTTACACCTATAATTTTTGCATATATATGAATAAAATTAATATTGTATGTGGTATATACTTTCAAGATTTTAATTAATTAGACTTGTTGAATAATAATAATATGTATATAGTGAATTAAGAATAATGCCCGTTCTCTTCTATATATATATAAATTTTATTAATTTTGTTTCAATAATATAAAAAAAATTAACATTTATATAATATAAAATTTAATTATCACAATAATATATATGAATATATGATTCATAAATACGAATTTCACAAATCATAAGCTTTAAATATATAATATTATTTATATATGTATTTAGACGTTATTCTAGTCGAATATCAAACATTTTATTGCCACCCAAATAATATGTACCAGTAACAGTTTTAAAGAAATAATTTACTTTTTCGGTATTGTCTTCAATAATCGCCGACTTTGACCTACCACTTTGGTCTTCATCGCATCCGTCATGCCTTTTACACAACGATTTTACGTTGTTGTGTACGAGATACAATCATAATCACCATAAACATTTTTCATCATTTCAAAAGTTTCGGATAATGTTTTTATCAAGTTTAAAACATTAACATTTAATACTAATTCTTTATTTGATATTCACTTTTGTACCGATTTCACTAATTGACTATAATGGTTTGAGCGCAATAATTTTACTTGTAAACAAATGGAATGTCATGAAATTTTAACACAAAACTATTGCGAAAGATAATATGTCTTTCGCCCTATACAAACAATATCACATTAGTATAGATGTTATCTCTATAGTTTATGAGATTTTCTGAAAGATCGGGAATTTTTGAGGCATTGGGTTTATATATATCATCGGGTTTAACGTTTAATATCATAAAACTTTATGCTTATGGATGATCGATAATAATTGGTTTTCAACCTGAAGGATTTTATTTAGTATGATTACCATCAGAAAAATTTTTCCGTACCATATAAAGTGAATTGGAATTAAAATGTTGCTATAATAATTTCGATTAATTTAGCAAAATCGAAAAAAGAAACACAGAACATAAAAAGAAAATCATTGTGTGTGTGTGCAAACATTTTTAATCTTTGAATAGTGTCCAACATCATATTTTTAAATATATTTGTGTTTTTTTTGTTAATTAACGAACAAATGATAATTCAATTCAGATAAGTAATTTTCTGTATGAAAAATATTCGACATTTTTTTTTTAAAATCATATATATTAGCAAACCAATATACCTTGTGCAATTCAGATATCGTATATATATCCGAATAGTTTATATTTTCGGATTAATGAATTAATTATATTACAATGCACTTTAACCACTGAATCTATATGATAAAAGTAAATATATCTATAATAAAATTATTTATTCAATTCAAATTATAAAAATTAATATAAAATATTTTAAGTTACTATATATAGGCAGGCATAGTAGAGTAGTGCTTCTATTGTCATCACGTCAATTCTATTACAGATTATTTATATACTACTTACTTACTGTATGCGGTATCAAAAGCTGTAGGTGCTGTTTTAGCCTTCTCCAACATCTTAAAATCACAGTTTACTGCATCTACATTTTTTATATAATAAGTTTATATTATATTATATTGATTTTATCAAAATTATATGACCTACTCAAAATTTATGGCATTTAATAATTCTTTCTTTATAATATTTTTTATAAATGATGTTATAAAAAATATTTTATTAATTTTAAAAATTAATTGACATCAAACATATTGTTTTTTCAAATTTTCAAAATAAGGCGTGACGTTTCAAACTATAAAATTTTCTATTCTTCATGGAATACATTTAGTACATACAAATTTGCTTCATTTATTCTCTTTTCAAGCGAATTTAAACAGTGATAACTGCGAACATACAGATAATTTCCGATATGTCGAAGACCAGAGACACTACCCTATATATTTTTACTGCAGTAAATGCTGAGAAAATATGTGAAAAATATTATTTTCTATAATATACTCGTATATAAAAAGAATAAATAACCAAAAACCTTGCTTAATTATAAACAAAAATTAACAATTATTAAAATATTTATGCATACACAAATATTTTGTCAAATATTTTTAGTTAATGAGATTGAAGGAAAGGAGAATAATTCACTCTTGTAATGAAAAAATAAATAAATAAATAAATAAATAAATAAAAGAAACTTGTACATATTCTTGTACTTATCTTACTATATTTACCAAATTCGTTATAATTATTTTTTTTGTCTTGTTCTTTATTTGAAAACTAAAAAAAGATACACACACAACATTAAATAAAAATCAGTTAAGAAACCTTAACACTTTGATGAATGAGCAATAAAAAAAAAAATTATGCCGATTATCATCAAAAATTTTTATTATGTATTAACAATTATAATTATATATGAATAATTAGATGTAAGCAGAATAATTAATCTCTTGTATATGTAAATGTAAATATTTTATTTATTGTTGTTGTTTTTTTTTTTTTTTTAATAACATTCACTTGCATAATCAATTTATTATTTATACCAAATAATAACAAAATGTTTAATATATATTATTAAATATATTATTTGTATCGGCGGTGGTACCTGTATAAAATCATCTTCTCTTTTTAATAATACTACAAAATACATGTATTATTAATTACTAATAAATAGACAGTACTTATATATATATATATATCTGCATGTATGTATATTGTATACAAGGTATCCATTAGTGCAGTGCGATTTTTCAAGTGACGGAATTCTAAGACAAAAATAGTAATTGTAACTTTTTGATTTAGACATCTGTTTTCGAGATACGGTCACAAGAATCTATATCGATAATCTAATCTTTGAAAATGTACACATATAATTTTGAAACTATATATGGTAAAATTTCGTTAAACCGATTTTGTAGAAATTGAAATTCTTAATTAAGCTGTGATATAAGTTTATTTTTATTTTATCTCACATCAATCTCGGATAATTAAACCATACATTTAAGAGATTTTTATTTTTTTTTTTCAAAAATGTCGTAATAAAATAAAGAATTCTAAATAGCTATCAACCCATATTGATTTTATATCAAAATATCTAAACTGTTTCCATATAGTCAAATATGTCAATCAGTTTAAAATCCAATTAACAAAATAGATTCAAATTAGTTATAAAATAGTGAATGTTGGGTATCGATCAATTTATTTTACAATTTGCATCTACATTTATTTACGATTATTTATTAACATAGTGGGGAATAAATTGCACCCAATTTTTTAAATAATATCTAATTAGGTAATATTTCACACTAATTGATTGATTAACGTCGTTTTTCTTAAATTGTGGTACAAAAAAGACTTAATAATAAATTATATTGAATCTAAATTTGTTGCCTATACTCTTTAACTAATTCAAAAGAAGTAGCTATTATAGTTTTCAGTATAAAATTGTTCTTATTTTATATATAATATAGTTATTTTGATTATTAAAAAATATTTTGTATATTACATAATATATTTAATGTTTTGGTATAAATTTGGGTTAAATTAGGTTTTTACTATTGATATATTATGATTGTTACATGTTACTGTGATTTGGAAAGTTTTATGTCTGCATATAAAATGTGGTGGTATGATTTTATACTTTATACGAAAAAATTAAAAATACTGTGCCATCATTAAAAGCATATAATTGATTTATTTTATAATAATATTTTTAAAATAAAATTGTTGATACCATACCAATCTATACATGAGTAAATGAAGAATTATTTCTGTTATGCGTCGATTCAAATCGTATTTAAGAATCATGTATAAGCACGAAAACGGTAAATTGAATGCATTAATAGACGAAGACTTAACTGACTTAACAGTAAGAATTTGCAAATTAGTTAGAATTTAGTGAATCAACTGTATCTGATTGGTACGCATTTTTAAAATATTGAAGAAATGCGAAAATGGATAGATGTTTAGATCGCTTTAAACGCGATAATCTTTTTTTGCACGACGAAAAAGTCGTCAAAAATTATGGCATATATTTTAATTAAGATAACTTGTAATAATTTGTTATAAAAAAAACAGATGTTTTTTTTTCCACTAAAAACGGGGCGGAAATAATTTCCACAACACCTAATAGTTACTAGTCGTTATACTAACTTTTTGTTGACGCCGGCAATTGCTAACTTCTTTTCGCTACTATTTGGCTGTCAAAAATATCAGTTTTTCAACGAAATTTTGAAATAAAATTCAACCTATAATTAGAATTATATTATCCATCACTCGCTTCTCCCATACAAATCTATGACACTGCGTTCGTGGGCACCCTGTGTACAAACACAGTATAAATATAAATAGTATATTCGTATATGTACATGATGCGATGTATATAAAAATGCACACGTGCATATTATACAATCATATAATATCTGAAAGGTGAAATGTTTATATACATTTCCATATATACAATCTGTTCATATATATAGTTTGAATACTCATATATGGTTGGTATATACATATAGATATGAAAATAGTACGTGTACATAGAATTGATGTATAATACATTTATTAATTTATATATAATACAATATATAAAAATCTAGTATATAACATATTCTGCTGAAAGAAGTATATAATGAAAATATTTCTCTTTTTTTTTTTTATTGCATATACAAAATTATATACATTTTTTCTTATAAATATATATATATATTATTATTCTCTCTGTTGTAATATGCAAAATGTTAAAATACAAGAAAAAATGGAAAAAATGAAGAAGAAGAAGAAGAAAAAAGAAGCAATATGTGTGTGTGTGCGATGGTTGAAGAAGACACTCAAACGAAAAACCAACAAATAACAATAAAAAAATATGATGATGTCCCCACTGTTATTCTCCTATTTCCCACTTTTATTCAACATCATCTTCATATAGTCTGTACATAGTTTTTCTCTGTCCCCTCAAAGGCTATATAAATACGTGCAGAGATCACAGCATTCGAGTCTCTCGCACATTTGATTTTATTGTTAGGCCACCGGCCCTTATATATTGTGTCTGCAGTATTTATTTTTTTACCATTTATATATTGTTTTTTGTTACTGGTACTGCTGCTGCTGTTGCTACTGCTGCTGTTACTGCTGGATATACTGTTTATTAGTTATTTTAATTTTTTTTTTTTTTTTTTTTTTTCATTTGTTTAACTCTACTCAACACATAATTTTATAAAAATTATATTTAAATATAAATATTATTAATAATATTATAAATAAAATATTATTAACATTTTATTTATTTATAAATTGTTACTGGCGGTGTACGGTACGGTACATACAACAATCTTTTTTCTTAAACACACATTGGATTATCGTATCGTATCAATAAAAACATTAATTAAAAAAAAAAAAAATAAACAAAAAATTATTAGAAAATATATAAAATTATAAATTAACGACGAATAAATCAATAAAAATAAAAAATAAAAAAAAACGAAATAATTCGAAAACAGGATTAATTAATAATAATAAATCCTTACACAATACACACATACAAGTGAATAATTAAAATATTCTTATAGTGAAAACTCAAAAAAATAGAAAAATAAAACAACTAAACATTTTTGTTATTTTAATTATAAAAAATAAAATTTATAAAAATAAAAAAAGACATTTATTTTTATTGTGAATTAGTTTTCTTGAATTTTAATTGATTTTTTTTGATATTTTATTTAATAGGTGAGTAAATTTTTGGTTTTTTGTGACTTTTTTTTATATATTTATTAATTTATTTTCTATTTTATTTTCTATATCTATAAATATGTATTTTTTGCTACCACAATTATGTGTGTGTGTGTGTGTGTGTATGTGCAAAATATTTTAGAAAAAAAGTGATTTTATTAAATATGAATTATTTGTGGGTATTAAGTGTGAAAATTGTATTGTACAGACTAAATTAATAGTAAAAAAAAAATGTAATTTGTGATGATGCATTTGCATTTATAAAATTCTTTTGTTGAAATAATTTATTCTTATTATATTTGTGCTGATGACATTTCAAATATTTTCTATTTCTAATATGAATGACAAAAAAAAAAAAAATTAAGTTTACTACAAATTTTTTATACATTAAATTTCTTTCTTGACATATACAGTCTCACAAAAGGATCATTATTATATGGTTTTTATAGATTTGTTGTGTCAATATAAATGTTTATAGAAAAACCAACCGAAATAGTCCCCCCCAATAAAAATAATATAATAAAATCAGAAAAATGAAAAAAATAAAGAAAATTTTTCCTATGATTATATAAATAATATATATATACAATATTTATATATAGTATATATTCTAAACGAAAATAGATCCCTAAAGTAACTCACCATCCAGCAGCCAATTTATCTTAGCATGAGAGATGAACAATATAGTGTAGTATATATATATATATATATATTATTCGATACATGATATACAGTAAAATATGGTAAAATATTGCTTGTTGTCATTTTAGCCGGCATCCGTGAAGAAATCGATAACCAAAAATGTCGTATGTCTATACTATATAATATATATATATATATATATATATATATATATATTATATACTTGTATATATATTATTTATATATATTTTATATAATATAAATATCATAACTTTATACAGAGACAGACAGACACATATAATGTAGTATATAAACAGATCACAGCAAAATACGAATAAAATTTGAAGAATTAAGGAAAGCAAATTTTAATTATTAATTATAATTTTCCTGTGGATAGCATACGTAGACATCTATTACACAATTATAAAATATAATTCTAATATAAAGTTCAAAATTTTTCTACAACAATAATTCTATAATAACCGCTAATTGCATTCAAATATTTTAAAATAGATAGATTAAATTTTTTTTTTTTTAATTTATTTGCCTCTATCTATTTTTTCTCAGTATTTTATCTAATTATTATTAAATATTTGTTATCGCAAAGAAGACGTAGACATTCTATAATAAAATAAAAAATATAGTAAACATTATTATATAAATTTATTTAATATATATATATATATATACGATCATATTCTATACAATTTTAAAATATATATTGAATTCTCTATATATAGAGATAATAGATCTAACAACAAGATAAATTGTTCATTTATTTGAAATTCACATAAACTTATAATTTTTATTTTTTCATTTATACACATAAAGTTGTATATGATATCGCTTCGTGCCTGCGTTACAGAGAGGTATGGTATAATATATTGTATAATACACACAAGTGTTATACCGATATTGTATAAAATAATGTAAAAGAAAAAAAAATAATACATCCAACGAAATTCAATAATTACTCTCGTCCACACATACTTTTGGTATATATATATATATATATTTTTCTTATAATATTAAAATAATATTAAACAACAATTTTAGTATGGTAAAAGCATTATATAGTGGTTAAGTGGCACAGTGTTTACGTAGTGCGAATGACATTCAATTCGGCGGTTGCCTAATTTTTCATACTACAAACTGTTCCGTTGAATTTTAATCGGTTAAACGTTAGCAAAAAGTAAATATCCTTAAAAATATGATATTAAATGAGATTAACAATAACACACAACACTCTATAATCATTAAAAAGCATTTATATATAGAAACAGAAATACGCAGAGCAATTGGTTAAATTGTTATTATATATACTCAACTTGACCGCCATGTTAAATAAGCTATACGTCGTATAAAGCGAGTGACAATATTATACGGGGAATAACTGATAAGTATAAGACTAATTAAAAAAAACACGTATATAGGTCACTCGATAGCTAAAGAAAAAGACACCTAATTACTGGTCCAAAATATTTTATCATTAGGTCGCAATATACAAAAAAAAATGTATCATAATACGTACCACACATAATAATTGGTGTCCAATTATCGAAAGATAAATATTTTATCTTAATTTCATTATTTTTATATATATATGAATAATTATAAAAGTTCATAAAGGTGAGCTTTGAGTAGTAACGTTCGCATAACAACATATTTTATATCATTATTCCAATAAACAATCAAAATGTTAAAATCATCGGAAAATTTTCAGTATTAAATAAATGCTGAAAATATTTTTTATGTAAATTTCCGGTATGTTAAGATATCGAATTAAAGAATATCACTGTGAAACGCTATTAATA
Source organism: Bibio marci (assembly GCA_910594885.2). NCBI lineage: Eukaryota > Metazoa > Arthropoda > Insecta > Diptera > Bibionidae > Bibio > Bibio marci. The sequence continues at coordinate 31,575,744 of OU343114.1, read as the reverse complement.
ATATAATTTAAAACAATTTTGTATTGTATATTTCTGTAATGGTTGTTAAACAATAAAAAATACATCTTACATTAAATTGTGTTGAGTTGGAGTACCATTTCTATTGAACAAAAAAAAACTAATAACAGAATGAATGAGGATGGAATTTAATTTATAAAACAAAATTTGTTAAATAATACATTTTCCAAATTCTATATATAGTGTCGTACGGATGCAGGACTTAGGGTTTTCGCAGTCGCAAACAATTCGTAATTCTATGGTATTAAATTCCCTCTAATGGAATAAATGTTTTCGTATAATCCGTTTTTCGACGGTATTGAAAATTTCAGCGTATTACTTTGTTATATAGAGGCACGAGCCGTAAACTGATATACCAATTAATATTTATTATTAATCTCTATATATGGTCATATAATAGTAATGTTTGTTGTTAAAAGTTATATTATTTCTCGTTAAATATTCAACCAAGAGGTTTCACAGATATAACGTATATATATCTGAATACAGAAAATAATTTTAATTAATTTATTATGTTTTATTAAATATAAACGATGCGAAAAATATTTATTCACTTAACACTAAAATTCTTTTGTAATATTTAATGGAATCGCAATCGCAAATATTTCAAATGAATATCATATTTGTTTATTACACACACATACATACACATATATATTTACCTATCTTTCTACTAAAGGTAAACATTTTATATAATAGTTATGTGCTGTTAAAAATTTCCTAATGAGAATAATTGAATTGCGCTGGGTGCATATAATAACATTTTATATAAATTGAATAAGCAATCAGAATTTTTCCTTATATATATATATTGTACTTTCAGAATATAATAGTAAAGTATAGATGAGAGTTATGGTACGAGTATATAAATAATATAAAATATATAAAAATACATATATAAATACTGTATTGAACATACTTACTTTTAGATACATTATAATAACTATATATAAATACAATATATATATGCATGCAGAGGTACATCGAGCATCATAGAGCTATATACCGAGACTATATTTTTATATGTAATATTATATATAATAAAAATTGGTTGCAAACGTTATAAGAAAAATAAATTTTATATTTTTTTCGCAGAAAAATAAGAAAAAAAAAAAATTAAAAACAAGTTAAATATAAATCCGTGAAATTATTTTACTTTTTGTTCGTGATTTTTTTTATGTTTCTTTTTTCTTGTAACAGAGGTTTTCTTTACTTTTTTTTTTATGTTTTTTTGTCCCTTTTAAAATTAGAATAAAAAAAAGCCGAAATTGTTATTGTTTACCACCGCAAAGAATTACATAGTTTTGTGTATTAATATAATATAAAGAAATGTTGTTTGTACATATAGAAATTAATAATTTTTAAAATATTATTATATTCATAAAATAACAAGTAACAACAATAGTTAAAATAAAAATATTATGTATTGATAAATATTGAAACTTGAGTTTTTGACTTATATATACTCGAGAATTCGTATAAAATTCAAAATAAGTAAATTGCCGAATGACACCAGAATTATATACATTTATTTTAATTAAAAAATTCTTGAAATGCATTTCATAAATATTTTGTCATTATTTTGTTTTGAGAAAAACATATTTTATCCACACCTCCGTCGCTTATATTATAGTGATAGTTTTTTTTTTATTATAAGGAAATTACCGGCAGTCAAATGAAAAAATTCGTACACTTTGTGTGTGTGAAGTGCACTGAATAGATTTTAAAGTATTATGAATACATTTTTTTTTAATTTTGTTATTATTTGTTAAGTTTCGAAAAAAAAATTCAATTGACTTTCGTTTTCAAGTCTTTCAGCTGCGCAATTTTAATCGTTGTCATAACATTTGTTGTATGTAGTTTTCAGAACTAATATATAATTATATATGTGGCTTTAACAATTAGGTAGCTCATGTAATCCATAAATGAATCAAACCTTTTATAATGTACTTTTTTAAAAACTAGTAAAAATCATTCTATAACTTGTTAAATATATAGTATTCCAACGTGTTTGGCAGTCTAGCCAATAGTGAATATTTTTTTCCATATATGATCAGTAACTTCATGATTTTATATAAAATAATATTATATAATATTTAATTTTTTATAAAGTATATAAGTAATGCAGAAAATCAGAAAATTCATGTATAACTAAGTAAAAAGTTGTCGAGTTCATCAACGTTAAAGTTAAAGTATCTTTATATCAGCAAAACTTCCATTTATAACAATTTGTTACAAATACACAATTTATTTTTATGAAAAAATTATATATTTAATAATATTACAAAATTTCTGCGACAAAAGAAAGTATTTTAAAAAAGTATCTAATATATATATAATATATTTGTATAAAACATAAAAGTATTTAAGTATTTTTTCTTTAAAATACTTACATAGTATCTGATATATTTACTTATAACACAGTCTACTATTGGTACAACATATTATTTTTAATATTGTATATAATGTAAATTCAGTTCTATAAACTTTAAATTGCGTGACAGAACATAAATTAAAATAAATCAAATTATTCCTATGTGAAAGTTTCAGTAAATTCAGTAATTAATATAATAAAATAAAAATATAATTTTTAAGAATCATTCGGTTCACACCCTCTCTATCTATACACATATATACCATATATATGATAGCTATTTATAAAGTAATGTCGCTCGCTGCGTGTATTAAATATATTGCTATTTATACAATATTAAAAAATTTATTTATTGAATAATTCATAACTTTTTGTATCTGCAAAAAAAAAACAGGTAACGAAAGTATTATTTAGAAAATTACATTTCAAATAATTTCATAGCAAAAAACAAAAAAAATCATGTCATGGGTCAGGGTCATGTTAATGGAATCTGCAAATAATTTTAAATTTGCACTGGTTAAAAATGTATATTACCATAATTTATTGGTAAATACTTATTTATACAGGTGTGTTGTGTGTGTGTGTGTGTGTGTGTATATGATTTTATAATAATTTTTTTCTATTTAGGAAAGAGTATTTTTAATTTTTTTTTAGTTATATTTGCATAAACTGATTTATTTCTTTTTAAATATTCACATGACTATCTAATCTCGTACTCGTACTCATATGCATATAATGTATAAATAAATACTCATAGTATTATAAGCATAATTTTTGTTTTTATTATTTATAAATATTAATAAAAACAAAAAGAAATATATGATTATGTTAACGGTTTTATTATAATATTTACATTTTAATATGTAAAATATAAAAGTTGTTTTCCTTTTTTTGGTTTTTTTTTTTGTGTATCGTTACTTTAACTTATATGTGTAAAATATTTCACATAATAAATGTCTATTTTATACCATATATATATTCGTAATTCGTCTCTATAATATACAAATATTGTGTTTCGTTGTAGTAAAAAGACAGGGTATTAAAACAGAATATATATATATATAGCAAACAAACAGAAATACATAAATTATTAGTGTACTCTCGTCCGCATAGAGATCAATACACTTTGGATAATAATTTTGAATATTCACAAAAAAAAACAAAACAAAATTAAACAGATTTAACTGGAATACAAATGAAAAAATAAAAATTAATTTATGTTAATGATGGATTTAATTGACATATCCTCAACCATATACATATATATTCAATATATGGTATATATGGCTATGTAAATATTATATGCGTAAACCCCCGGCATGTTGTGTTTAGTATTTTTATGCAGACACATATTTAAGGGGGAACATTATGTTTTTTGTTTTGGTTTTTTTTTTTTATTTAACAATAACAATAATAAAATAATTTCTTGCGAAATAATTTCATATTAAACCCCATTCTGTTAATGAAAACCACCAATGACTAAGTTTTCACATTACAAAATTTTAAAAACTGCATTGCTAAACGATGGTCAATTGAATTGAATTTTTCAGTAGTTTGTTAAAAATAAGAAATTAAAAAAAAAACTTATTCATACATTAGGTCATCAGGAAACAGAATCAGATAGAAACATGAAACCAACGCAGTGATCCTTCTTCTTCATATTATTATAAATAATAAAACATTTCTATAATCGAAATATTTTAGAAGTTCTGGCATTTTACGTAACCAATTTGTTTATTATTATTGAAAATAATTCTATAAAGAAATAATATTGGTAGCTCTTGTGCCATGTTGTACATTGAATTTTTTATGCATTTGAAAGTTATATAGAAAATTTTTCAAAATACCACAAGAAATAATAATATTATTTCTTTCTAGAATTCTTTTCAATTTTAATATTGTAGATTTTATTTTGGTTATTTAAAATCCCGAAACTTATAAAATATATCGATGATACATATATTCTATATATAGCAGTATATGAACAAGAATGAACAACCCAACAATTACGGGTGGTTTTATGTTTTTATCTAGTTCCTGATGCAATAATGTATATGAACAAGTTCAAACTTACACATGTAAGACTAGGTATTAACTGCGATGTGAAGTGTAAATGTATGTAGAAGTGGATAGAAAATTCACTCTAGATAAATATATTAAAATATATATGAAACCAGATAGATTGCAAAAATTTAATTCGAATACATTTCAATTTTCCATTGTTATTAAAATGTTAAATATGAATTGTAAAATTTGTCAGATAGTTTACAAATATTAAATTTAGCTAAAAACCTAATATAAAATAGTATAATATTTATTCCACAATAAATTCTATCATAATGTAAGTATAGATATTTAGAAGGCTACAGAATTTTAGCAAATTCAATTCAATATTCACCTTTATATATATTTGGTCCTTATATAATATGTATAAAATATACATAACACCTTATATCCTTAATATTCTATAATAATAGTTCATGTATATAGTTTATATATACAACTAATATGTGTTAATTATAAAATTTCATATACAAAATAAAATGCAAACTTTTATCTGACCCTTACTGTAGTGTATAATTATTATTATTATTATTATTATTATGAATATGACTGTTATATATATATGAATAAATATATTATCTATATATATCACAATATTTATACTCCATATAGGAATATTCTATAAAAATATAATTTTATATATATATATATGCAAATTCTATTGTATTTACAAAAGCAATTGTCACTTCCAACTGTTCTTCTTGCAAATATAGAGTATATTATATTATAAATAATATAACTTTTGCTGTATTGTTATATTAGTTATATGGATGTATTATATGATGGAACATATGTGAACGTTATATATAATGTATATGTATACGTATAATGCAATTATAATTATTTGTATAATATATGAAAATAAGTTTTAAAAACAACCCTTAACAAAAAAAAAGAATTTTATATGTGTATATAATTTTTTTTTTTTTTTCTATTCTATAATAATAACGGAAGAAAAATTTTCTATATACTAATTCAAAATAATAATATGTAACTCGAGGGTGGAATTTTCAAAAGAAATTATGTATGCGCGTATAAGGAATATATAAATAAATGTGTATAAAACATTCCAAAAACGTATATGTATTTATATAAAATATTTCGCATATAAATTTTCGTATAAGGATAAAACATATACACTCTCTTTATTGTATATCTAATACAAAATATATATATATATATATATATCGTTTATATGTGATGAAAATATAATATACATGTAAGTATATAGAGAGTGTTATAAAAAGGACTAAATATATATATATATAACGCGGTTATATAAACATGTGTATAATCACGTAAAGGTTTTACCCGAAGTTCTTCCATTTAGAGATTAATAAAAATAAATTTTTCGTTAAGTGTATATACAATATATAGAGGAGGCACACACTGGCTGCGTATACAAAGTAGTAAAGAAAATATGTTTATATACATAAAAGATATTTACCTTATGATACGCACAACAATATTGTACATGTTTTGCATCTATAGTATGTATACCTTTTTTATAAAACAACCATTGAAAAAGCATCTTTTTTTCTTCTCCATATACAATATATACCATATACTTACACATGGAAGTCATTTGTATATATATATATTATAAAATAAAAGCTGTTTTTACAGATTCTCTTACATTACATTATATGTTATTTAACTTTTATAATAAAAAAAATATTCTATCTATAAATGCTCGAATAAAAACATCTGTAAATCAAAAACTACTTATAGTAAGATAGTTTTTCTAAATCGCAAAAATCCAATTATATAAATTTGTATTTTGTAGTGTTATATAGATATTTAAATTATAAACCACAATTTAAGTCATTTTTCGTTCCCTTACCGTGTGCACACTATATCATCATAGTGTATATATACCATATATTGAGGTTTAGATTGATTATATACTGTGAAAATTTAGTTGATCATCAAAAGAATTACTAAAATATATTTTATTAATTTGCAAATATTCATTATAATGTATATATTAAACTAATTTATCGTTTCGGTAAGAGTGGTTACACATAAATACACATACTCTTATCAGTTAACGCACAACAATCATATCTAATTCTATTTTTCTGCATATATATATATATACATTTTATCAATGGTTAACTATATATAGTACTGGCCTTATATATATAACGCATTTTCTTTGAAAAAATGTGTATTTGTGTATATATGAAACTAAAAAATAAAAGTTTATATATTAAATCGTCACCATAATTAATATGACTTAGAGATTTACTATATATTATATATTCAATTCAATTCTATATCAATTACAAATCTTATTATTTCTGTAGTTTTTGATTTACCGCATGCGTGTACCTACTTATTTATATATATATAGTTATTCTTATAACCATACTTGAATTAAAACCATTGGTACTCTGTATAGAATATATATAGAAAAATATATGTTATGAAACAAAATAAGAACAATTATGGGCTAGATAACTATACGGAAAAAATATAATTTTTATTAATAAATATAAATTTTTATCACAATACTTTTATGTCTATTATATAATATATGTTCTTTTCTTCTATATATATATATATACCTATTTGTATAACACATAAGATTTTTATAATAATTGAAAAATCATTTATATAATTACTGTTTTCGAAATTGTTATATTACAAAGAAGTTTTTATTTGGTATATATGCATCAAATTAAATATTTTATTCTATTATTATTATTATTATATAAGATATTTTATAAAAACAGTTATATTTACAACAAAAAAAAAAAAATTTGTTAATTTACCTATACAAGGTACATTTATTGTTTAATTTAAATATAGGTATATTAACTTCTTAACTATATATATATTGTATACAATACAAAATGTTTATGTTTATACATATAAAATCAAAAAGCAATTATATACTTAAAATTCGGTTAAACATTAAATTTATATAAAAGTATATATATTAAAGGAAAACATTCATTCATCTTATTCTCATAAGCTATCTATAATATCTATATATATATCTATAGATTTATTACCCCCCTTTCTTCATATACATATAGTTTTTAATATAATTTTAGTACTACTTTAGACATGTATAATTTAATTTTATCATGTAAATACTATAATTTATAAATAATATATAAGTACTAAAAAAGTATTATCCAAAAGTTAAAAAATCGGTCAAGTTCGCAGTATATATAATTTTATGTATATAGATTTTATAATATATTTATATATATATATAAAATATTAATTCCATTCCATTCTAAACTAATTGTAATAATAAATATTATATTTTGTTTGTACTTTATTATCGAATTTAATCTGAAATCAAATTATTACATACATACACAATGTATATACGTATAATTGAACATTTTCATTGTACTAAAATAATATGTATATAATATAAGGTTAATTATTAAATATGATATAAGAGATGAGATGAAATTTAACCATCACAAAACAAGTAAATTTATACTCACAGATAATACAATATATTAAAATTTATATAGTAATTTTTATTATATGTATTATATCTACAGTAATATTCAAATATTTCATATAACATATACCATATAATAACATTATTTATTTTAGTACGATGATTTTAATATATGATTAGCATTTATTTTTTTTTATTTTATGTATATATAACTCATAAATATTTACAATATTTTAGAATAATGCAATTTATGTATGCAACTATATATAGTATTATATTATATTATATATATCTATATATATATATAAATATTTATACATTATATACTCTCATATATATGGGCAATTTTATATTACAATACATACCATATATTCATATGAATATTTAATCGGAATTCTTTACATCTGTCATTATTATTATGATGATTATGTTTCAACTTTATAAAATATTCATATACGCAATTTATAGTTAGATTTTTATTATATATATATATATATATGAATTTTACATGTATATAAAATATATATACAAAATATTTTTAATGTTAAATTTTAATCGATAAAATCTTTTATCATTTCGCATTTATTCTTATATGGTTTTCAAATAATAAACTATATAAAATTTTCGCAAAAATTTAAAATCATTACTTTCCATATAAATATTTACAATATTTCATTGTTATTTGTTATATAAAGTGCGGCTACAATACATTTTTATGTCTCTTGGTTTTTTTTTATACAAATACTTTATCGATATGTAATTGGTTGTGCAAATTTATATGCACACAAATATAATAATTTACATATAGCCTAAATAATTTATTATAATATAATTACTATTGAAGTATGTATAAATAAATACTCCTATATAATATATATTTGTGCATATTCAATTATATATTTAATTGTAATAATCCAAAATTTATAAAATATACATAATAATTAAAATAAATTTGTTAAAATAAAAATAAAGATATATATTATTTAGTAATAAATTTGACCTATATATATATACAATATAAGCGTTTTACCAGCGTTATTATTATTATTATTATTATTATTATTATTATTACTATTATGTGTGATTTCCCATTACATTTCATTGATTAGTAATATTATTTTATGTGTTGTCATTTTTTTTCCATATTATGATATCATCATCATCGTAGTATTATTATACGGCAAAAATTATTAACAAAAAAATAATTTACCATTTTCATATTGATATTCTTTCGCATTAATGTTCATTATATTTTCAAAAAATAGCAATATATAAGCAAAGCAACCGCATACGATTATAATTTATTACGCAGAATTTCGATGATTAATATGGGTCGCAATCGCAAGGTATATATTGCATATGTATGTGCGAGAGACATTGTTTAATTTACCAATTTTTTTTTTTTCTTTTAAATATACCGGGTACAAGGTTTTTGCGATACATGTATATCCATTATACAGGGTGTTTCAGACAGTCAGAGAAAAAAAATTATTCAAATAGATCAAATAGATTTCACGCATATATATTCAATATATATGTACATTTAAAATTGTGAATTTTAATTAATTTAGCATCACATATTTTTATGCATGTTTAACTTATCTACCCGTCCTCTATATATATAAAGATCATTATATAGATAAAATTGATAAGTACATTTTTATTATATAGAAAATGTTATATGTCTAATATTACAAAAAAAAAAATATTAATTTTAACACAATAATTGACTAAATTTCAAAATCAAATAGTTTATTTTAAATTTGATATTATATACAATTTCAGTTAATGTATATTTTATGTACATAAAAATATTCAAATATTCCAAAATATTCCATTGGAACCTATACAATATTTTCAATAATATTTTGGTATGTGATAATTTAACTATAGTATTTATTTTCATATTAATTAAATGGAATATACGTTTATTTTGTGTATCGCCATTATACAATCCTCACTGCAGTTTATAAGAGATTTGGTAATATATGGACACATTACGAAATAATTTTTATTTATTATATATTAAATCATAAATTTCAAATGTTTTATAATAAAATATATCCAAAATATTGTCAATATAAAAAAGCACTCTTTGAATATTTATATGGGCTAACCACCCATATTTACATATTTAATTGAATTCACATTTATATATTAATCTACTATAATACAACACCATCATTTTATATAAATATGTATATATAGATAGAGTCATAAATATATAGTAATTAAATAATTTTAGTATTTGATGATGACTTATATAGACACTCTATCCATAATATGATGATCACACACCCCTGCCATTGGCTTGATGAATGGAAATACAACAATATATCAAATATTAAATGTGACATTATTATGCGGTTCATATTATTATTATAGACTGAAAATAATTTGTTTCCATTTAAAAGAAAGTGAAATGAATTAAACATATCTATTTTGAATGAATGAATTCTTGCTCGTTGTCTTCTATTACACGTGGTATATACATATATATATATATTAGTATAACTCTTCCTGTCAAATATATTGTCTATATTTATATAGTACAAGAAAAATTTTTCATTTGTATACATATTCGTACATCAATTTCTATAGTAACAGCAGGTCTTACTTATGTAATGAAAAAAAATATTAATATATTTGACCAAAATTCATATATATATATATGTGTGTGTGTGTGTGTGTTGTTCTAAATATTTAAGTAAATAATATATGAAATAATATATAACTTGTTGTTATACTTATAAAATGCACCGCATATAAAAGTTGTATACAACACACGGTGATGACACACAAAAAATCATAACTATCCTTTTTTCTCAAATCTACACTAAAATATATATATATATATATACGCGCACATACATCAATATATAATATTATATAGGTACAAATAATAAATAATAAATTTCATATTCATATTTTTCTGATTCATTTAAATAGAAACCTAAACGAAAAAAAAAAAAACATTATTTGAAAACAAACTTTACTTTAAAAACTAGAAATAATGTGGTTTTTTTTTTTTTTTTAAGCAAACATATCAAATTCCAAAAAACCAATGATCTTTGTTAACTATTTTGGTATTATATAGTATTATATAATATTTTATATATATACATTGGTATTATTACATTATATGGATAGTAAACGAGATAACGATAGAAAATATATAATAATATTCGTATTGTTGTAAGTAATGGTATATACCACCTATGTATTCAACAGTTTAATCTTTAATATTTTAAAAAATATATAATATACCTAACATAGTACATACACCTATATTTATTATATATATATACAGACAGAGGCTCCCAAATGTAGGTTAACAAAAATAAAATTTATAATTATTAATCCTATAACCTGTGTTACCATAAATAGGTTAACACGATTTATTCTAAATAACACATTTTTTATCTATTCATTCAGGTTAAAATGAATAAATTTTAATATTTTTGTGTACCCAAGAATGTAAAAGCAATTTTAAAAATGTATGCGAATGGCAAAACTAATTTGAATGACTAAATATTTCGGCAAAACAATTACCGCAATATTTAAAGTATTAAAAGCGTTACGAAGAAGTGCGGTCGTCTATACGAATAAGACATAGAATAGATAAGGCCATTAGAATTAAAAGCATTTCTTCAATTAATTACAGATATTTCAGCACCAAAAACTCCAATGTAAATAAATAATGAATATAAATACAAGAAAGTGCCTTTAATTTAAAAACCATATAAAGAAAATTATATGAGGAGGATGATTGTGTCACACGTAAAATCAGAAAAGAAAATAATGTGTCAAAGATTAATTATTTTATGGCTATTACAAAATTTAATAATTCGTGAAATTCGATATTCTGTAAAAATTTTCCATTGGATAATATGTTACAATTTACTAAATATGTGTAAAATGTATAATTTTAACATCTTGTGAACCGATGAATAGCAATAGAAACGCATTACGTAGAGTGATGTTGGTAAAATTGTTATATTATAGAAGGAATGGTAAACGCATCGGTTTATTTAAATCTTTTAAAAGAAGTTATAACGCCGGATTAAGTGGGGCGCATAATTGACAATAATTTTATGTAGAACAAGAAGAGAATGTGCCCATATACTGAACGAATATCGAATATCGCAGGATCCTGATCAATCACCAATTGCAAATATGTGGGCTTTGTTGAAATTTCGCATGCGACTAAGAATAAATACGTTTATTTTTATTGTTTTATAGAAAACAACATAATATTTGTTTACCACCTACGTTCGGGAGCCTCTATTAATATATAATTTTAAAAATCGTAATTGATAAATAAAATAAAGTGCATCTTCAATAATATATTTTGGAAATTTATTGTATAGGTAAAAATGTGTCATTATAGATAAATTGTTTAAAAAAAAAACTGTTCTTATAGTTTAATACTACATATGTTTATTCAGTATCAAACGCGTATATAGAGAGTATAAATCCTATATATATATATATATAAGTATATATGTATTATGTATTATATTATGTTATCCTTAATTATAAATACAAATGAAGTTGACATTATACTATATATAAATATTATGTGTATATCGCCTACAGATTCATATATGCAATGCATGTGATGCGATGAGGCCTATATATATATACAATATATATTTTATTAATAAGTGCATTGTATGCTTTAGTTTATTTTTCCTTCTTTTTAAATAAACATATATATATTCATATGGTATAAATATAGAGTTTGCTTTGATATATATATGGTATACCCATATATTTATAGTATACAAAAAAATATAAATAAAAAGAGGTCAACCATTTATTTTTATGGTATACAATAGTTTTTATGTGATGCTGTTTATTTTACTATATATAATAATATATTGTATAAAGAAGTTCAAATTTACTCATTTCTAAGATTTATTTATTTATAATTTTGTGTTTTTTTTTTCTATTTATTTTATATACTTATGCATAAGTGTGTGTGTGTGTGTGTGTTGTGTGTGTATATATTGAAAAAGGATGTTAAATTATGTTGAAACAATAAATGTTTTTCTATTGTATATATACGCATAACACACAATATTTAAATTCAAAACAGTTCATATATCCTCAAGTTATATGTTACTCCAAGTATAGAGTTTATTTATTATTTTTATTATTATATTCACCAATTAGTCCATTATTTTTATATTATAGTAATTAGCCCATATATAAATTGCGTGTGGTGTGCATGCAGGCATTTTGTTAATCTTTGAGTAGCGTCGCTTACACTGTATTTAAAATGGAAAAAATATGCGTTTTTCTATAGACAAAACAAATAAGTTTGTTTTTATTCTAACAGTGGTAAAAGACAATATTTTTATATTAATAATTGATTTGGTGATTCGGTCGCATATATTTATTATCTCTATATGTAATGGGTTAACCATAACGTTATGTCATATATGTCTAACAATAAGCGAATTTATATATAGACAAACTTAATAATTGCATAAAAATATTTCTCAACGCTTACTGAAGAAGTGAGTTAGTAGCCTATGTAGGTTGGTTCACCACATGATCAAATTACGTATGTATAGACACTTCGGTATTGCTGTATAAAAAAAAACAAAATATTCCAGAAATTTTGCGAGCGTCAAGAAATTTGTTGAATATTTTGAAAATATTTAAAAGAAGAATAAATTGAATGTCGTGATCGTCTTACGATTGAATTTTAAGTAAATTTTTACTATCATTATATAAAAACAAATCTAAATACTTATAAGTACTTGTGGATGGAATGGATGGATATGTGTTTTGTGTGTACATACTCATTTCTCATTTACATTTTATCAACATTTATGCCATCAATATTTTTAAAATAATGAAAATTTATTATAATTTATAATGCATAAAAAAAACACTTTATTTTATACTATACTTATTCATATATTCCATGTGTAAAAATGTACACGGGTTGTGTTAGGTGTCGGCCACAACACATGAACGTCGAACAGAATACTTATTTTTCTTATTTTTTTTATTTTAAATTAATAACATTTTTTTTCTGCCACTAATTTTTGATAGAAAATAATTTTTGAAATATATTGATATTTTTGGAAATAATTCTTTTAAAATTATATTGTTGAAAAATATTTCTTTTCGTTCAGTAAACTAAAAAACATTTTTATCTAATTTGTTGTATTTTCCTATATAATCCTTTAAAAAATATTATTTATAATTATTTGCTATCAAAAATTATTGTTAGAAAAATGTTATTAATCTAAAAATAAGAGACATTTTTATTCCGTTTGTTCGTTCGGTTACCAAATGCATGTGTTGTTGCCGACACATAACTATTTTTTATATATCATAAATACGTACAAATATTTATACATTAAATGACCTCACATACATTTTGCATTCAATTCATGTTTTACTTTTAACTCGTTTAAAATAAATAAATAAATTGTATTTTCGTAATTTCCAAATTGCAACGATTATTTTTTATTAGTTAATATATATATATTTGAAATATTGTAAATAAATAAATAAATTCCCCAGTATTGATTTTATTAGTTTTTTTTTTTTCACTTTATTATTTTGCAAATACATATTTTTGAAACCAAAAAAAAAATGTAAAAATTATAATAAATAAATTTAAATTTCATAAATTTTAATGATTCTTGAAGGTTTAATTAAAAAATAGAAAATTTAATTTTTGTTTATTTATAGTTATAATTCAATATTAAATAATAATAATAATAATAATAATAATGATTTTTTAGTAATTATATAAAATTAAAGCTATATTTTGTTATGTGTTTCACCAGTAAATTCAATATACATTCAGTCAAATAAGTACCCGGAAATTTGAAATAAAACACAAACAACTTATCAATCATCTAAATTTATTATATCCCCTTCAAAATAGGCCCCTTCTGAGGCAATACACTTCTTCCAACGAACAATCCAATCATCGAAACACTTTTTAAAGCTATATTCCGAGAAATTCTCGTTGCGAATTAGTTTTGATGTCTTCAATGCTCTCAAAACGGGTTCCACGAAGTGGTAATTTGAGTTTTGGAAACAGGAAAAAGTCACATGGTGCCATATCTGGAGAGTACGGTGGTTGTTCGATGATATTTGTTGAATTTTTGTTCAAAAACTCGTTAACAATGATCGCTTTGTGCGCTGGTGCATTATCGTGGTGCAAAATCCAACTGTTGTTCCGCCACAAATCTGGTCTTTTGCGACGAACATTCTCTCTCAAACGCTTCATAACGCCAAGATAATATTCTTTATTGACGGTTTGTCCCTCCGGTAAGAATTCCGAATGAACAACACCACGAATATCGAAGAAAACGGTCAGCATCACCTTGATTTTCGATTTGCTTTGGCGCGGTTTTTTCGGTTTCGGCTCATTTTTGGCGCGCCATTCCGATGATTGTTGACTTGTTTGCATGTCGTACTCGTAAACACATGTCTCGTCACCAGTTATGATGCGTTCGATGAACGTTGGATCTGAATTTACGCGTTCAAGCATGTCTTCAGCCACCTTACTGCGATTCATTTTTTGAAGAAAATTCAGATCTTTTGGCACCAATCGCGCTGCGACTTTCCGCATACCCAAAACATCAACCAAAATATGACGAGCGGTCTCATGAGACATGTTCATTTCTTTGGCTATCTCTCGCAAACTATTATGACGATTTTCGAGCACCATTACCTTTATTTTGTCGACGTTTTCTTCAGTTGAAGAGGTCGAAGGCCGTCCTGAACGTGGCAAATCGTTCACTTCTTCTCGCCCCTCTTTGAACGATTTATACCAATCGTAAACTTGAGTTTTCGACATGGTTGAATCACCAAATGTTTTTTTCAACATTTCCAATGTTTTGACACAAGAAATTTCGTTTGAAACACAAAATTTCACACAAACTCTTTGATCGATATTTTTATCCATAGTAAAAATCGCAACGCACACAAAAGGTTGACTTGTTCCTAATGACGCCGTAAGCAAACTAAATCACACATAGCAATAAAAATTCACAGAATGGTGGCTGACAGTTGTGTCAACCTGAGAAAAAAATTTTTTTTAAATATTCTCAGAGAGAAAATTAAAAATGAGAATTTCCGGGTACTTATTTGGCTGAATGTATATATAATTATATAATTTAATAATATAAAATAATTTTTATAATTTCGTATATTGTTTTTAACACATTTTGTGTTAATCATCACAGGTAATAAATTTACTTATATTCATTCTCTATATATATACATAAATATATCTCTATCTCTTATAAGGTCATCGTGCAGTAATGTTAATTATATTTATTTCAATTTAACATTTGTTTTAATCATATAATTATAAAATTATTTTTAAATTTATTGATCATTGAAATTCAATAAAATTATTATAATATTGTAATTAATTATATTGTTTAGATGAATTAAAATATAAAGAAAATAACTACAAATACTTATACTTAACTTACATGATGTTGTTAAATAAAAATTATAAAAAATAATAATCATAATAATAAATATGATTTGATAATACAAGAATTCATATTTATTGTAAAAACATTTATATATAAATAGAAATGATAAAGAAGCAGCCCGTGTGTTTATTTTTAATATGATGTAATTTTTACATTTTAAAATAAAAATTTAAGTAATAAAAAGCTTTTTATCTGCGTGCACGATGATTTATTTCATTTATAATAAACAATAAATACTTATTATAATATATTAAATTGTTTCTCTGTATCACTATGGATACTATACAATAAATAAATATATTCATTTATAAATTATTTATTATAATATAAATAATAATATAATAATAAATTATTAATGTTTATTATAATACATTATATACCTTTTATGAAAAAATAATTATTATTGCCATAACGAAACGTTTATTACACATTTATTTTTACTATATACGAATATTAAAAAAAAAGGCAGTTCTTCTCCAACCAAGTATTTGTAGTAAACATATTTTACAAACAAAAGTTATATTAAATTATAAATAAATATAAATTAAAAATGGTAAACAAAATTTGTCGTCAAATTTATTATATTTGTATCTTTTGTATAGAAATAATTGTTTCCATATAAAACCAACAAACAATTATTTAACAAAACCTTAAAATATATAAACAATATATAAATTAACATTATAACAATTAGATAGATCATAAAAATATGTTATATGGAAATAATTTGCTTAAAAACATAATTTTTATTATAAATAAATAAAACGAAAGACAATTATTTTAACAAGGTTTTTAACTCAAGAATTTTTTATTTTTCTATTTATTTAAATTCTATGCGGTGTCTGTTCGAAAAATAATCGGATCTCGTTTTATAATGTCATAAAATTAAAAACAATACTCATTTGTTTTTATGATTTCAAAGAATTTCAGTTCTAAGTCGTACAATGTGGTTAATGCTTTGTATTACTAGACTGTGTATATATTTAGCTTGTTCATACTGAATAACGAAAGGCAAGCAGTTGACAATTATTGCACTAAAATGCACCTTATTATATTTTTGTAAAAATGAATTAATGGTTTCATTATTTTTGCCGACGATATTGGTATGAATAAAGTATCATAAAATAAAACAATTTACAATTATATGTAAATAAATTAATAATATTTTTTAATAGTTTTTTTTTATTAAATTTTTATTTTATATTTTATTAAAAATAAAATCAAAATAATGTCGTAGCTAATTTTAAAGGAAATGCTTTCTATTGTGTACGGGAAATATTGTATTATCAATATAATAATTTATTTATTCAAATTATTATTAATTGTAACTCTTTCAATTTTGTGTGCGATCGTACAAAATATAATACCAAATTGTAGCAAAAATCGCCATAAAGTGATTCCCACCTAATCAATTCGTATGAGTACGTAATAATATCAAAACATAAATTCCGAATTGTGGTATCAATTCCGAAACGTTATAATTACATCTATATACCAGATTAGTTGCTTTTATAGCTAATGAATAGTATAGAATAATATTAATTCCAAAAATACAATACATTCTTATTCGTTTGGACTTTACAGTCCCGTATATTATTAACAATAAAACTATGCTGCTTTCAAGAATATCATTAATTAATTAATTTTATAATATATGCGTTGTACTATTCGTATTGATTATTGTACAATTTATCACCGCATTAGAATAATCTTATATAACATACGTTTGTTCGTTCAAATGAATTTATTGAAATATAGTTTACGGTTACATGTGTATATATTCGCAATAATAATTAATACTATATAATAATATTTTTACATAAAAACTAATTAATTTGCGAATAAATATAATAATAAATTAATTTTAAATTGTTTCTATAAATATGTGTGATATAGACAATTGTACGTATATTAAATCAAAGATTAAGATAATTTTTCTGTTTGTTTAATATGTCTTATGTTCTTTTTTATTTAACATTTTATTGTACATAAACATAATACATAAAAATATTTATTACAATAATAGTTAAAAAAGGTAATGGAATAGTAAAAAGAGTAGGTACACCTATACTTTATATTATAAATGCCTACGTATATAAATATAAATATTGTAGTTATGGTTGTTAGACATAAACTGATCGTTATGCTTTAATAAATTTAACTTTTATTCTTTCTACATATAAATAAGAAAACAATTTTCCATATATATTTAATATTATTATCGTTAATCGGTATAATTGATTTTCTAATTATTGTATTTATAAACGCGTGTAAATATACCATATATAAGAAATGATTTATCTTTCATACTCATATACACATATATATTTACGTGTAATGTGCCTACGCTCGCACAAACTATCCAGTAAATTCATTTATATAAAGTACATAAAATAATATGTACACAACAAATAGAAATCGAGGAAAGAAAAATAACAATATATGTAACATTTTAAAATACAATGAATAAAAGTGTTGTGTGTATATAGGAAAAACAGAAGTTTGATGAATATTTTATGAACGGCAAGTAATAATGTTTAATGAAAAAGGAAATTTTCTCTATACCCACACACAAACATATCCACATAATCATATACAATTGATCATAAAATTACCAAAAAAAAAATAGTGACCATGACACTAAAATATGTAAATGTTATATTAAAATCTAGATTCTTTATGAAATTTCATTTTTTATCAACACCATTACCCATTTTGTGTGACAACCAGTTCTAGAATGAAAGTATTTTTTATATAGTTTTATTTTTCTATTTGTTAAAATAATTTGAGTTCAAAAAAATTCAAAATTAATAATAAATTTGTTGTGTGTTTTGGAAGTAGTTTTGCTTGCACAATTTATTTTTTATTTTTTGCTTTTTTTTTTATTATACTCGTTTCGTTGATAAAAAACATATATCATTTAAAATTTTGGGCACGTACAAATATTCTTTCATACACTTGTTTTTTTTTTTTTTTTTTCTTTTTAATGAATTACTTACAATAAAATAAATAAAACTATCACTTGAAATTTTTAATTTATGACATTTATTTTTATATAGTCGAAAGAATGAATGAAGTTACATACGTGCGTAATATATACCAGTAAATTTACACATATCGTTCATCACAGTGGTGGTATTCATATTATGTTGTCGTATAATTGTGTAATTATATAGAATTTTTAAATATCGTCTTTATTTCAAAGGTCTGACAAAAGTTATTAATAGGAAAACGCAGTTACGAAAATATTGGAACACGAAATAGAAACAAAAAAATCATTTATAGGTAAATTTGTTTGCTATCATACATACTCGATCTTTCTGAAATATTAAGACTTGGATTATATTATGATTTATTTACACTTTACTTTACCAACAACAAATTAAATTTATTGTCTCAAAATACGCAGTTTAAAAAACGCCATCTAAAATGTTTGCTCTCGGTTTGTATTTAATTTTGGGTTGAACGGTTGAGGAATAAGGGAAAACCACAATTTATAATTATATATATAAAATTGGACACCGTTTTCTTTCAGAGAACCCATTATACTTAATAATACAGCAAAATTTGTAGATAAAATTGTCACAAGAATATAGGATGTGTCTTACTCATAAAAATAAATTCTTCCATGTTAAATATTGGCACAAAATCCAATTACCTTTATACATCGAATTTGTATATTCATTTGTATGGCTAACTTTAAATTTTAATCCTTTTTTATAGTTGCATGATAAAACATCCATTAACAGGTTGATATATAATGATTTTTATGTGAATTTATATTTGATTTTAACATTTTCCTTTTTTTATTTATTTTACCATATCACCGTCGAACAATTTGTTGAATACTGTACAGTGGTATAAGATCTGCTCTATATATAAACAAATTGTACTGCAATATGTAAACGACAGCAAGAATTTTTTAATGATTTAGTATTTATTGGTGGACATATAAGACAAAGTGAAATAAATAAATCCGCACGCAATAGACAGCGTTTATAGGTTTTTGATTGAAAGAAAATTTAAAAAGTGTTTATCACTTCCGCAATTACTTTTCTCATCTGATTACTGTCTGTTCGCCGTAAAATGTGTCTTATTTAACATATAATAAATAAATGCTAATATGTGACACCACTGCATCATACCCGATACTTAACTCATATCAAATTATTAAGAAATTTATATGGTATTTATTTATATATTTATGTATCGCAATCATTCATTTATAATATTTTAATTTTATGAATATTTAAAATAGTTAAACGAATAAAAAAAAAATAAATAAATAAAATGCAAAAAAATTAACAGTTTTTTTTTCTTTCTTTATTTATTGAATCGATATCAGAATTTTTAAATAAATTCATTTGAAAAATATTTTTATTCTACAAACACATACCTATTTTAATAAATTTTTTATTTCTTGTGATATAATATAATATATTTCCAATATTATAATATGAGCGAACTATGTATTTTTATGTGGATTTTATATATATATATATAAATAAATAATTGCGTTAACCGGTACGTACAGTATAAGAATAATAAATTAATATTGATTATATATATATTGTATTTTATTATGGATTAAGATCTATTATTTATTATAGAAATTAAAGAGAAAAAAAATTAAATAATTTTATAAAAATATTTCTTCTCACATTCATGTGATGAATTTTGTATATATGGGATTTGTGCAAAATTTCAAATTGATATTTTTTTTTTCGTAATTGTTGTGACATTGAAAAATATATATGTTTAATATGTGAATTATTGGCATTTTTGTATATATTTTTCTTAATTTTTCTATAAATTTATACTAAAATATCACTATATGGATTTTTTATATACAAAATTTATCATATACCATATGTTATTGAACTCGAAAAATTAATCAAATTAATACCAATTGTTTATTATTTTGATGGTCGTCGTCTCTGCTCGTCGTGTAGCGCAGTTACGTTTATTTATTGCTATAAAAATTTGTAAATTTCACAAAAAAATTAATATAAAAGAATTTGAAAAATATTGGGAAAAAATTCATGGTTTTTATGCGAATATTAATATTTTTTGGTAGTTGGTAGATTATATTCTCATCATCACCGCATAATTTTTTTCATTGACAACCTTTCATTTAACATTCTGAATATATAATGTATTGTAATAATAATAATACATCACAAATATTGTTTAATGAGTATCAATATATTTTGAATTTTTGAAATTAATATATATTATCTAATTTATCATATATAAATAATAAGCCAATTTTTATATTTATAATATTTATCTTAATATACAATATGTTACTCACATATTATAATAAATCAAAATACCAGTATATAACATAAAATTATTATAAGAGGTCAATACACAAATGACTTTCTTTACGAAATTTAAACTTTTAAAAAATATCATTTCTTATTTTTTGTGTGAAGGTAATTTTTTTTTGTTATTGTATTTTGGTATAAGGGGAAATTCAATAACATTGAATTCTCACAGTGTAAAACCGTATATCGTTTTATAAAATATATCTATTTTATAATTATATTAAATTGCTTGAACTTTTTAGAACCCTCAAAATTTTAATATAATATTGATACTACAATATATAAAATAAAGTAAATGCGTGTACATAAATTTATTAAGAAATTTTAGTGTTTAGTAGTTGCTATATACACTATTATCTATTATACCATAAATATATATATTAACCAATTTCAATTGCAATTCAATGAATGAAATATATTTAAATGGAATTGAAAGAATAATCAAAAATATTTATAATTTAATTTATGATACATTTCGTATACTCAATTTTTATAAAATAATAGACCAAATAAAAAAATTGATTTTCTATAAGTGCTTTTTTTTCCATTCAATTATATTATTATAATTTTATTATAAAAATGTCATTGATATAATAATAAATATATAATAAAATTATTTTAAAATCTAATTTATAAATGAATTTCCGATTCAATTTCCTAATATATATAATTTTTGTTACTGTATAAATTTAAGGGCACATTACTTATTTCATATACATGTAAAGAAACAAAATGATACCGATGTAATTGGGTGTAATTTTAACAAATTGTTAAAAAATAATATATAATAAAATTATTTTAAAATCTAATTTATAAATGAATTTCCGATTCAATTTCCTAATATATATAATTTTTGTTACTGTATAAATTTAAGGGCACATTACTTATTTCATATACATGTAAAGAAACAAAATGATACCGATGTAATTGGGTGTAATTTTAACAAATTGTTAAAAAAATATTAATTAATTAATTAATATTAGTTAATGGTTCAATAGCAATGTTAACCATCACAAACTGTTGGTTTGGGTTGGAAAGGAATTGTTCATTATGAGTTGCCAGCTCGACTCGCCAAATGCGATTCATTGTGATCTCTAGTGTTAGCTATTAACGAGTTTGAAACAAGTGATTTAAAAAAAGTGACCTATAGACACGACAACACCAGATCACTTACATATATTTGATGACAAAAATCACAGGAATTTGATAAAGTTCTAAATTTGAGGAGAAAGTTCATTGATAAAAATACAATGTTTTTGTTTTATAATTATCGACAAAAATTTTCGCATGAATAGACTGCAATGATCAATCGAGTTTAATAATTATTAAATGTATGCGGTTTTTGATTATATGCCATTTGAAAACTATATATATATAACGACATTGAATTCTAAATAGTATATTGTTCTGCAGTGTTATTATTATTACATATGTGAAAATTTTCAAATAAAATATGTGTATACGTTACAACATGAAACATGATTGTAGTTGCGTTCTTAAATAAAAAAAAAACTACATGCCGTACTATCTGGATACGAAGTACCGAATTTTTGGAATAAAAATAGCTTAATACTCTATATGCGTGTAGTAGAATATGGTATTTAATTTGCAGGATGCACATGTTAATTAATTATATAGAGATAGATGTTTCATAAGTTAAATTTTAGATACATTAAGTTGTTCTCTTGTCTATTTCTATATAAATTCTTTATCTTTAGCATCATAGTTTTTTTTTTCTTTCACATGTGTATGTGCATGTCTATGGTTATATATACAATAAATAACTTTGCATATATATATATTTTGCAAATAATACTATATGCAAACCTATATATAAAAATTGTGTATACATATATGCTTTAAATCAGCAGTGATACCGCATAGACTAACAATAAAGTGATACATACAATATATCATATATATGTATATATCCATAGCTAACCTATATAATATATATAAATATATATATGTAAAAGAGGTGTATATAATGCCCTTTAGCAATATTAGAAATTTCTATTATTTATATATCGAATGTATTATATTATATTTTTGCCATTTCACACAGTCTATCTATTTTTTTTTTAAATATATACCATAATATTCTTTTGTAAAGAAATGAAAATATGTATACATAAAATATTTTTTCCTCTTCTCTATATCTAAGATAAGTTATGAAAACAACAGAAACGACATAAGCAAAATGAAAGAAATGTTACTTACCTATAAGATACATAACGGTTTTAATATACTTATATGGACTTTATATGACCGCTTATGGTCAATAGGTCACATTGCTGCATTTATTCTATATATATATTTACCATATATATTTGTATGTAAGATATATATATATATAGACAATATTTGCAGATAAATGGATAGATAGGTGGTGTACATGTGATTATATATGTACAGAATATGTACCATATTTTATTGCATATATAATATATTGTATATATATAATATATATAGTTCATATATGTATAAATATATGCCTGCACAAAATTAATATAACTCATCTTGTGGACGCATTTTTATTATACATGTAATTTATACATATATTTTATATTCTTTATAGTACTTAAGAAATTATATTTTATTCAATAAGACATTATATACAATTTATATTTTATATTATTATTATTATTATTATTATTATTATTATTATTATTATTATTATTATTATTATTTCATTTATATATAAATTTATATAATAGAAAAATTATAAAAACCGTGGAGGTTGTTTTTTTTTTATTAACTTCATCTACAAAATACATATAATTCATTTTGCCATATTTCCTCTGTCTTATTGTATTGTTGTTTGTACATTATATGTACTATGTACTAACATAAATATCTAATATTCTAAAAATATTATGTTTATTTATATGTTCATTTTGTATATAACATATATATATTGAAGATCATATTTCAATTGATACTTATTATTATTATTATTATTATTATTATTATTATGTGTTTTTTTTATATTTTTTTTTTAAATTATTTTCCATTATCTTTTGAAAATAATGAATATTTTTTTGATTTCTTTTTTGTGGTCAGTTAAAAGTTATACAAGAAATAAAATAAGACAATAAAACAAATTCCACCGTATCTTGCGCACACAATATTAATACCATGTGTATATAGTTGTTGTTATATTTATATATGATTATAATCCTCTGTATAGGTTAATCAAAAAATGTAATTGAATGATAAAATTGCTATATGGAACTGCTTGGTTAAAACTTAATATATCGGGATTTTTGTATGTAGTTCCAATTACTTCAATGAATGCATACATAAATTGTAAGTACTTCCAATGAATGAATTCATTAATTAATTCAACAAAATATTCACAAAAAAATTTATCGGTGAATTTATCTGTGAATTTATAAATAGTTCTAATTTCATAAATAAAAGCTTCATAAGTCGAAGCTTATATAGAAAATATCTGAAAGAATGAGCAGAAAAGAGTAATCGATTGTAATGGTAAGTTTCAATGATTTGGTGAAACCAGTAAGAATTATTACATTATTATTGTTGAAACTGAACCAAATTGTTAATATTAAACTCTACTGTCAACAACGAATCAATTTAAAATTATTGTTACAAGAAAAATAACCACGATTTGCCAGCCACGATAAAATGGTTTTACACAACAATACAATTCTCTCCCGCATGTCGCCGCAAAACCGGTCATAGAAATGTGGAAAGCACTTGGGGGCGGGATCAGTTCATACACACCGCGTTTATTAACCAAATTTTGCTCCATCAGATTATCACTTATTCAGATCATTAAATTCCAATGAAATTCTACAAAATCCAAAAAAAACTCACCCAATCCGATTCCATGAAAAATACACATTGAAGCAATCCCATATAATTCACAAATTCCATCCAAATAAATTATTATAATTTAGCTTCGCTTATAGATGCTGTGGTTTGCAAACGGAGGACATAGTAGATTTTTGTGTATTTTAAATAATAACAAAATTTAAAAATAAATTCAAATTATGTGTTAACGCCTTCATTGACCATAGGTAAAAAATAATTTTCTTCTTTTTCTTTTTTTTAAGTAGAACAGACTCTCTGTTATACATTTTCATACTCCTATTTTTATTTTTTCTTGTGTTATAAAATTCTTATGTAAATAATTATTTTAAACATAATAAATAATTTACACTTACATATATTGTGTAAGCTATAGTCACACCGGTTTTTTTTTTCGCAATCCCGCTGATAAATTTACATTATATCTCTATGTGTTTTACATATATGCAATGAGCACATATATATATATATTAAAGTGCAGTCATTATAAACAAGTTTTATAACGTATGCATATAACATATGTATTAAAATTTTGAAAAATTTATTCAATTTGGAAAAGAGAAATAAAGAAAAATTTTCTAAAATAAATCACTTGAGAAAATTCCCTAAACAAAATCCATCATTTATCGCAAAATAAATTTTATAAATATATATATAAAAACACGTACATAAATCGAGTCAGCATTAGTCAGCATAGTGCGTATATGAAAAATTAATAAAAATACATATATGCGAATAAACATTTGAATTGAATATTATTATATGGGCGAACATTGCATTGATATATATATATAAAATACAAAGAATTTCTATATTAATTTACATTTGACCTCTTTTCTTTTTATTATATATATACGACGACGACGACGACGACGACGCGCGTTGCCAAAGCATTGCCATAAAAAAAAAATTTATATATATGCAGATTTCTTTAAAAATTATAACTAAATACCTAATTAATAATCTAATAATTTATTCTGATTTTATGATTTTTCAGTTAGTATATATACTAACAATAATATATGCATTATTTGTATGTTGTTAAACTTTACTGCTAAAAATAATATGAATTTTTAATTTGTTGTTTTTAAATTTTTTTTAAGAATACCAGGTTAAAATGTTTTTTTATTATTATTATTATTAGTATTATTTAACCGCGAAATTAAATAAAAATAAAAATAAATCAATAAAACCTGTTGTTTGGAATTCAATTCAGGTCGATGGTTTTATATATGTTAAATATTTCCTATATATTTTTGAAATTATTCTAAACGCAAACACCTTTATGTTGTGTGGTTATGTGCAAAATACTAAAGTACTTATTGGTACTGACAATTTGTCCAAAAAATGTATATATAAACTTTACTAAAATATAAATACGCAAATCTATTAATTAAATGTAAATGGTTTTCCAATGTTAAGAACGTTCGAACTTGAATTTAAACACCTATAATATTGTTGTGGTGTAGTATAAGAAACAAATAATTAATGTTATTACAATTTTTGATGATAAATTTTTGATGTTGGCACAACAGAACAAGCAAAGATAAAGCGTGATCTTATATTGGAAAACACAATTAGACAATCTTTGCGTTATAGTACCAATTTTTCGTATACCTAACAATTCCTATTTTATAATAATATAAAAGATAAGGCTAAAATTCCAATAGACCTATAGAAAGTAATAAATTAGAATTGTCTGCGCGTACTACATACATACGATTATATATTTATTATGTTAAGTATAAGAAAAACATTTGAAATGATTTTAAGTTTCACATGAAAATTATAATATAGATAATAAACATATGTGTGTATATCATCTACGAGTATAGTACAATGACTGCATTGCAGTTTATTTGAATTATTGAATTGAAAAGAACTACATATATTCTATTCTATGTGAATATTGCATACAATCGTTTTATATAACATATATATATTATATAGAGTATTGTGTAACACCGCCGCATCATATCATTTTTCATTCATTTTACTCTACACACCAGATCTACTGTTAAAAAATATTTTTAAAAATTCCAAAAATTTCTATTTTTTTTAATTATTATCAATTACTGTTTTTCAAATATTAATTATAAATTTAAATAAATAAATTAACTCGCACTAGTATATGTACCATTTGCTATGACACAGACAGTTTGGGTGGTCGACGAAATAGATAGAATTATATATATATATATATATATATTTATTTTTCTAATAATTATTATATTATACTATATACTATATGTCGTGTTGTACCGAACATATATTGTAATAATACACAGACTTCTTAAAAGGTTGATCTTTATTTTTTTTGGAAGTGAAATGCCCATTGAAAATTAGTGTATCGATAACATTCATTTACATTATACATACCAATGTTGTTGAGTTAAACCACCCATAGAATTTTGATTACAGCAAATATAAGGTTACGTGTACATATTCTGAAGTAATAAATAGAATTATTTGTGAGCGTTTCTTTTATGTCGGACGCCACAAATATTTCTGATATTTTTGTTTCTTCTACACCACATATCGTATACAAGATGCGGTCCATATTAAAATAACATAACTATTCTCATCCTATTTGAACGTTTCTCAAAATGGAAACAGACACGCTGACACACAAACGAAAGCGAAATGTGCCCTATATATATATGTGTTATTTGTTACCGGTTTATGTTACTTATGTGCTAAAACCCATTTCGTATGAGTATCCGATGATTATATTATTTAATTTGCATATGTGATTATATACATATTCATATTAAATTAATATTCATTTACTATAAATATAAATATATATATAATTAAAAATAAATAACCATTATTATTATATGTATTTTTATAATTATTAAATTGTAAAAAGAAAAAAAAATATGCAAATATTAAATTAATGAATAAATAAATATTATATATTTTTGCATATTGTGTAAATTGATAAAATGATTTATGCCGAAAATTATACTGTATAAAGAATAATTTATAATATTTAATATTTAGCAAATTAACAATATATAACATATACACGTAAATGTTATATATATATATATATAAACCATTACCGCGCAATTATTTATACAAATCTCTAACTATCTATTTATTTATACATATATTTAAATTATGAATAATCAATAAGTTTTCATTTTAAATTTGAGGTCACTGCGATGATAATATTAACATATATATAAATATATATATATATGAATATTTAAATAGCAGAAAATTATCGATTTTTAATTGAATTAAATTCAATTTTTTATATATAATTGTCGTATCGTAGATAGTAGTAGAACAATTATTAAAGTGAATTTATGATTATTATTTAAATTTTAAAAAAATCTGTATTATTTTTTCAATTAAACACCACTTCATTGAAAAAGAAAAAAATCAACAATGATCTACTTATATGTATGATGGTATAATGCATCAAATTATCAACCCATCAAATGTGTAGTTGACAACAAGAGTTATAATAACTTCAACACAGCTAAAATCGTTTTGTTTGATTTTTATATACAATACGTATAGACTCTTTATATTATTATATTTACATAAATTCTTTATGCGTTATATGTTTATGGAGTAGCAGAGTATAATAGAGGTACAATATTTATAATTTATTCATATACAACACATACAACACTTATAAAATCTATATACGCATCTACTTATATATCTTTCCTATATACATATATTTAAAATATATATATATATATATATACTGTCACTTATGAGAATAATTTAGACCTGTTTGATTCTTTGATTAACGGATTATTATTATTATTATATAATAAAATGTACGAGTAATATGCATAAATAAATGTATAATATATAAGAAGTGATAAATAAATTATTGTATATTTAATAGTACAAGTAGAAAATCTGCTTTTTTTATGTTATATATTATGGTATATAACCATAAATTAAAAAACGTTGTGATAACAAATTTTAGTCGCTATATATATGATTTTAGAAAAAAATTCTATTTTTAGAAAAATTAACGTTTACTAATTTTATGTATAATTTATTGTACATATTAAATTGTATTTAATTTAATGGTGATGGGTGGTAAAACGGCATTTAATTTAATTTCTACATTATTTTTATCCATTGTTGGTTTTTGCCACATCAGGTCAAGCATTTTTGTACTACATCGTTGTAGTTATTTGTGTATATCTTTGGAACCAGTTGAGACCTATCGTAATGTTATAGCTTAAACGAAAGCTTATGAATGTGGCAAGTTTTTAAACTTATACCGAAAAATTTTTTTCATCATGATTTTTCGACTTATGCTTGAACAAACTTTCAAAAAGAAAAATAGCGTTTAACTAATCGTCAACATTCCTGTAAGTATCTGGATAACCACATGTCCGAATTGCTTTATCTTAACGTCAAATTAAAGATCTCGGTATGCTAATGCTAATAGTGTATCAAAAATTTAAAATCGGTTAATTAGTTATTGAGATATTGATCCCAGTAGAGTGCAAAACATGGTCTGATTGAAAATTTAGTTATTTGCGTGTAACTTGGTACCGGAGTCGAATCGGCCAAAATTTTATATGATATTTTCGACGCAAAATGACCCAGAGAATCTAGTGTTTTCGTATTGCCGTCGATAATTGGGACACCCTGTATATACAAAACTTATATAAAGTAGCACGCGCATACATAGGCCAAGAAAAAATTAATTAATTACCTATAACATAAGTAATTTTAAAAAATTTACTTATATATTTATTAAATTTTTAAAAACTATAATTAAATGCATTCATATTTTTAATTTGTACGTTTTGTGATGCAATGAAAATTGTTCAATAATTTATGACTAGTCAGTCAAATAATACTTAGAAATAGAAAATTATATATATTGTTAGATATAGATATGCGAGTATTTTAAGTTAGAATATATATATAGTTACCGATATAAATACATAAGATACAAATATAGTATATATAGTAATGGTCACTTTCGCCTACGGGTATATTTGTATATAAATAGTATATAGTTATTTATAATATATTAATAATAACAAAATTAAAATCTTTCTTCTTCATCTATAATTTTTGTTTATCTTCGAAATATATATATATATATAAATATACAATATATTGTAATTTGTAATAAAACACATTATTGTGTATATACCAACAAGTATTTATAAGCATCAAATTGAATTGAGTATATGTTTTTTATACATACATAACTATTACAACAAAATTATATATTTATATATATATATATATGAGATGTTATGTGCTGGGCGATGGGTGATGAACTGATGAGAAATGAAATTGTTTTTTTATTTTGGTAAAAAGATTTATTATATCATCGTATAATCATCACTATAATTTATGGTACATAATTCTTGGTTGGTAAAAATATATTCCGTTATTAATATTACATGAAGAAACTTTTAGTAAAAATATGATTATATTTTTATATATTTATTTATGTATTATTTTTTTATTTTTCCATTCTGTACACAATATATGTAAATATGAAATATACAGAAGAATAATAATTACGTTTAAGAATTATTATAGAATATACATAGAGTAGTTGAAATATACTCGTATATATATATAGATAATTTTATAAATGCGTTGATTACCTATATATGCCATTAATGTGTTTTGCTTTGTATTAATATATGCAATGTATGATGTATTTTTATATTGTAAATGAAAGTATTGTAATATGACGAAAAAAACAGGAAATCTGAGAATGTAATCAAAAAATTGATAGATTTTTAAAATAACTGTATATATTCTCTGTATAATATGGAAAAAAAATAATGATATATAGAAAATATCATACGTTGATCGCCACATATAGCACTCACACATTAACTATATATTGTATAATATTCAAAGTTCTATTATCTGTGTGGTATAGATATAGCCAATTCAAGGTCATCATAGTTTTTTAGGTCACTATAATTTTTATTGTTACATATTATTATGGATAAATATATATGTAATTGTATACTTAAAGATATTATATACATTAGTATATATATATGTCGGACAGATTAGATTAGATCTATGCCTATATAATAATTAAAGTACTGTATATATTTTATAAATTATAAATAATATATAGTATTTATCTTAAATATAATTGTATTTATAATTCAGCCAATTCAGATATCCAATTCATTAGAATAATTTTTCAAATTTTTTTTTCTCTATATATATATGTAAATAAACTCAAATCAAAAATTAGAATTACATTAATAGTTTATTGAAAATTAAACAATTAATCATTAAAAATCATATGTTACTCCGCAAGTGCAACATATTGCATCTGGCAAATCATTGGCGTATTTAATAAACAATTTTCCAGAGGAAAATTTTACTTAAATCTCGGTCGACAGTAAGTCAGAGAATAAGGGAATTCGTGTAATTAATTTGAATAAATTTAATGAAAACCACAATTATAAATTAATAGCCGAAAAATTTGATTTTTTATTGATAAAATCTTTGTTATTAATGTGTTTGATGAATGGCAATTGAATTTTGCCAATTTTAAATCGTTTACCCAACCAATATTTGGATGCTTTACCAAATCGACTATTTTGCGGTGGTTTACAAAATATTTTGGAGTGTTAAAAGCATATACACATTTTTCTAATTTTTCTGGCTATTATTCATTATATTTATATATACTTTATAGTTAACTTCCTTAACATAGCTTACATTGTGGAATATCTTCTATATAATATAGATGAATATATTATTGAATTTCTAAATTACACATAAACATATTAGCTTATCTACAAATAACAAACAGGATTTTATTATATATTATATGCGTATAGTATAGTATTAGTATTAGTATCATATATATTAAGGATTATAATAGCATATTAAATAAAATTTATACCTATATATAGACAAATATTTCTTTGAATGGAATTTATAAAATAAATTATATATATTTAAAAATGTAAAAGAGTATTCATCTCGATTAATAAAATGTCATCTACAATATATGCAAATGCTATAGGGTTGCATTTAACTTTATAAATAATAACTATATGGAAGAGGTTGTTTATCTAATTTCCAAAGTAGCTCTACGTGAAAACAACTAAAAATTGTATTCAAATAAAACGACACCAAAAATGAAAATAAATCGGACACACATATTTATTGAGCAAGCGTATGATTAACATATAACAATGATTCGACTTAAATAAAATTTAATAACTATAAACCTCTATTTCTATGTAAAAGCGTGATGAAGTGAAAAAACAACATTTAAGAATAAATTCCGCATTATTTCTTTTTAAAAATCGTGTGAAAACGCTGCATGAAATTATATTATAATCTTTTATTTTGTTGTCCATACCATGTGTATATTCGTTAATTAGAAAATTTTCATCTTATTTACAAACATATTTATAAATAGTATAATATTATAGGTTTCGTTTATGATCACATTCATATAAATAGTTATTATGTGTGATTTTAAAAATTAACCGTATTTTATTATAATTTTTATACAATACGACGCAACTCCTCCATATAACTATATTTATAGTTTCTTTGTATATACAATACAATAAATAGACTGCGATTACGATCCACGATGTTATCAACTACAAACACAAAACAATGGTGCCATATATTATTCTTATTATTATTATTTTTATAATAATTAATGTAAATATTATATGTTTATGATTACATATATTTTAATTATTTTAGTTTATTTATTCTTAACCAGATTTATGTTGTTTTAACCCTGAATTTAAAAAATTATATTAAAATATATTTAAAAAAATATTTATTTTTCGATATAATTATATGCCCATAATAGTTGTGAGAAATTCTTTTTATATAAATATACAAATAAATATTGACATAATTATAATGCATATTTAAAATATATATATTTGTGATAGTTATTTGATTAAGTCATTAGGTTATATACATGCGGGGGAGTGTACTATTCTAAATATATTATTATTGCAATTGCATGCAATGTGTCGATGAGTGATTATCAGATTGCTGTTGTACGTTTTAAAAACAGATTTACCTTTATAGGAAATATTTGTATGGTTTTTCAATGAGGAACCTTTTAATTTCACAAACACGAAAATCAATTGAGTAAAATTTTCCAGAAATTCGGTGTATATATTATGATCTAATTTTTTTCAAATAGTAAATATTATGTTGACAAACATCCCAATTTGTGTTCTCATATAAATATTACTTAAATTATTACCGCATACATTACATTACCCACTGTTTATAATGTCCATAAAAAAGCGTATTTATATATGTTTCTTTTTATGTGTGCTATTAAGTCTATTGACCTGTTATTACTTTACTTTTCATATAATATGCATTTTTCTTTTTAAATTAATATGTATTTACCATATTTATAATATCGTTCGTTCTTTATTGTGTTGGCATAATAAATAATATATCATTCTTACCATATATTAAACAATATATATTATAAATATGTTATATATTTCTCATAATAAGAGCAGGCCTATGTTATTAATATATTAAATGTATATATATGTTTATAAAAATATGTACTATATATAATATGGTACGTATGGCTTATGATCGTATGCGTATATATATTATATGTTACAATAAAACTATAGATGGTTTGTGTTACTCTTACATAATATTATGTATATAAATCGCGTAACATAACATAAATAAATAATACATTAAACATAATTTCTATAGAAATACTTATTAGGCGTATGGCAATTAATTTATATACTAATTTTATATAAAAACATATAATAATTCGCGACGACATTACTATATATTTTATTGTTTGTATTTGTAAAAAAACATCATAAATAAATAAATGTATAGTTAAAAGATACTATAAATATATACTCTAATATACATATATTTACTATATATTTAAAAGCTTTAGCCTCGCACATAGTATAAACTTTTGTTGTGTGTAGTATTTTTTTATATTTTTTATATATTATTATAATAAAAAAAAATTATTAATAATAAATGCGGTAGGTATATAATAAAAAAAAAATAATATATTTCTGAATGAGATTTGTATTTTTATTTTTTTTTTCTCTTCTTGAAAGATTTTTAATTTTACTGTTTTACTGTTGTTTCTAAATTTATGGATTATTACTATTTTTAAAAAAATTTTACAAACCCAAGAACTTGTTGAACCGCAAAATTTACATAAATAATCAATAAAAAGAAAGAAAAACAAAATATTAATATTTACAAATGGTTTTATATGTTGGTCGCGCGGTCATTATGATAACATTCTAAAAATAAATTATTCAATTATGTAAATTAATTCATTCAAATCATACCACGTATATATATGAAATAAATTTCAATTATCATTTATAATTAATCTAAATTCATTAATCTTTTTGGTTTTTCTTCTATATAAATATATATATATATTGTAATATGTTAACTAACAACAATCACCTTTATTCAGATCATTTTCTGTTTATATTTTTTATATATAATTTAAATATATTTTTTTCAACACACACAAATATATAAACATTCCATTGTTTCCATTAATTATGCTATTCACAAAAATTAATATATTTTATAATTATTGCACGCAATTTATAACTAAAAAACTTAATTAATATATATTTGTTTAATTATTTTTTTTGTTAATAAATATAATTTTAATAATAAATACAATATAATTACAAAAAATAAAATATATGACATGATTATATTCTATATAGAGAATTGACCATTTATATATTTAAATATGAGTAATTTAAAAATTGTAATCGTGTTAAAAATGTAATTATTATAAATAAATTATGATGTTCTGAATAAAGGTAGGAAGGAATTACATAGTAGCAAAAGAAAAATACCATTATAAAAAAAAAATTAACATATTTAAACTTCGTATTTTAAAGTCGCTCAATTTTTGATGAGTTTTTTTTTTATACATATGATTACATATGTGTGAATATATTATTTATACACAGGAATAATCGATTATATAAGAATATGCATTTAATTAACCTAAATAAATTATAACTTTCTTTCTATATATTATATTACATTTTGTATATGTACAATGTAATTGCAGTAATTTATGGATTTATTTATAATTTATATATTTATTTATAATTTATATAAATTATTATTTTTCCGTATGTATAATATTTTTTAATTTTTCTATCACGCATATTTCCCGCAGAAAAACACATTACAGAATATACTTAAGTTGCTTCCACCACAATTTACGATTTAAAATAATCATTAACATTTGTTACGTTACGCATAAGGCCTTAAACAAATACTTGCGGTTTTACAATGATTTTTTTTGGGCTTGAGCATAGTTAAACAGTTCTGTTTCATCATGTTGTGTACTAGAAAAAGCAATTGTTTAAAAGTCTTATAGCATAGCCTATATAACCCCTTAATTCACTTAAAAATTGTAATAATTTTACCCACAAAAAAAAAACCATATAATAAAATAATGCATTTTTTCTAATCCACTATAAAAACTGACAAGAATTATAAAATTAAATTATTATTTTGTAATAGATATTATTTTTCTATCAAATGAGCTGAGCGTACAATGCGATAATATCAAAAATGAACTGTTAAAAAACTAAATTAACTATTATTATTGTATATAAATATAAAAATATATAAATATATTTAAAATTAATTAATTGGAATTTCCAAAAATGTACTGTATTTTCAAAAAGAAATTTTTACATATATAAATATATTATTTGTAATTGTATTGACATTCTCATATACAATATATATGTGATCGGATGAGTACCTTACCTTGCTGGCTGTGTTTATGTGTGTTCCTATGGGCGTATATAACAAAAAAAATCACTATTTTGTCATCATATACTTTTTTGGGATATCCATCCATGTATCATTCAAATACACGTATGTTTTTGGATTTGTTATTCTGTCATATTGTATACTATGCTACTTCTTTTTTTCTGCTAAATTTGCAATGTAATAAATTATTTTCTGTTTTATATTGTAGGGCAATACAGTCACATAATATAAAAAATGTTTATAGGCATTTAAAATATATTTATATATTATTAATAATAACACGTACAGACCTGAATTACTTTTTTTTTTTTTTTTTTTTATTTAAATAAATAAATATTATGGTCAATTATATTCTGTGTATAATTGAAATGATAATCACGTATCGTCCAATGTGTGTGCATATTTATATATTAGTTGCTGCGAGTCGTTATTTTCGAATATATTATTATATATATATATAGGTGTACTTTTTGGCTTAAGGTATACATATATATATATTATAATAGAATGCACATTCTCCATAATATTACATATGTTTTAAATATTTGCATATAGTTGATAATTTTGTATATATTTTATTCGGTTAAATACATAAATATTAAATTATTAAGAAAACATATGTGTAATATACATATGTCTAGTTTTTAAATTATTATCCTTCAATAAAATTTGTTGAAATTTAAAAAGTTATATAAACTATTTGAAATAATATATCATTATTTTTATTAAATTATATTTTATATGTTTTGCGTTGACCCACAATATTTTACTTAACGATTTTACGTATACACACTTATATAGAAGAACGTTCGCACACAGGTACACTTAACAATTGATTTTGTTTGACACATTATTTTAACGGTCAAATTAAATGTGATTGACTATATAAAATTTGTCTTTTTTCTTGTAGAAATACGATAAGTTATATATAAAAGAAATCTCATTTTATATATTTCTAAGGACACTTGTCTATGTTGTGTATAAATTAAATATAGTATAATAGTAGCACTAAATATAATTTTATAGTTTCATCTATAAAATCACGTCATTTAACCTACATTCATATATTTAAAGTCTATAGCTATACTATGGAATAAATACATGCATATAGATGATAATTTGCTTAACAATACACATGCTATGTCTCAAAAATTCCCGAACTATCAGAAAATTTCATAGACCATGAGGTGTCATTTATTAGCGATATTGATTATTATTATTATTATTAATTGATGTTGTGTCAAAATTTCATGATATTTCATTTATTGTATTACAATTAAAGTTATTGCCCATTAGTCTATTAGAGAATGACAATATAGAATAATCTATGTGATACTACAACGCTACTGATTTTTTTTTTAAATCATCTTCCCATATTTGTATATACACAGACTACTTGTGTATGCTAATTTTAGTTTGCAATTTGCAATAGTTACAATGGTTTTTTTTTTTTAAGTGTTATAAAAATAAATGAAATGTATAAATAATTTTAGTTTTATATTATTTATTGTTTAATATTTATATTGACGTCAAACATGTGTGTCTGTCCACGCGATTTTATTCTTTTCTTTTGAAATGAAATATTATAATAATTTTTTCGTCACTTTTCAAAAGAAAACAATAACAAAATTTATTATAGAAGAAAAAAAAAATCCTACAACGACAAAAACAAATTATATGTTATTAAGTATAGAAAAAAAATTGTATAAATATAAAATATTGGTAATTTCAAATTAAAAATTGCTCTGCAATTTTGTAATATGTTTTTTTTTTTTTTATATTATATATTGCTTGCCCTGTTACTGAAAATTCTATATTTATTTGTGATATAAATTATTCGTAAAATGGTCAAAAATTATACCATTCAAATGTTAAAATGCTAACGTGTAGTTAGCGATATAGTGATAGTGCAAAAAATCTATTATAGATTATAATATGAATTTTGACAAAAATTGGGGAATTTCATAATACATTTAATTTGTATTAATATAAAATTAATATTGTATTTACATATTATACACCTACACCAATTACATATATAATATATACAGGATGTTCGCCGGGAATGTTTACTACAATTTTTTTAATTGCCATTTTGGTAAACAAACATGAATGTTGATAGTTCATATTTGGCAGTAGTAAAGTATAGACGTGAGAAATTTATTATGGGAAAATGCACGATATATTATAACATGTTTTCATCAATTATTGTAGAACGACTAGAAAGTTACGTGAAATTTTTTTTAGAAATAATTTGCCATCAATGCTATTTATATACTATTTATCGTTTAGTGAAAGTGATTTTGAAAATCAACTTGCTATAGAAAGTGTTCAAAACAATCCCTCAACTTTAATTTGACACCAACATTGCATGGGCTTGATGTGGTTCTAATAAAAATGTTGTGCAACTTTACCTATACAGCCAAAAAAATTTTATTCTATAGTTTATAATTAGAACCATCAATTAATTCCGAAAATAATGAGTACTTTTTTTATATACAAATAAATTATATGGGTTAATGTATTTATAAAAAAAAAAAATATTTGGCATACTTAATATTATTTATAGTCACATCAATTTAAATCTTAATGTACAATATTCTATCTATTATGTACTATATAAGATGATGGACCTATCATCGCCACACCGTAACATTATAAAAACTAAAAAATAATATAGAAAAAAAACGTGAATTCGTTAAAGGTATATTTGTTACAATTAATTAATTATTTGATTTTTCTCACATAATGCGGTGTTTTGGTATTATTATAATATTGTATAAAATAATTCAGTAAATCGTGCAAACAAAAAATTGACACAAATATATTCAATTCATTTTTTATATATATTTTTTCTGAACCTTTGACACATTTGTTATTATTGTATATATTTTAGTTTATGATTATAATCATCGCTATATAATTTTATACTTTATAAATTTATTATAATAGCAGCAGTAGCAGCAACAGCAACCTAATTGTGTCAAATAAAGTATAAATTGTGTGCACACACTTAAGTTATTTACGAATATTTTTAGTAAAATATATATGCACTTAATTATATATGCCTGCCAGCGTGGCTCACATTTATACCATAAACAAAAAACAAAATATATATTATATATTGTAATTGATTTAAATGTATAAATGGAATCAGAATGAAGCCATTTATGTGATGTTCATATCCATAATTCTCTCTAACAATTTAAATGAATTAAAAAGTATATAAAGAAAGAAATAAACAAAAAAAACCTTCTTATTCTAAAGGTTAATGCACAAAAAAAATTTTCCATTATAAATCGATTTATTAATGCAATATTGACAGCCATTGTAAAATCAGAAAAAATAATAGAGATGCATACACAGCAAAAAAACATAAATATATATTATATAAAATAAGATAGAAATGAATTTGAATATTCAAGTGGCCTTTTAAATTGTATGTAGGCATATAAAAAGAGATGGAAAAATGGTAATAATATTAATAATAATAATAATAATAATAATAATAATAATAATAAAAATAATAATAATAATAATAATAAAATAAAATCAACAAAAAGAAATGCAGAACTTATATTTATACGAAAATGATTTCTCATTCCATTAATAAATAATTTATTATTTATATACAATATTATTTAGAGGATATTATTATTACTATATTGTAGTGTATAATATGGATATTTAGATAAAATTATGCTCTGTATATTTAAAAAGGAAGAGAATCCAATCACATGGGATATGAAAATGTGTATTTTGTACTGTAACATAATCTATGTTAAAAAATTTTTCCCATTGTAAAGCCATCTGGATTGAAAAATAATTAAAATAATGTTTATACGGAAATTTCCTGTGATATATATATATTTATTTTTTTAATAAAAATTATTGTGTGCACCCTGTCCATTATTGTGGTAACAAGAATTAATTTAGTACATAAGAAGTATATTGTTTTTAAAATACATTCTATTAATCTAACAAATAAAGTCAATTCAATCGAAACAGCATGTACCATGTATATTGTATATACGCGAATATATTTTAAAAGTGATTATGTCTAAATATTCGGATATTCAAATTATCCGAAAAATATTTAGAAAAGGTAACGCTTTTGATAACACATAAATTTAAAAAAATCTGTGTGACGCTATAGTGTTAATATAAAAACATATATGGTATCCAAATAGATTGATACACTCACATTTCTATTGAAAGTACTACAGGTGATTATATATTAAAAAATTATACTAATCCAGATACTTATCGAAACACTCACAACATCTATGATTTTATTTTACATTTTTTATAAAGATTTTTCCCTAATCATTACAAAAATATTATCTATATCAGATACGATATTATAACATATAGATAATAAAATTATTTATAAAATCATTTGTTTATTATTTATGCTTGATAATTGATGATGAACTGATAAATATTCAATTGAAATTCAATTATCTCGCTAATGGTATATATGGTATATACTATTCTAATTTGATAATGGCTCATCAAGTGTGATGTAATTTAGATTTTAATATTATACATATTTTTGTATGTATTTTTCAAAATGAAAATCTATGAGATTGATCTAACTGCCAATAAATATATATAATTATATATTCGTAATTTGATATCCTTATCTTATCTGCCTGCATATTTAATTATATGAATTCATATATATATTAATTAAATAAGTAAGCGATTAGTCTAATAGAGTATTAGATTATATGGTACAAAAACAAAAAAAAATTAATATAAAATATCAATTGCAAATATAAAAATTGAAAGAAAATAAATAAATCACCATATTATAAATAATACATAAAAAAATTGCAGAAAAAAAATACGGTAGAAATATTCAATTATATAGAGATACACGTTCAACACATAACATAATACATACAATAATAAGATAAAAAATATATATTTACATTAACTAAACTTAAACTTAAACTTGACTTTGACTTTGTTTATAATATAATATGATACATAATATGATAACTATTATTTTTTATTGTTATATTATTAATAAGGCCACTATTTGCCGCCGCCGCCACTATTGTACAAATAATGTATTGTTGTGTACACAATCTATATATTTTATTTTTAACAATATTATAAATACCATATTACATAAATAATACAATTTAATAATAAATCACGACCATAAGTAATATTAAAAATAATAAGTTAGATAATACAATATAATATATTTATAATATACCATCAATTTATTTAACTTTAGTATATATACGATAAGTATCTGTATAACATATTAATACTTTCACTAATCACACTACAGCTACTATTATATTATTTATTTGTAACTATTTATTAAATTTACATAACTCTATGTAATATAATAATAAATAGATATTGTGTTTAAAATAAATAATATTAACCAAGAGTACAATTACAATAGTTTTGTTAATTTATATAGCTAATAATTGTATAATTTTGTATATAAATATATAATTAATTTATTCACACACTCTCGTATATAAACACACATAACTTATTTATTTATTTATTATTATTTTATTTGAATAAAATAAAGTATTGTCGTATCTAAATAGATTTTTATGTCCTTTTAAGACGACATAATATTTTAATCTGTGTGTGTGTATTTCTTTAATTTAAATTTTAATTAACCCAAATACCATTGTTGAATATAACTATAATTTAAGAAAAATGATTATTTTTCAATAATAAAATATTTTATACATTCTTTTGAAAATTATATCGTACGTAAATATAGCCCCTTGGCATCGACAATTACCATCTTATGATTATTTTTTTATTTTTTATTATTATTATTATATTGAATATAATAAATAAATACTAGTTTTGTACAATACTTATAACAAAACAAAAACATCTTACCAACATCTTACATGTATTTACATCGCCAGTTACATATTATATATATATATATACTCGCCACGGATCTTATATATGGTATATATATATAGTAGCATGTAATTTGTTGTTGTTGGTGCTGGTGGTTGTGCGGTTTTGGTCATCGTTATAAAAAAAAAGCATGTCTACATATATTCGTATACTAACTATATATTTTTATATATAGTTTACATTATGTATACTTAAATATTGTATAATAATAATACTATTCAATATAATATATATATATAAATATATACTCTTATAGACTGAAATAAAGTGTTATTGAACTCGAAAATCTGTAAATAATATTGTTGCAATATATAATATATAATAAAACATAGTGTTTTATTTATTTATTTATTTATTTATTTATTTATTTATTTAACTATCTTTTAATCTTAAATATATTTATTTAATTTTGAAAATTATTTCAATTGATTGTAAATTATGTAATATATATTATAAAGAAGATGTATATCATCGTGTATTATTTATTAATAACTATATAATAATTTATAATTAAATTCATCATATAGTTAAATATACTTTAATTTGTACATTTTTGAAGACATTTTTCACCTAAACCTTTTTCTTTTATTCACATTTCGTTTAGAAAAATTTCTTCAAAATTTTGCTTATTATATAACTACAAAAATTGGACGACTATATAAATAGTTTAAGAACTGAACGCCTGAGTTTGTCTAACACCACAAAATTTGTCATTGGTATATAGAAAAAATATGCTAATGTTTAATTAATTTAATTAAATTACTGCTTCATCTCGCACAGCACATTATATTAGACGTAGAAAAAAGTTTAGATTTTACGAAAAGATTAAAATAAATTTTAAAAATTTATTTAAATACTTTCATAGAATATTTTCTCACAAAAGGTATAGCTATATATAGGTTTTCTAGGTTGTTATATGTTAATGAACTATATCTTATTGCTGCTATAAACATTATACTATATTTTTTTTACCAACATAAACACGCACGTATTTAAGCTGTATATATACGGGAAGAATATATAATAACACCAATTTTTTTTTTTTTTTTTATTGAATTATCGAAATTAACCAATATATTAACTTATACTAACTTATTACTGTTCACAATATTCATATAACTCTGTCTATATTAATGAAATTTATTATATGTATAGCAAATGTATAAAGTAATAAAATGGCAAAATTGTTTTTTTTTTGGTCGTTGACTGCACAAGTGCGAGTGTATTTGTATAACAAAATTTTTTTTGTTGCTTCTTCTAAAAACTTGTGAAATACATGTATGAAATTATTTATTCGTTTCTGAATTTAAAAAAAAATGTAAATGTACATGTAATAAAAAAAAAATAAGATACACGATGACATACGTTTGCCGACGCCAAGGGTCTTTAGAATAATTTAGTTTTATATATATCATTAATTAATTGTAACCAAATAGATTTTTCGAATTTTAGCCCAAACCATTAATAAATCATCGGATAGCCAAAGTGTTGTCTATATTACATGTGATTATGAACCGATGTTGTTGCTCGCAGTGATTTCGTATTCAAAATTTTCAGACTATTTGTAGATTTTTTTTTTTGTTAGTAAATTAATATTCTATATTTTTGAAAAAATTTGAGCAATAATAAATTCGGACACCGTATAAAATAACCAAAAATTATAGATGTCCAATTTATTTATGGTTGTTAATCTATCTATAGTAATCCTATACTATTTTTATATAGTTTTAATTTTCAAAAATACCTACAGACAGACAGACAGACATTGAGAGATTAACACAATACTTTATTTAATTTAATTTTTTTCCAAGTAAAGTAAAATTTATTATAGAATAGATGTATTTGCTGTGTATATATTCATTTGTTGTATTGTATATAAGTTAAAAAGTCTGTTTCCCGATATATTTATTTGTAATAATTTTTAAATGTCATTGTACCATAATTA
Source organism: Bibio marci (assembly GCA_910594885.2). Taxonomy (NCBI): domain Eukaryota; kingdom Metazoa; phylum Arthropoda; class Insecta; order Diptera; family Bibionidae; genus Bibio; species Bibio marci. Next base: position 31,531,544 of record OU343114.1, on the reverse strand, counting down.
TAATATTTTATATATGCATAAAATTTTAATAAATGCAAAAAATACAAAATATATATTATTATATCAATTAGTATTGAACTGCTAAATTATAAAAAAATAACACATCAATAATTAATATATGTTCGCCAAATTAATTATATAGTATAGAAATAATTTTTGTTTCATAATTATACGTATACAGAGAGACACATACAGATTTTGTGGTTGAGTAAATTTATAAACATTGTTGAATGTGATAGAAGGATGGTGTGTCAATGAACTCTTACTATATATATATACTGTACCATAGATAGAAAAAAAAGGAATTTTGTAAATCCTTTAATATATTTTCCAATCGTTTTTTTTTTCCACATAATATATAACCATTTAAAAAAAGAACCAGAATAATTTTATCTTAATTTTCTTTATTTTATATAATAATATGATGCATATAATATTATAATGGTGCGTCTTATGTCAAATATAAATAAATCGATAAATAAATAAGTGAAATAAAATCCATTATAATAATAATGGCTCATGATGATAAATACCACATCACATAAATTATATAATATGTATTTATTTTTGTAATAATACGTTAACAATCATTTATATTTATAATAAGAATTTGATATAATACAATTTTTAAATTACTATTTCATTTTTATTTCTATTTATTTTGTGGTTATGAATAATAAAATAAATATAAATATAAATATATTTCTCGCTATTATTTATATTTTATATATATATATACAATTTATATAGAGATAATAGGTATTTATTGTAACACACCATATATATATGTTAGTAAATATATTAGAAAAAATAAAAAAAATATTTACAAACTTTTATTGTATTAGTATGAAAAAGTACATAATATTATTATATACTCATTTTATTTTATATAGTCAATTTATAAATATTTATGTTTAATTTATTTCATATTTCATATGCCACAACACAAGAAAAAAACTCATACTATATTTAATTTATTTTCGTTCTCAAATTTTGTATTTTATATTAATTGTTTAAATAATTGCTTTGATAAATTACACATTTTTTTTTTTTAAATACAATCTATTGTATAATTTCCGTTATTAATTCTTTTTCCATATAAAACGATAAACCCTTTCGCCCATGAATATATTTTTCAAGATAATATATTTGCAATAAATAATGCAAATTGCAATCGTTTCTTTGGTATGGTAAACACATAGGAGGTTCAGTACATATCATTAAATACATGGAAAATGTACAAATATTGTAAATTTATTAATATATTTTTATAATTTTATAACTAAACTTTAAAGAAATTGTACACTAAATAATCCACAAACGATGCCGACATTGTGGTTGCAATTTGTCAGCAATGCGGCGGTGCGTCGTGTGAAACTAAAACTTCGACGCTCATCTCTATATGTGGGCAAATTATTAATTTTTTTTTAATGAAATATTGACTCCGACTAACGAATAAAATATTCCACCATTCTGTTACAAATATATTTATACCATATACATGCGAAAAGTAATCAACTTCCACATCACTACACTAAATATAATCACACATTCATTTTTTTTTTTTTTTAATTTTAAAAGTACCCGTATTTTGTGTGCCCTCATCAATTTCATAAATAGAATTTTTATTTATTTTTTACCTTTTATATCTTCATCTGCACATATAGAATATTTTTGCACATAGTAACTATATATATCTGATGTGGTATAGTATACCTTCGTTTATTTGTATTAAATTTATTATTATTGTGTTTATATACAATATGTACCATATAGTCAATATTCATCTTCTTTACCTTAATCTAATAAAATATTCAATTATGTATTATCATATTATGATTACACACATATACATAAAATAATAATATTTATAAATTATATGTTTATTTATACGCATATTTTTTTTATTATTGCCAATTTTATATATTGTATAAATAGGAAATAATGCGATTATATAAAATACAGGGTGAATTGGCGAAAAAAAAGGGTATTATTATATAACCGTAAATATATCCTTCAATGGAAATTTAATACTCATAACATATATATGAATAATATAATTACATATACCTTTCCATTAATGTTTTGTTTCGTCCATCCTGTATTATTAAATTTATAAATATATTAATACAAGAGTGGGTAGTAATTAATTGTTAAATTTTTATTTTGTATAAATAGATAAACTTTTCTTTTGAACTGGAACTGTCAAACTAAACTAAAACCGAACCGTTTATAATAATATATTTATTGTAAGAGTGAATGTGTATGACTGCGGTGTATGTTAATTTATTTTAATATAAATATTTCCATATATATATGCGACACATGAATATTATATTTAAAAAATATATTTTATTTATTTTTATAGAAGTAATTATTAATTTTTTGTTCTTCTCTTTTTATTACAGATAAGGAATACAATGACACGGAGACTGTCGGGTCCTAAGTGGCTCGAACTACGATATTTATTATTAACATTTTGTTTCTTAACAATTAGCGAAGCTGGTAAGTGATAAATTTTTATTAGTTTTATGTTTAATAAATTAAAAATTTTCTTCTATTATTTTCCACCACTACACACCGTGCAAATATGTGGTATGTGCGAATACAAATTGTACATACTCGATACTCATAAAAAAAAAAAATAGAATCCTCTATCGTTCTATACAATTATACAGTAGTTTATCTACAAACCAATGGCGAGTAGTATAAAAAAAATATTTAAAAATATTACAAAATCTAAAGAATTTCAGAATCAGAAAATTTTGCCGGTTTCCAAATCGATATCATTGAAATTTTATACATATGTGAATAATACTGATTTTTTGGGGTCATTATCTGAACAACAATATCGTATACATTTTCTGAATGGCTAAAACAATTTTATATTTAAATTTTACAATTTGCTTATTATAATATGACTTTCAGAAAAAAAAACTATTATAATTTATGCAATTGGTTTACTATATTGAATTAACAAGTGCATTAAATTTGTTTCAAACAAATAAATGTCTATACATATATGGATGGACGTAGTCTTGCTCTTAACACTGGTATTATAACATCAGCAATATAATATAGCAGACGTAATGAATACTGTGTAAATCTTTACATATATATACTAATATATACGGATATTACGTTTATATTATTACATTATAATAAAAAGTAAATAGGATATTACTAATTTGTATTTTTTATTAAATTATTTGCAAAAAACGAAAAAAACTTTCTCATGTAAATTTTGTAAAAACGAGAACCTTTTAACATGAATTATTTATTTATAATATTTATTTGTACACGGTAAATAAAAAAATAACTGAATATCCATTCTAACATTATCTATAATATCAATTTTAACTATACAGGGTGTATTCGTGCCCGTGGTTCCAACACACCCGAAAGGACCATAGTCCTTGAATGTTTTCCTGCAAAAAATTAAAGACTTCTATTGGGTCACTTTAGATCCCCTTACATTTTTTTCCAACGTCGTCTACTCTTCAAGATATATCCGTTTTAACAACAAAATTTTAACCTGACATTGTGTTACAATTATTAAGTGATTATACAATCGATGAAAATAGAAAATGATAAAAAAAAGTTTTTTTTTTCGTTATTGAATCACCATTATTATTAATTTTAATTATTAAAATCCCCAATACCGTCATGCGGACAACAAAATGTGACAATGCTGTCGTCACAAACAAAAATTATTAGCTACATTGTCTTCATTTTATAATAGGTTTTTCACAGATATGTGATTTTAAAATGTTGTCATTTAACGTGTCAGGTGTTTTACACAAGAAGTGGTAAATGACATATTTGTCATTCAGTGTAAAAGTAGCATTAATTTAAATTTATTATTTATCTAACAAAACAAAAAATTGGCCAGAAGTTTTTGATTAACCAGTTTGTTATATAGGAATATTTAACATATAGAATTATTGGAAAAAAAAAAAAAATTAAAATTACTTGATGAATCATGATTAGCCATCAATTTAAGATTTATATCAGTCCATCTATAAATCTATACGCTTATATTTTTTATACTTTATATATTTTCAAAAAAAACTTTTTATTTCCATTAATTGTATTTGCCATTAATTTGTTTTTACATGTACGTTTACGTACGTAGGTACAACACAAACACACATATATATATATATATAGAGTGTATGTATGAATATTGTGAATAGTATACATCAAAATCGTTTTATGTTTAATTTAAGTGAGTAATAATAATAACAACATTTAAAAGAATGTTTTAAGATTATACATTGTATATATATATATATATATGTTATATTATTATATAGAGACTGACTTATATATCTTTCTATTTAATTCTATCTATATATTTAAGATAATATTTTTAATTATCATATATAAAATTATGGACACATAACGAAAAGAAAAATAAAATTTATATATGATACTAATCTTAATATTATACATCAATTATTACATCAATCGATAAAATCTTTTTATTATTATGATTATTATGGAGGTACATTTCATTGGTATATACGTATATTTTTTATTTATACATATAAATTTTATCTTTTAAAACCCATGTTATCATATACAATATTATATATATATATATATTGTATCTGCGTGTAAACTTTTATAAATTCAATTAATTTGAGCCCTGAGTAATAATTTTTTACTACTATATAGTAATAAAAAAACAATTAATGCACAATACAGTTTTAAAATTAATGGAAAACTGTCTATATATACATAGTTGAGAATTTAATTATATAGTAATATAATATTATTATAAACGCAATGGTACACGCGTACTTATCGATGAATTATCTTTTGATATCTACATATTAAGAAAATGAAAAACAGAATATTTATATTTTGAAATGCAAAATATAATTACTTCAGACTTATTATAATAATGTATCACCTAAATTGTATACATAATAAGTTGAACTTATAGGACATATTCTAGTATCAATATAATAATATATATACATTATATAACTTTTGTGCAATTTGTATTGTAATTATTCCTTGTTGTAAACACTTAAAAATTTATGTAGTTAAAATTACAATTTAAAATTATATAAAAACTATAGATAATTGTAGGTGTTCACTTTACCATAAGTAGTTTGTAGTTTGATACCTTTTAGAAGTGTTCAAATAGAATAAACCGCTATGCACTTATGACAATCCTTCTATGTACATGCCATCAATTTTAAGTAATAATATAATTTAATATAAATATTTATAATTATGTTTTTATATTCTCATTGCAAAAAATAAATTCATGAGTACTATGGCAAATTATGCATATAATAAAACTGGAAGTTATTTAATAATAGAAAAAAATTAAATGATACTGATACTGGGAGTACTTTTTAAATGACTTTTCTCCAAGGTATTTATTGACCTTTGAAAAAAAAAAAAAAAACCAATAGCATATTTTTTATGTAATTAATCTACTTCAATTAACATATTATTTTTACATTATATTATATCTAACACTTACACCTCCTCCATCCTCCTACATTCATTACGCTGCCAAGCTATTCAATAAATATATAGTCTTTAAATTATACATTTAATTTATTGACCAAAAATAATTTCAAAAAAAAAACCTAAAACGAAAAGTGAAAAAAGGTATGTTAATGCGGCAAAACAGCAATTTCTTATAGTTTTATATACGAGTACGTCGTGCTATAGTTATTTTATTTATTTATTTATTTATTTTTTTTTCATATGTTGCTTGCTCTATTTCACTTTATTAAAAGTTTAAAAACGCTTCTAGATAATGTTTATTGATAAAAATGTCTATGTGTATATTGTATATATAAAATAACATAATAGATTTAAACTTTGTCTATCAAAATAAATATAAAACGTAACGTAACGTAACGTAACGTAACGTCTATATAAAAAAATAAAAAAATAATATGAAGAACTTTATACGATATTTATACCGTTGCGTATTTGTATTCTATAAAAACTAAATTGAGAATGATGTCCAAAAATCAATTTATTTATATACTTCGTTTTTTTTTTGTAATGTCATTGAACTCAAGCGAAAAAAAAACGGAATAAGAATTTTTATCAATGAATTTTATTACCATATAAAATAAATTTTATTACACCTAATTTGTATTTATATTAACCCTTTAATTTCCAAATGGAAACGAGAAGAAAGTACTTTCCTGTCAGTATATAGTAGGTCAAACTATTGTATTCGAATCCCATTGCGAATATTCAGATATAATATCACACAGAAAAAAGTGGTGGTATTGTCTTCTACTTTCACCATAACTTAGAACTTATTGCAAAATGATTAATTACATAATTTCGAAAAAAAATGATGTAAAAGGTTTTAGTGTAATTCTATTGGGAATACTCAGATACCACGAGAGCACCCAGAAGGAGTGGGGTAATGGCTACTACTTCTTCCGCCAAACTTTAGGATTTACATTTAAATGTTTATGCACAGAATTTCAAATAAAAAAAAATCGAAAATAAAATATGCGTTTCTGAAATTTTCCACTCTAAAAGTATATCAATTTGAAAACCATTATATTTGTACATATATAATTCGAATTAAAATTAAATAAATCGACATATTATCGGTACTCCAACAACGCCAACCAAAAAAAAGAACTAAAATCTTCTTAGGTTAGATGCATTTATCTTAAAATAAACCATGTGAATAGACACACAAAAGGTTAACTTTATCATTATACAGTACACAGTATAATATTAAAGACAAAGAAAGTAGCATTATGCAATTTTTCACAGATCTTGTTAATATTTTCTTTTCATTTTCATATATGGCATACAACAAATGTATAATATAAATTTTAAATTACAAATGAATTCTAATGAACATTAAATTAATGATAACAATTAATAAAATATGCGAAAATTATTATAACATTTATTTATACAAGTTTTGTATTTTAAATGCAATCATAATGGAGAAGAAGATGGTGCACGATAATTCGCATGTATATTTATATTATTAGCGTTAAATTGAAAATTTATTGACACCATAACAATTATATATATATCTTACGCTTATTATCGAGAGATATAAATATATAGATAAAAGATAAATATATTAATGTTTTTTTATTTCATTACCAAAATGCAGTGAAAAAAGAAAAATTTGCATATACATTAAAAGTATATAATAAATATATAAACTTTATATAATTTACACATATAACTAAATACATACTGTGTATAAGACATAAGCATAATTATATTTTATCCAAAATGAGGTTTTTGACACTTGTTTGAACACCGTTATAATTATATCGTTTAAATTAACATTATTTAAGACATTTGCGTGTGATATTCTCAAGCAAAAATGAATAATAATAATAATAATAATAATAATAATAATAATAATAATAATAATAACATTGTATACAAATAATAAATAAAAGTATAGAATATTTTTTCCGGTTCGCATAATAAAAGTTTGTTTTACAATTCTATTCTATGCTTATTTGGGGGAAAAGATAATTACTTTTGTTTATATTATATTTATATTATATTCGTATTTATGGTAGCCGAAGTACGTTGCCCTTTTTTCTGTTTTGCTTTTTTATCTTTAATATTATTGAGAATAAACATAATTAGTTCTGTTTTTCATAAAATGTAGATTTTATTTTATTATTATATTTTTAAATTAATAAAGTTTTCTAAATAGCTTGCCTATAAGTCAATAAAATAATAATAAATAGATGATATATTGTAGATAAAAACATTTTCATAGTATTATATAGACATTTTTATGAAGAAAAGTTGATAAAAGATGAGTACGATGGCTAATGCCAAACACACGACATTGCTTTGAATCCATTTTTTCTGAAAATAACAAACAAATTGTCAATTAATTCACTGTGTAACTTCTGAACTAATGGTCGGATTGTTAAAATTGATATATTTTTGAAGGTTGACACTATTGAAATATCATACAGATATTTTATTAGAGGCATCAACTAGTGGTTAGGCCTGTGACTTTTTGATCCATGAGTTATAATATAAGAAAACATGTAAATATCTATTTTTATAATTATTATTTTTGTGAAAAACTCTTGGAAATCTTTTAATATTTATAATAAAATATTTGTTATTAAGCGTAACAGAAAATGCGATGTTGCTCTATCATATTATACCATTTGTTCAGATAGATGACACAAATGGACTCTGCGTGCACAGCAATTTCAACAATTATGAAGACATCTAAAAATCGTTTGGTTGATAAGCAACAATTTTCTTTTCATTTCGTAATCACATTATCACGCGTAAATAACACCCATAATCAGATTAAATTGTATATAATAATAAATTATTCTTTAAATTCATATATGTATCACATTTCTTTCGCAGCGAAATTTGGTGCATTATTTATTATGCATAGGTAGGTATACTTATTTAATATATACAATAATTAAGTGCTCGTACATAAGATAAATGACTAATTTGATAAATAACTTATTATTTTACTATATAATATTAGTATATAAAGAGTAAATTTCAAAACATAAAACAACATTTTTTCCTATACATATTTATATTAATAACAAATGAGTTTGAAAAATCCACATACATTACATAATTATATTCATGTTGTATACCTAATACATAATACAAAGGTAAATAACTGAGAAAACATTAGAATTAATTAATCTTAACATTTTTGAAGTTTAGTAGCCATAAAAACTCTATAAAATTGATTTATAGCCGATATTATTTTTATAGTATATACTATAGTAGTGTATATACATATGATATAATAATGGGCTTGATTTTATGCTATTTTATTATAAATATATATATATATATATATATTGTATATATAAAGAACCGAGAACCGAATGACTGACTGCTGCACTTAAAAAATACATGTATATGTTTAATGATTTTCCTATATATATAAATATGCGATATATGCAATTAATGGAACAATATATAATAGAATTCTATATTTAGAGGTACACACAAACACATATTACAAGTACTTAACTTATTGAAAATATAAAGTTATATATGTAAGCGCTCTTTTACATATAACGTGATGTAATTGATGATGTATTAAAAAAGATAGAAAAATAATAATAATAATAAATAAAGAATGTGTTTATAATTTTATAATAAAATATATATAATGAATAGATTGCAACTGTAAAATAAATGCCATTTTTTATTAACAATTTGTTGTTATTATTTTATGTATTTTTTTGCTTTTAATTTTTCTAAATGTAAATATAATTTTTCTTAGAAGAGAATGGTTGGATTGGAGTGCATATCGCCAATAAATTTCTAACATTTTATATGACTATTTGCGAGTCATACAATATACATTAAACATACACCTATTCACATATACTCGTATTGTATATAATAAAGTTATTATTAAATTTGACCAGTATTTATTAATTTAATCTTTTATATTACCTATATATCTTTTTATCTCATTTGCCTTATAAAATTCTATGTTGGTTGAATATATAATCTTAAATATATTCAATAAAATTATTTATGTTATATATAAATTATATAATATCAAATTATATGTATATGCATGTTGTAAACTTATTTATAAATATATGACACAGAACCTTCCTTACCTTATGCATAATAATGTAAATTTTATATTATAACTATTATATATAAAGGTGGGCAATAATAATATACATAATTATAATACATAGGTGCATACATAGGAGGCTGTATGTACTTTTACAATGTTATACAAAAGTTACTAAAATTATTGCTATAGTATAATGGCTAATGGCGACAATTGTATTGATATATAAAATAATATATGTTCTTTTCGCATATATCAGTATATGTATAGAGATAGAGTAAAACGGAAACCCATTCGACACAACTGAGGATTATTATTATAAACATGTACAATAACGATAGTGAATTTGTGTACTTCTAAAATGCGAACCAAACTATAATAATAAATCAAGAATCTATATCGTAATCAAGAAGGTGATAATAATTACGAAAATTATTGAATTATGAACCACTAAGATATTCATCAAAAATGACTATTACAAACAAAAACGAATTCGTGAATATAGTAGTCCTTAATTTTGGACAGTAAACAAAATACTCAACCTTTGTACATCAGAATTTGAATTGTTTTTGTGCGTTTGCCAGAAGTCCGCAAGTCATTTTAAGTTGTTAAAATAAACGAAAATTATATTTATACACACCTATTTCGTATTTCGACGTGAAAGTATACCTAATGAAAATCGGTGGACGTGTCGAATGATCATCTTTTTACCTTATTCCTATATATTTATATTATAATAATACACGTTTTATAAAAACTTGATAAATATTAATGTGCAGGCGCGCGGATATAATATACATTACATATATATATAGGAAAGTAAATAAATACCTTAATATTTAATGTTATACAAAGATTGTACGTATACAGTGTGTTTGATAAAAATATGGGTTGTTTTATTACTACTATACTACCTTTATTAATGAATACTGAGCTATTATATAAGTTAAAAATGTAAAATTAATAAAAAAATACCATATATATGTATGACAAAATTTGAAAAAATCCATGTATAGTTAAAAACATCATCGTTTTAACTAATATTTTATCACATATAATATAATGTCAAATGTCGTGTAAGAAAAACCAAACGGTAGCACAGCTACCCACATTCTGCCTGTAAATATTACGTGTATACGAAATAGAAAAAAGAAATAGACCAATTATATGTATAGTATTTGTGTTTTCGCATATACCTACAAGTATTGGGTACTCTATAGTTTTAAGCAGCTATTTTTTTGCTATACACCATTTACCATCTATTATTATTTCTGATTTTTATGTATCACCCAGTATTACCTCATAAATGTGCAAATAACTATATATATATATATATAAGTATGTATTTTCACATAAATTATAAATGGATAGGAATATTATTGTTAAAGTTATTGGTATTGTCTGAAAAATTACAACAAATTAGATGTAAAATGTATTTTATCTCTTCTATATAAATATATCTTGGTGTCTTGGACATTACATTATATTCGCCTAATTCATTTCCTTATATTATTTTTATATATGCGACAATGCGAGTATATATATTTATTAAATCGTATTTTTATTGTTTATATACATATATTAAGTACATATATAAATATGTTATATAAAATACATGTATCATTGAGTTTTTATATTTTATAGGACATACTTAATTTATATTCTCCCATATAGAGTAATCAGTCAAGTCAAAATAATGCATACATTAATGAAATATTTATATCTTTCAAAATGTGCACCCATACGCAGAGTTAATTATGAATGCGTTTGATAAATACCGGAGTACTATATACTATCATATGCTATAATAAATTGTTATACCAATACATTGAATATATGGAAGCATCTGGTAAATACGGTGCTAGTAAATTTTGCCACAAGTTATTGAACGTACAGTCGTGCAAGCGAATTGGACTTTTCTGCACGTTAATCAATGCAAACAGATTTAAATCGGTGGCAATCACCATATAGTCAATCAAGTTTCAATAATTTTAGTTTGGTCCCATACCAAATGCACAACAAATATTGCATTTTTAAATCTATTTTAATGGTTAACCTGTTTTTTCATGTTTAAATCTTACATATAGAATTCTCAAAATAAATCAATTTTGATCACTACATATACACCTAGTTATAATACAATGCAAATTACTCTATCACAATTCTATAATATTAATTTATCTTCAATCATTGTTTACAAATGATCAGCATTGGCAATTAATTTGACTTGTTTAATAACATCAATTTTCAACATATGAAAAAAAAACCAAAATTCAGCAGTTGAATACATATTTATATACAATATAAAATCATATCGTTACTATCGTAATCTGCTTGCGCATATAAATAATATTTTTTAAGCACACTTTCTTAACTCATATTATTGATATGACACATTTATATGAGCGAGCATTATCTTATATTTTTGTCTCGACAAAAATTTATATGTCTGTGACTGCAGTTCACATGAAAACCCATTAATTTTATGTAATAATTGAGATTAGTATATATCGTGGAGATTGTGTGTCAAAGATTATTTATAAATAAAATTTTCGGCTACATCATAAAAATTTGATGTTTTAATTATTGAAATTAAATAAAAATTGTGATTTAATTAATTTGTTATTATTAACACATTAATTCATTCTTTTGTTGCTACTGCATAATGTCTAAAATAACAAAATTATTAATTTTCAAGTGAAAAATGGTGTCTATAGTTTCTTCTGAACGATTAAAGCGATTTTAAAAATTTCTTCTACAAAAGATTGAAAATGATTTGGCTATTTCGACACTGGCCTCCGACACTGTTTCTTTATTGTGTATACACACTATAATACTATAGTCATATAACATAACATTTAAAACCAAGATTTTCTTTTGCAATTTTTGGTACGTAATTTATATTTTTTTAAACATATTTTAATACTAAAATTAAAATTTTGATTTGAAAATATTTTTTAATCATGTACACACTTTACCAAACTATTATATGTATTATAAATACATATAGTCGCGCACACCGTTGATACTGCTAACACGAAATTACTATGAACACTGCCATTACCATTATACGATATAGTGTTTAAACGTAACATTTGATGTTGCAACACAGATGCTGCTCGACAGCCAAATTTCGCGTAATACTTTTCACTCTCTCCTACGTATGACTTTTTTTTTTTTAAATATTAATCTTCGCAGTGCAAAAGTTTTAATAATTTAATTCGATTAATAGTTATTATTACATCAAAATATGCATTTATATAATATTATTATTGAATCACAAAAACATTTATTAATATAAGAAATTTACCTTGAATCCGGTTTAAATAAAAGTAAAAACAATCAACTATCTATCTATATACAACACATGAATATGTATTGTAATAGATATCATCATCATGATTTTGCATGCGAGGCCAATGTCAAGGAGTATTGTTTTTTTTTTTCTTATTCTTATTATTTTAACATTAACACTTGAAATGAACTTTTGCTTAATAATATGCATAATATAAATATAGCAATATATAAGGTATATAAGTAAGATTATACAATGTACATAAATATATAAATAATATATATATAATATTATATTATTGTATGTTATTATTACATATATTGTAATATATATAAATATATGCGTGCATTATAAATAAATATATAAACATATTTATAAAAATAGTTATATACTCAACAGTAATATGTGTTTTTACCTTTCCCATGCATTTTGTATGTAAGTAAAACGTAAAAAATATAGTTGTGGATATTTATGTGTATAAACTATACAATCTGAACATTCATGTACAATTGTACATAACATATAATATAGATATATATTATATATTTAGTATTAAGTATAATGTAAGTGCCATATAGAATGAAAGATTTTATATACATCGTATCGGGTATTTGTATATGTATTATTGTGTGTAGTACATTTATTTTTATACATATATAAATTTATGCAGGTCATTAAACTTTTCTTGTTTTTCGTTTGTATTTTCTTATTTTATAATTTTTTTTTTATTCTTTTCTATTTTATTTTATCTATATAAAAGTATATATAGTAATGTAATACCTACCTGTAAGTTTGTCTAACTAAAGTTAAGTTGAACGCTTAATATATATATTTATATATATATATATATATATATACAATTATATACTTATACATGTACACGTATAACTTTATTTATATATGCACATTGTTGAACCCAAAGTTTCGCATTTTATTTCCACCTATATATTATACATCTATACATATACTTGTATATGGTATATATAGTAATATAATACATAATAAATAGCATATACTTACTGATATATACAAAAAAAAATTTCGACCAATGATTTTACAAGATGATTTTCATCTTTTTTTCTCCGCATATGTGTTTTCTTTAGTCTTGTCTTCATTGCGAAATTTTATGAATATGCAAAATGTTTTTCTTATACTAACTTATATATATATATATATTGTATATTGTACATATACTTTAGGTTTACATTTTTATTTTGTTGCATAGAAATTCTTTTGATTCTTCTTCATCATAAAATACGTTCCCATAGCATATATATATATGTATATACTGTACTAATACTATGCAATATATAAAATAAAATTTATAGAATATGTACGGTATGCATCAAAAAATTACAATGTATATATATTTACATATATTATGAACAGCATTAAAGTAAATAATTTCTTGATTTCTTGACGAAGTGTATTTTATTTATTTAACACTTCTGTTGATTCGAGTTTTACACTTCATCGGTGTGACAAAAACTGTTCATATAATTTAATTTTACACACTTACATACTGGATTTTATCAAAATTGTATAATAAATTGCTAAATCAACCCTGATGCTGAACAGAAAAATTGACCTGAATATCGATTTTCCAGAATTGTCTTAGAAACAATATTCATAATATAACTCGCATTTTCTACTCGATGTCATTGAAATTTTATTTATCAAACTATATGACACACATACAAAATTGTAATTGTTACGTTAAATTACATCCAATGGTAAATTAGAATATTTTATATATTAAAATTAATTATTTTTTCACGTGACACCCTATCCATATCACCATATCACCATACACCATATCTATAGCATATGGGTAAATCTATTTATAGAAAAATGATCAGAAGAAAAAAACGTGATTTTTAATTCGAAACGCTAGGACTTTTGAAAATTGTGTAATTTTTAAGAGATGCTCTTATAAATCCGAGCATATAAAACTATAGAGATCTTTTACCACATTGCATGTGATTTAACTGTATGCATATAGGTTAACAGGCTCAGATAATAAAATTGCCAAAATCTGAGTCGGTTCGGATTGTATGTGGCGTGTCCATCATCACGTACATTCTAAAAACAGAATTATATATGTATATGCTATTTTTACCATACAAATATGCTATTGTATTATTACACAATTTTTTTATATATACCATATATTAATCCCATATTAATTTCATCATCATCACATCTCACTATTATCTTTTCATTATTATATTTATAATGTATTATTATATATTACATAAATAATCATCAATATAATTGCAATAAATTATCATCATTTGGCAAACAACGCACATACTATAGAATAGATTGATAGACAATACTATTTATATATATTGTATATAAATTATCTATCTATCTATCTATATATGTATCTACATATAATATTATCATATCGATATCATCAATATTATGTTAAAGTTTTTATTTTGTCTTCATGTTGTTCTTTGTGGTCATCATTAACTTGCCATTTTAACCGCATAGACTAACAATTTTTTTAGATTTTTTTTTTCAATCATTCTTCATATACTTTAACTATATATAACCGTTTCCTTTACTTATATACATACGTAAATGTATATACCTATAGTCCTGGTATATATTTACGAGCGATCTTAATCTAACATCATACATACATCAACTATATAACATTTTTTTTTATATTAAATTGTCTAATAATTTCTCAGATAATTTTATCTATTTTTTTATATTACTTTAAAAAGTATTTAGATACTTTTACACTAAGTATCTGATATTTGTATTTTAGATAAATTTTTTTTATCTACTATATATATTATATTTAAAAAAAAACTTAAGATATAAGATATTTTTTTTAAATGCTAATTCTTCTACTATGTACCTTTAGGCTTTTGTATACTATACTTGAGACATTATATATAGTTCATTTTGTCGCGGTTTAAGGTCGTTAGTTATTTGGGGCATATTTTTTTTCGTGCCGCCTCTAAAATTTATAGAAAACGCATTTTCAAATGCATATATATTCAGAAATATGTGCTATACAGAATTTATTATTATTTTTAAAATATATTGTATATAAATTACATTTTTTCACGTATATTATATGCATATTCACCACACAATATATTTATTAATTATATGTCGTGATGTATACACACACGGTCACTTGTACTGTACATACTGTATACGCAGCGATTAACGTTACTACAAGGATCAATTGGCGTGCAATTTATTTCTTTATGTATATTATCTTATCCTACGTTAAAAAATATTGTATAGGTTCTGTTGGTAAATTTATATATGTGAGTGAGTGATGGTCGATAGGTTAAAAAATATGAAATGAAATAAGGAATTAATTTTTTTTATTTTCAATATATATACAATCTTATCTGCATTATATGGATACACTAATTCCAACACGATACAACGAACTTATAAATAAAATGCCGCAATATATATATTTATTGTGTATTATTTTAATTATATATATATATATATTGTAAATATCGATATATACTTGATCAATTTGTAGAAATAATCTATATATATAAATTGCTATCAAAATTGTTGGTTGATATGCGTGTGGACAGGTATAGATTCCACTGTTTGTTATATGCTTTTATCCAACAACTCATTACAACATCAATTCAATATGATGGATTATACTATTAAACAGTTCCAAACCTAAAAGGTATTATATTATAAAATATCAATATATGATTAAAATTAAAAAGATACATTTTTATAGAATATATATAGATTATTTATAATATCGCATTAAAAAATTAAATGTATAATGTAAAATAAATAAAGATAATTATATTTTTTACATATTATTATTAGTATATTTCATATGAATAATATAATAAAAGCAATAAAATTGGATTTCACCCTACAGTAAAAATCATTGTAAATCCATACTCTATAAAAATAATAAAATTTATTATAAAAACAAGTCGAATATATAAATCTTTCCGATGTGTCTCTATGTATACATATAGTTACAGGTATATGCATTGAATAATGTATATTCTGCGTATAAATAGCGTGATTAAATTTCTTAGATTAAATATATATTTGCCAAGATGCTGCTTGCTGCAATATATACTTTCGTATTCATATAATAAAATATTCTTAAATAATATATACTCGCTACTCGCATACATACAATATAAACAAATTATAAAATGTATATATAAAACATATAATATTAAATAATAAATTACTGGTTTGATTATATATAAAAATTATATTGTAAATAGAGAATAGCAAAATAGACAGATAGAAATATAAAAGTATAAAAGTAAAACATGAACTTTGGTGCTCATCAAAACAGGTAGTTTTGTATATATATAAATATACTTATATATTTAATAAACTTTTTAGGCTTCTGCAACTTGTTGTATTGTGCATTGTATATTTATTGTACTAAGAAAAATGTAAATTTTTATTAAAAACTAATAATTTCCGTCTGCGGTGCTGTGTTACAGTAAGTGCGTACTTTGATAGATATTATATATTTTATATAGAAAAATAGCATCCAGCTTTCCAATATCACTATATATTTTTATTATATAGCCTAGGACGAATTTATGAAAAAAAAATACGAATTAACATCTTTTTTATTTACTCACCATAGTTTTAACGAATTTTAATTTTTGTATACGGAACTGCAAATTATAATCAATTTCTAATGTGTTACAGAAGAGATTTTTAAAATCAATTCAAACGTTCAAAAGTTATAACCGATTTTATAATTGAGCTCAGAAATTTGTATAATACTCTTATCGGTTATATCTTTTGGAAGCGTAATTCTCTATTTTAAAAATTCTTTGCCACCGATGAAAATAAAATTTATTTTATAATTATCTTAGATTATTCATCTGATGTTTTATGGAAAAACATGTTGGTATTAATTCGATAGGTTACAGATATTGTATAGTCCAGAATTCAGATACACCTGATGATTTTTAATCTTTAACTAACTTTTTTTTTCCAAGTACATAAGGATTTTATACTATTTTTTTTATACTCAACATTCGATGCTTTGTTTATATTTTTGTAATGTTTCTTATTGTAAAGGCTAATTCTCTTACTGTTTTATGATGATTTCGTATTATCTTTCCAATTTAAAATTATATTGTCTGATGCAATTATATTGTCTTACCGCTGTTATTATATATATTTAATACTGTCGATATACTATGATTTTTCCAAATATCTGCTTGGAAATTATAATAATTCTTATTCTCTAAAGGACTAATATTCAATATTATATTGATTTAATTATATACTATTCGTTTTCACTGCACTGGCGAAGAAAATTATATGGAAAATATAATGAAGTATACATTGGCCTGCATTATTTCTGCAAAAGAACTTGTTTGTCGATTATTTGTCGTAAATTATGGTTTGATTGTTTCTCATCATATATAAAGCTATACAATATAAATAACTATAGCATTTGGAACGCATTTGAACTGCGTATTAAAAATATATTCTATATTTTTGTATACTTATATGTATACGTATGAAACTCTAATTTGTTTGGCGACTTGTATATTATTAGATTAAAGACAATCAATGTTTTTTTTATTTTTAAAGTCAAATACTTGCAAGTATTTTTTTCACGTTATTAAAATTGCAAAATAAAATGCCAAAAAAACAGATTATTTTAATGGGATACATTATTAAACAAATAAAAATAAAATATTATGTGTATTTTATTATGTATGAGAAGACAGTAAAATATATATAATTAAATGTCTTCTTATTTATTCATTATACTATAATACATCTGATTATTATTGTACCTGGTACCATATTATAAAGCAGCATAATTTTAAAATTTAATGAATAAAAAATATTTTACATTTAATATATAATTAAGATAAAATCCGTTTATATTATACTATACACGTAACTAGTATATAGTTTATAGTATATTTATGTACCATTATTTGAAAAACAAAAAATAAAAAATAAATAAATATCAATATAATAAATATAATAAAGGTAATACTGCAGCACACCCATATCATTATATTTTTTTTAATTTGTTAAAAATTCTTTTTCACATTTTTATTTTTATATTATAATTTTTAAATTCAAAACGGGATTTGCCAATTTTTAATATTCAATTCAACTTTTATATACGAATTTATAATATATTGAATATATAACAAAGTGAAAGGTGGTGCATCATTTCATTATTAAATATTTTTATATATTTTTTTTCCCAAAATTTATTTGCTTCTTTATCGCATTGTATGTTTGTACAGAAAATTACACATTAAATATTATAAAAATGTATAAAATAAAATTAAATTAAATCTTAAATTCTTATAGAATGTCTTATAGAATTATTTTTAAAGAAACCGGATTGCATATGCGCATATACCATACCCTACACCAGGGGTGGGCAAAAGCCGGCCCGCGGGCCGGATCCGGCCCTTTTGCTAATTTTATCCGGCCCGTTGAAAAATTCCATAAATGCAATATAAATGTTAAATTGTAATAACTATGTGTCAATATAAAATAATTTGTATCATTAAGACATAAATAAGTAACAAAATAAAATGTTTCATTGACTGGTTTATCTAATAGGCATTTATTTATAAAAATATTTCTTTAAAAATTACGTGACATATTTTATTCAAATTGAAATGATACTTAGTGTTTTTGTCAAAAAAAAATTGGCAGGGAAAAAACTCCATCCAAAACATCCGCTTGTGCAAAGCATATGCGGTATAGTCCTCCGGCCCGGGAGACATTTTGAAAATTTCATTTTGGCCCGCGCTTTAAAGTATTTGCCCACCCCTGCCCTACACTCATATATATATTCTACATTTTTGTTGTTACACTTAAAACTAAGCACATTATTATAAAAAATGTATTAAAATTTATAATTATTGTGTGATTCACTTGCACAAGTAGCGTATGTATATGTTACCGTCCTTCCTTTAATGTACTTTCTTATACTGTAATTTGGTTAATTTTCAAAATTAATATAAGGATACATTTTTTGTATACCTTTTTATTTTATTCTGAACAGATAAATTTTTTTTCAATTTCTTCTATTATATAATAAGTTTGTGTGAACGCAAGTAGGTGTCTATAGATGGTCGCTAGAAAGAAGGTGGGCTATCCAATAGATCTGTTAGTTTGCATTACTTTTAAAACCACAAAATTTAATTTCTTCTTAATCTTAAAAAAAAAACTTATCATTAGGCCATAAGTTTAAGTAAGTAAATTGGAAAAATTTAATAATATTCTAAAAAAAGACGAATTTCCCTAATATACACTTATTCTTATTTTATTAACACACATTTTTAATTATTACATTATTAATTTATTTATAAAATGACTTAAATAAAAGTATTTTTATTAAATTAAGTCAACATTTATTCATTTATATTATTTTATTTAGCCGCCATTAAATTCTAATCAATGAAGTTTTTATATAAAATGACAGATTGAAAACATTTTTCCATTTGCATATATTGTGGGAACGTGCACAGTAATGGTGTAACATTAACTGCAATATATAAAAATTTATCAAAAGAAAAATCTCCTGACATGTTGACACATTTTTAAATATATAACAACAATTTTTTACATATAATTTCGTTTAACATTAATATATGAAATATGAAAAGCCGTAATGTTTAATTCAATTTATATATAATTATTTAAAAATATAATCTTATTATCTCGTGTATGGTATATAAAAATATACATATATGTATTTTAGTATATAATATAGAATAGAGTGATAAAAATTTATTGTAAACAATTGTAGAGTAAAACCACTAATGAATGACAATATCAAAAAATTCTCCATAATTATCGACCACACCTTTAACTTAAATAATTATTTAACGATATTAGTATATTAATTATTAAATTGAATGCACTCATTTCAATATATATATATATATAATATCAATTGCAAGCATAATATCCAATAAGGATATCTTAAGTCATTGTTTAATTATAGCATTTTATTAGATAATTTAATTTTTTTTATTCATTAAAATTTTGGTTACTAACTATACAAAAACGTATCACACAATTAAACATTAATAGTAATTTAGAAGCATACGTAATAATGATTACTTACTTAACTAGAACATTAATTTATAATGTTTTAAAAATTTTTCTTATTAGCCGATCGTTCATTAGATATTTTACCCTATATGCTTTCTTTTTATTACCTCGCATAAATACATAATTTGATATATACAAAATATGCAATATAATATTATTAAATATATAGATAAAATATTAAATTTTAAAACCAAAATTATGTAATGCGAAATATTAAGATATTTTATTATCGTAAAATACACATATAATAATGTATGCGTTATTTATGTGCGGTAATAAGTTAATAATTAATAATAAAATATTTTTATATAAGTTGTGACAAATATTACTCAGGGGTATTCAGAACGTATTGTTTATAGGATTCAGTATTTTAATGAAACGCGAATTGTTTGGAATATTTATGGTTTCCTATTTTTAAATGTAAATTTCAAAGTGTCCAAATGTTATGACATTACATTTTCCATAACATTTTGACATTAATTTCATTTATAATGAAAATGGTGTGTGTGGTTTTGTTGACAATTCTTTAAAGTATTAGCTGAAAAATCCAATCGAAGTAACTTTAATGTTTCAATATTATGGTGTGACACATATATTGATAAATATGTATATAGAATTGTTGAATTAAATAATATCTACAGAAATTCCATGGATTCTATCCAATTATGTCACAAATATAACACAGCTCGGTCCTAGAATTGAATATTTAGGTTTATAATAGGTTTATAATATGTATATTATATGTGCAGGCATTTCTCCGATTCATTATAAATGGTTTTATGTACAAATGCTACAGTGAGATTCATCGGAATGGAATCTTGATGGAATACCGAAAACAACAATACCGAGAACCAGTCAGTTGGAGATTACTATGCATGATAAAATATATCTTTACATTCCTCCCTGTATTTTTCTTATACCAATTCCTATTATTTTTGGGACAGAACGTGTACATCTATCTATCGATCGATCTGTCTGATTTTTTTACGAGAAAATTGATTGTTATTTATAGAAATGGTTTTTTTTTTCTTGTTCTTGATGTCACACTTTGGTGAATTTCTGCAGAAAAAATATTTTCATATACATTTTTTTTTTTTTATAAATAAATAAATACGTACCGTCTGATATCAATTGATTTTTAATGTACCTAAATATGCATATATATATATTTAAATAATATACATGTAAAAATATGTACATATATTTATTATATGATTCTGTGATTTATAAAAATAGATTTATTTTTTCATTGTAACATATTTTTCTTTGCACATGTATTTGGATATATTTATTATGTTATAAAATAGTTAGTTATAAATAAATAATATATAAAAAGAATTTAAAAATCTCAAAAAAAAAAGATGTTTTTTCATCAGCTATCATAGCCGTTATTTTGTATAATAAATGTTAACATTGAATTAATTTAGCTGTTAATAATTATTGGCAAACATTGTTGGTGGTTATTATTATTGTATAATATATAAATAAATTATATTGAATTCAATTCCAAATTCCAATAGATAAATTAAAATACACAATAGCAGTGATAAATAGATATAAAATTAGATATAAATATACAGATTTGTAATATTTAAAAATGCAAAATTTTACAGTTTCTTAAATTATTTATTTTATTTATTGTGGAATGCGCGCAAATAAATTTTTGAACCAAATAAAATATAAATGGACAATAAAAATGTAAAATATATCGTATTTATATAGTCGTATATATATACAATATATGTAGAGTTCCTCAACAAGAACACATAGTATATTAATAAATTTAATTTCTATCGCGTACATATATGCAATAACTATATATTAATATCGATACACATAAAGTCACACAGTAGACACACGTACTAATTAACCACTAGTTTTTTTTTATTTTTGCGTACATATTGAGTGAAAATGGTACATAATAAATTAATAATATACATTTGTTTTATTACCTTTTATTTTACATATAAATTACATACTTAATTTTATGTAAAAATTCCGTGTATATATATGAAAATATTGCAAATATGCGCGTATATATTTAATACAATATTTTGTATAATAATAACAAAAATATACATATTTAATATTACTGAATATAAGTAAAAATAATAAATCTTATTTATGTAAAATTAATAGCTGTATATATACACATTTTATTTAATGGTTTATATATATATAACTCGCATCATAAAATGAAATGTATAATAGGTGTTGTATATATATATATACTTCCGTATTTATGCAAACGAGTTATATGTTTAACTATATGACTTTGAATTTTAATAGTACATCAATAATTTGAAACCCCGGCCGGCGCCTACACATTCATTGCGGGTAGTAACCGTAACTGAAATATTTCAACAATATTATTATATAGCCATTTCTATAACAATTCTCTATATATGTTACACGGTAATATGGAATATCACGAATATATCACTTCTATAACATATATTTTTATTGCAACCGAATATTCAACAGCAGATATTATACAATATAAGAGTTAAAAAATGTTCCCATTAATTTTGCGCACGTGGTAAATACAATTTTAAAATATTATTTTATTTATGTTAAAATGTTAAAGAAAATGAAATATTTTAATGGTTTTTTTTTTGTGATGAAATAAGTGGTTTAGTACGACTCATCAACGGTAAAATCTTCATACTAAAAATTATTTAACCGGATTATCATTTGTTCGTTTATGAAATCAAAAAGCGAATAGATTTGAAAATATGGTGTTACATACTATTCAAAGATTAACAATATATATCTCTATGCACAACGTTGTAGATGATTCACCAATAAAAATAATGAAAATGGTAAAACATTTGTCGAAATATAAATGCAAACCAACTGGTGAATTATTATATACTCACATACGGAATAATTTTCAATGATATGTTGGCATAATTATGGATACCATAATGACATGAATAATTTCATTCTCTATAGATTAGGAATCGATTGACTTGACCTTTTACACAACCCCATAGAAAATAATTCAACTGTAACAAATCACTTGATGTATGATGGCCAATTTATATCACCATTTCTTGAAATAATTCGACCATTAAATTTTTCTTTCAAATAATTCAATTATTTCATTTGCAAAATAATACTAAATGGTTGTAATTCTTGTGTAAATTAAATCTTGTTGGCTACAACAACTACAACTAAATTCTTTCGTACAATATGTCATGTTGTGGTTTTACTATGCTCAACTTCTTATGAACATTTCCGTATCTTCAGCGAAATTTTCACGAATAAAAATCAATATGGTTTTGTGCAAGCGACTGCTATATGACTGTATTTTTCTATACTCTTATAGCTTTCACCGAACGACTTTGTGTTTTGTTCTCTATACAAACCGATTATAATAGTGATTTCAAATGGACACTTGTAAAATTCTAATAAATTTATAAAACTTTCAAGATTGATGCGATAGAATAACTGAAAACGAATGTATACATTGTTGAATTTTCTAGTCAAGTGATATTATGGCCTCTGCTGAGGCTATATATATAGGTGTGTATGGATGGGTTTTAAGTGGCTAATAGACACAGAGTAAAATATTTTTGTTAACTTGAGACCGGAGAATCCTACATTGCTTTTGTTATAAATTATATATATGTATATTTATCGATTTTCAAAAACAAATAATAATAACATTTTTCAATATTATTATTCTAAAATTGTATATATTATAAATATTTATTATAAATTATAGCGAAAATACCATTTTTTGTGCATAATTTTATATTTATGATATTTGATAAAGGTGTTTTGTTATTAATATAATACTTTTTATATTCTCTATGTTATAACATAACTACATAATATATATAAATAGTACATAATAAAGTAAATACGTATATAGTTTTCCATACATAAATATATATATAGAATAGAATATAACTTGTTACGTAAATAGAAATAAAATATAATTACAGGTTTTTATATGAATTGATGCGGATGAACTTGTTTGAATAATGCAATAATATATGTTTAATTTTATCTACTAACATTTTCTATATTACTTATACCTACTATTATATTCTATATTGTTTGTAATTTGTATACATATACTCGTATTATACATTATATTTAAATTTTTGTGCAAAATAAATTTGTTTATATAACTAATATATTTGTACTTAGATAAATAAACAAAGCCTTTTTTTAAAAAAAACGTTATATAATTTTTAATATTAACTGCAATTTTAAAATTTTAAAGATTCTATATTGAAAATGCTTAATATAAAATATATATATATATTTTATATATAAATGAAGGAATTTAATATTTATTATAATTTAATAATCTGAATTTTTATGATTTCCCAGAAATTACATTAAAATGAAAATCATATTACAACCACATGTTTTGATATCATGAAAAATAATCTTTCACTGGCTAACCATCACCTATCACCATCTGTCAATAATAGCTTGAATTCGTCGTGGCACAAATCACAAGAATCTGGTGTAAATGCCTGCAAATTTAGCGTAATAATAATTTCATATTACCTAATTAGTGTCGTTATGGATCTAATGTTATGCTGGAAAATATATGAACCGATTGCGAATGTAGAATGTGTGCGGTATCGAACTGACTATTTAAGTATTATCAATATACTTCTGGTTATTTAACATGTCGTTCATAAATTTTAAAATATCTACACCTTGCACAGACATACGTTTATTTTGCCTATATACGATACAAATTAGTATACATATGGAAAATCTTTAAAATCTTTAAAAGAATTGAAATCCTAATTACCTTATGCGACTCTTGTCCCATTCTTTTTTTTATTTTATTTCGTCATATTTTATTCAATTCATTAAATGTATCTCATCTATATTTACTAATAATCTTTCTCAATACATTCTATAAAAATCTGCAATGGTAATTCTTGAGCGACCTCCACATAATGTTCTGTATCATTTCAGAAATTGTGCTATTTTCTTTTATAAAATTATATTATATGTGGACAGAGGAATATTTACATTTTTTTCTAATTTTATATATTGAAATACCTTCGGCATGGTTTGTAATAATTATTTCACGAACGTTGTTAGAAATTGCCGTTTATCCTGTAACCCGTGGCACTTTCTTTATACTGTTTTTTTTCATAAGCTTTTATTATTTGATTTAATCCTCCTATGCACATCACTACTGCATTCATGTGTATACATTTTATTAGAATATATTCGTCGTTAGAAAGTGGTAGTTGAACTGTTTTATATATTTTAATGTTGTAACTAGACGTACTATGTTGACGTAAAGGTAGTATAGTTAAGTCATATATATTTATTTGTTAATAGAAGAAAAACTTTTTGCTTTTACATATACAAATACACTAAATTTTGGAAATTACATACACAACATATATTATAATATTAATTAAAATATATAAAATCATTAATTTCTAAATTTTTTTCTGTTTATTTTAGCTCCACTACAAGAAACAACAGAAATTACAGGTAAGGCTAAAAATAAAAAAAGATATACTTAAAGTTAAAATTAAATAGGTGAATTAGTACTTAAGGTATATTGCGACTAATATATAGAATAGAATATCAAATATTGTATAATAAAATGGATATGATTATAGAATTAGAACTCAAATTACTTATGTTATAAAGAGTATTTGTTTGTATCACATAAAAAAATGTGCCAAATTTACAAGAAAAATTATAAGAAATATTCTAACCTCAGGCAAAAAATTGTTGTAGATAGGGTCATTATTTGTAAACCGGCGACATTCGATTGTTCAAAAAATGATGATTCGATAACAATAACGCACCTTATAATTTGTAGTATTTTTAAATTATGTAATCTATAAGTGCAAACAACATCCACAAAACTGATATTCATCAAAATATAAAGTTAATTGTTATCAGTTTGGTGGCCGTGGCGTTACCAATGAAATGTCTATTTTGAGCTTTTACACAACGATCAATCCAGATGTGTATATTCTACAACTGAGCACCAAACTGTAAACGATGTACGTTAAGAAAAGTGACCAAAAAATTATCGAATCGTAAAGGATGTTGTCGCCCACCACAGGTTATACACACATTTTTGATCACCCGACAAAGGATCAGAGGGAAGATCTATGAGCAAGGAAGCATATGAAGTTGTCAAAAAAGGATGCCAAAAGGTCGTCGAATAAAATGGACGCATTACTAAAATTATTTCACATTTCATTAATATTAAAACAATTAATGATAAAATGATAAAGAACTAATTTTTACTTCAAAGTACAAAGTATATTACAATATTTATAATATGTTTTAAATTTAATACAAGCGAGTTAAATACTGTAATAGCAAAAATTGTCTATTTTTTCATATTGTATTTTTTCTCTTGTGTGTTGTGACTGTGTTAATTATGCGGAAATAAAATATATTATCGCACATTGTTTATATATATATACTATGTGATGTTATTTCATTAAAGGAACCTAGAGAAGCAAGAAAAAATAAAATAAAATCAACGTGCATACTTAAAACAAAAAATTAATAATAAAACTTTAGCTTTATAAAAAAAAGATTATAAAAAGCATATTATTATTTATATTACTCATCATTATCCCAAAAATTATAATACAGAAAAAAAAACAATAGCTCGAAATCCGGTAAAACGAAGTAATTGACAGGTTTTCGTATTTTGGAGGACGTATTTCATTTTTTTGTTTTCTATTTTTTGTACTTACAATTAGTTAGATATTTACTATAAAAATATATTGTTAGTCGAATATACATTTATATAATAAATTGAATGTATTCGTGTACATACTAGAAAAAAAAATGAAGAAGATTCATGTTTCTTTAATTATATAATAAATAATAATATTTATATATAAATAGAGAATTCGATGTACCTTACATGTGTACTTACTAGAACACTATGTACCATAAATCAGTAACCATACAATATATTTTGTTTTTTAAATATGTTTCAAAGTATTAACATGCACAATAAAATGGGCAAAGGTTTTGATGTGGAAGGACGTTGCAGTAAATAAGTTAATATACGTAACATATATATTGTTGCTTTTAATTGCAAATATTCCGTTTGGCATAAACAATATAGTTGATAGAATACATTCAAAATGTGAATGCAAATCGGTAAAAATCCGTCTGTAGGTATCTCTTCAGCAAAAATCGCGATTCCTTTTATGTGAATCGAAAACGAAACGAAAGCGATACGCGTAAGCAAAATCGTAATGCTTGATAGATAATATGACTCAAAAGTTTACGTAAAAATAATAGATTAAATCATTGTTCCGGATGGAAAAAAGAAATAGGTAAAGAGTTATTTCTTCTTCTATAATCTTTCTGTTATAGATCGTATCGCATAATTGTCGCAAGGAACAAATGTGCGGTCATTGTGGACTTTAAAGTATATAATTTTTACTTATGATTGGAAAAGTAATTGGAAAATAATTGTCAATAAAATAATAAATAAATACAATTTATTTAAATACTAATGAAATAAATAATAGTCCGTTGTCTTATTTATGGTACATAGTGTATATTTTTATAATTGCAAAGAATAATTTTTATATACAAACTATAAACTTTTATTTATTAATATTTTATTTATTTTTTTTTCTAAATGATTTGTATTAATCATATAATGTATATTAATCGATGGGTAATCCATAATTTGATATATTACAATATTATATAAATAAATAAATACATGAAATATAATACACTCTGTTTCTGTATGCGAATATATTGAATTTTTGATGATGATATAATCGCACCGCATTTTCTGTAAAAATGTAATTTGTTATATAAATTTAAGATTAAAAACATACATAATACACAGATAGGGAAATGATAGTAAATAAATATTAATTGGCGGTATAGTGGTTATAAATAGTGCCAATCCGAAGGTTTTTGCGATTTAAATTCCGGGAATGAAACGGAATGAAAAAATGAAAATCTTCGAAAATATGGTGTTCACATGTTGAAACATATAATTGTGAATTATTATTTATACTCACATACCGAGTAATTTACCAATTTGGCTACAATTTTTTTGATAGATGTTTCCCGAAGTGAACTATTATTGTTGTGCGATGGCATGTGGTTGTACATGTGTTTTTTTAATCCGTTCTTATAGTACACTCGGTCATAGGCAGGGCTACGAAAAGGGATCCGAATTATGATATGTTTAAGTATTTATGAATAAGGATAAGTAGTTTTGTTTCATATGATATGCATAATTGAATTGTGTTCAATCAAACGTTCCATAAATACCATTATTTGTTATTAATCATTATTTTATTCTAATTATTCATAATTATTATACACGTATACTCTGTACAATGTATAAAAGTACACATTATCATATGTAGGATTGCAAGGAATATATTAATTGTTATGTATATAAGAACTAAATGATTTTTATTTAAATTCAATAAATATTCAAATAATATTATATTAATAATTTCAGAATATAAAGGATGTTATTATAACTTTAATCAGTATAGTCAAGGTGATAGAATAACAACAAATGAACCATGTTTAAATTGTACATGTCATAATGACATGTTAATGTGTTATTTACGAGTATGTCCATTTACGAAACCAATTGGTGAAGACTGCACAGTAGAAAAACGTGAAGATCAATGTTGTCCAATTATTACGTGTCCTGAAGGTAATAAAAAAAAAATAAAAATAATGAAATTGAAACTATTATAATTATAATTATTATATATTTGAATTTTAGTACCAGTAGAACTTATTGATCATCATCATGAAGGTGGTTCTTCAACTGATTTAGCTCATCCGCATAGATTTGGTTGTACAATTGATTCCAAATATTTCCGAGAAGGTGCTCAGGTACGTTCCTATATATTTTCTTTTTATTTGCAAATATTGTATTGGTGGTATCTGAAATATTAAATTAGTAATTAGTATATTGTAATATATGCTATTATTTTATTAAGAATGAAACTATATTTAATTTATTTACAATATAGGTTCCATCCGATCCACGAAAACCATGTGAACTTTGTTATTGTATTAGAAATACAACTTTTTGTGTTATGCAAGAATGTACTTTACATGTGGTTGGATGTCAACCAATTTATAATAAAGGAGTTTGTTGTCCAGTTAGATATGTTTGTGGTAAATATAATAATATTATATAATCTACATTTATAATAGATAAATTAATCGTGTATATATTTTATAATTAACAAAAATTACAAATCATCTCAGATCATGATTACGATGAAGATCTACTTTTGGAAGATCTAACAACTACAACGGAAAAACCAACTCCTGGATATATTTTGACAACAACTATTTCACCTAATGCTCCTAGTGAATGCAATCATCATGGTGAAACATATTTCGAGGGAGCACTTGTACCATCAGATCATGCATGTCAACATTGTTATTGTATGAGAGGTCATGTCGTATGTGCTGTACAAGAATGTTTGGAACCATTAGAAAATCGTGGTAAACATTGTGTTGCAAAACCGGTCAAAGAAGGTAAATGTTGTCCTGATGAATATGATTGTGAACCTTCAATTATCGAAACAACCACTTCACAAATTGGTGAGGATACAGAGAGACCATATGGCGATAGTGTAACATCTTCGGTTGAAGAAAAATTACCAATTGCAATTAAATCACCAACGGAAGAATATGTTACAGAAATTAGTGAAAGTGGTACCACTCAAGCATCGATCACAGAATCGCACAAAGAAATTGAATTAGTTGATGAAAGTGAAAATGAAATTCATGTTGATGAAAAACCTGGCGTTCCTGTTATACATCGTGATCAAGATGATGTAACAACATCGCATTATATTGAAGAAAAAACCGAATCCAATATAAAGGAAACAGTAATAAGTGCTGAAGATGAAGCATTACAACAACATATAGACGATAGGCTGCAAGATGAGATAGAACCACCACAAAAACCATTATCACACGAACAACAAACAGAAAAGATTTTAATTGGTGACAAAACCGAAAAACCTGATATCGTTGAAACACAAACCGTCACTGCTGAAGAAATTGATAGAGTAACAGCCAAGGTAGATGAATCAATTGAGGATGAAGGTCAAGAGGGCTCTGGTGAAATTTCTCAAACAGACGAAACTACAGTTAGAGTATTCCACGATGATCAAATTGAAGAAGAAATTACGGAATCGGTACAAGAGTTTACTACAAAGACAAAACCGGTTGAATCATTAATTACTGAAAGAGAAGGTGCAACTCCAACGGAACAACCGTCAGGAATAACTGAAATATCTGAAATTAGTGCACAAACTAAAAAACCATACTTGGATGTTCACGAGAAACCTCATGAAGAATCTGAAGTAATGGTTGAAAAACCAATTGAAATAAAAGAAAAACCAGAAGAAGAAGAAGAAATAAAGACTGAATCAGATGAATTAATTATTTCTACTACTTCTTCTGTTAAAACAGAAGAAGAAGATGCATTTATACCGCAAGTTATTCCCGGTGAAGGTGATTGTCTTTCTGCAGGAATTACTTATAATAATAATACAATTGTGCCACCAATGAGTGTGTGCGAATTGAAATGTATTTGCTTTAATAGCGTTGTTCAATGTGATTTTGTGAAATGTCCACCGCCTCCTATTGATCGCCTTAACTGCGAAACAAGTTATGAAGAAAAAGATTCATGTTGTCCAATTTATAAATGTGTAACTGAACCAGGTGTTACTGTGACAATAGCTTCAGATGAAGACCAAACTACATCAGCTACTGTTGAATCTTCTGAAATACCAGCTATTGTTGAAGAAATACAAACACATGAAAAAATTCCTACGGAAGTACCAGCTGTTGTAGAAGAAACAAAATTAGACGAAGAAGTACCTGCTTATGTGGAAGAAATATCAATAACAGATGATGAAGATAAGCTCAAAGAAGCTACAACTCAGAAAGATATAGGTTATACAGAAAAGGAAGCAGGTGTAGAAATTGAAAAGATACCATCAACTGCAACTGATTCTGAAATTATAACTGAAACTGAAAGTGAACTAGAAGAAGATATTGATGCAACAGTTACTCCACATAAAGACATAATTGCTTCAACAGCTCATAAAGTAGAGTCAGCAGCCGAAGATGAAGGTGAACTATCTGAACGAACAACTATTAAATATGATCACGATGAAGATATTACACAGAAACAGGAAGAAGCTCCAGAAAAATTATTAACAAGTAAAGCAGAATCTTCAACGTCAATGTCGGTAGAAGAGGACTTCATTTCACCAACATCCACACCATCAATCGAGGAAATTCCGTTAACGACGATATCCGGCTCTGAAGTTTCATCCCGCCCAACTAAGATTTCTATTCCATTGTTACACGATGCAGAAGAAGGTAGTGGAATTATAGATGAAGAAACATCAGAACATATTTTATTGGAACAAGAACAACCAGGAACAACGATAAAAACACCTCGACCACTCAATATTACCGACAGACTCGAAAAAGGTGATGAAGGTACGGACGAACCAGGAGTAACAATTTCGGAATCTACAGAGAAGATAGATGAAAGTACCGAACGCGGCAATGAATATGATGTAGAGATTTCTGGCATTACTACTGAATACGTTAAAATTACAAAGGAAGAAGAGAAAACAACTGAAGGATCTGAATTAATAGGCATTGATCAAGTTAAACCTACCGAAAAACTCGATGAAGGAAAACCAGAAATAGAACACGACGTAGAAGATAAATATACTGAATCATCTGTAAAAGATCAAGCAATTGGAATTTCTACTATATCGCCTACAGAAGATCAACATACAGAGAAACCACTAGAAGAAATATCTTTGGAAAAAATACAAGAAGGCGAACAAACTACCGAATTTGCAGAAATAACTCATGAAAGTAAACCAACAATAGTCTATGATAAAGAAGAATTGGACAAAGGTACTGCAGAAGTAACAACTGAATTTTCTCAAGATAAACAAAAAGTACAAACAATAACTATTGGCGAAGCAGCATCTGCAGTTAAAGAAGAAGATACACTAACGGAAACTCCAGATATTGATGAAAAAATACGTGACGAACAAGAACCAACAGAATCTACAGGCATTAAACAGGATAAAGAAGAAACACCAATTGAAACCACAGAAATTATTGAAGAAGGTTCCGGAGATATTACACCATCATCACATACTACAGAAATTTATCAAGATGAAGAAAAACCATCTGCAATAACCGAAAAACTTGAAGATACATATACGGAAAAGATACCAGCTATGGTTATACCTTCAATAGAAGATACAACTGATATTGCTAAACCAGAAGTACAAGATCAAGTTAAACCTATTACAGAAATAGAGGAAACAGAACTTCCTGAAATAGAATATAAAGGAGAACTCACAACGAAATCCAAAGAAGAAGAATATAAGGAAGAAGTCACAACAAAATCCACAGAAGAAGAAAAAATACGCGTAGAGAAATTACCTGTCAGTACAACTGACAAAGAATTAGAAGAGGTTAAACCAACCGCATTCAAAGAATCTGACGAACATAAACATGATGCATACGAATTACCAGTTGTAACTGAAAAAACGATATTAATTGATAGTATGAAACCTGTACATGATGAAACATCAGGATCGGTAGAGACTCAAGATGAAGGCGAAAAAGGAACAACAGAAATAAGTAAAGACAAGATCGATACTTATACTGAGGCTGATGTCACTGAGAAACTACCTACAACCACTGATCAAAGGAAAAAAGATGAAGAAGTACATAAACCTACGGAGAAGGAACAAGAAGAAAAAGAAAAACCGTTCGATGTAGAAGACAAATTACAAGAACCAATTGAACCTACCACGGAAAAACTACTTGTTGAAGATTATTCTACCGAAAAATCAGGAATTTCTGAAATAATACCAACTGAAGCAGAACCATCTGTACATATTGAACTTGATGAAGAACAATTAAGTGAAACTACAGAAGCAGTTGTTGAAAAATCTACAGAAACATATGAATTAGTTAAACCCATTGACGAGAAACCAACCAAAACAGATGAATCAACTGATGTTGAATTGGCGACAGGTAAACCAACAGACATAGCAATAACTACAGAGCGAGATGTGTCAGTCACAATTAAGAGTACAGAATCAATTTTAGGTGAACATGAAGATCAAGAACAAATTGGAGCTATTTCATCTAAACCAAAAGAGGAACATGCTTATGATACAACAGAATCTGGTGAACAACTTGTTGAAGAAACGCCAGAAGGAGAAAAACCTAAAGAATCTACTGAAATCGATCAAAAAGAGTATGACGAACAGACACTATCTATAACAACTGAAACACTAGAAAAAGGACAAGACATTAAACCAATCGAAAGCGTTGATTCTGAAGAATATGATATCCAAAAACCAACTGAAACAACTGACATTACTCAATCAGATGAATACGAAGAAGACAAACAATCTGTTACTACAGAATCTGCAGAAAAAGAAAAACTAACAGAAACTGCTTCAGTAACCACCGTTTCACAAAAAGATGAAATTGAAGAACAACCAGCTGTGTTCACAGATTCACCAATTAAAGAACACATTGAAGAAGGAACTGAATCAGAAGAACAACAAGTTCTGTCCACAGAATCACCAAATAAAGAACACATTGATTTAGGAACTGAAACAGAAGAACAACAAATCATAACAACAGAATCTGCAGAAAAAGAAAAAATTAAAGAAATTGTTTCACAGAAAGATGAAACATACGAACAGCCAGCTTTGCCTACAGAATTACCAATTAAAGCACACATTGAAGAAGGAGCTGAATCAGAAGAACAAGTTGGATCCACAGAATCACCAATTAAAGAACACATTGAAGAAGGAACTGAATCAGAAGAGCATCAAGTTGTTTCTACAGATTTTCCAATTAAAGAACACATTGAAGTTGGAACCGAATCAGAAGAACCACAAGTTGTTTCCACAGAATCACCAATTAAAGAACACATTGAAGAAGGAACGGAATCAGAAGGACAACAAGTTGGGTCCACAGAATCGCCAATTAAAGTACACATTGAAGAAGGAGCTGAATCAGAAGAACAGCAACCTTTGACCACCGAATCTGCTGAAACAGAAAAATTAAAAGAGACTGCTCCAATAACTACCGTTTCACAGAAAGATGAAATTGAAGAACAACAAATTGTTTCTACAGATTTACCAATTAAAGAGCACATTGAAGTTGGAACCGAATCAGAAGAACAACAAGTTGTGTTTACAGAATCACCGATCAAAGAACACATTGAAGTTGGAACTGAATCAGAAGAACAACAAGTTGTTTCAACAGAAATACCAATTAAAGAACACATTGAAGTAGGAACCGAATCAGAAGAACAACCTTTGACTACCGAATCCACGGCAACAGGAAAAGTAAAAGAAACTGCTCCAATAACCACTGTTTCACAGAAAGATGAAATAGAAAAACAAGTTGTTTCAACAGAATCACCAATTAAAGAACACATTGAAGTAGGAACTGAATCAGAAGAACAACAAGTTGTTTCCACAGAATCACCAATTAAAGAACACATTGAAGTAGGAACTGAATCAGAAGAACAAGTTGTTTCCACAGAATCATCAATTAAAGAACACATTGAAGTAGGAACTGAATCAGAAGAACAACAAGTTGTGTCCACAGAATCACCAATTAAAGAACACATTCAAGTAGGAACTGAATCAGAAGAACAAGTTGTTTCCACAGAATCATCAATTAAAGAACACATTGAAGTAGGAACTGAATCAGAAGAACAACAAGTTGTGTCCACAGAATCACCAATTAAAGAACACATTCAAGTAGGAACTGAATCAGAAGAACAAGTTGTTTCCACAGAATCATCAATTAAAGAACACATTGAAGTAGGAACTGAATCAGAAGAACAACAAGTTGTGTCCACAGAATCACCAATTAAAGAACACATTGAAGTAGGCATCGAATCAGAAGAACAACCTTTGACTACCGAATCCACGGCAACAGGAAAAGTAAAAGAAACTGCTCCAATAACCACCGTTTCACAGAAAGATGAAATAGAAGAACCAGTTGTTTCCACAGAATCACCAATTAAAGAACACATTGAAGTAGGAACTGAATCAGAAGAACAACAAGTTGTTTCTACAGGTTTACCAATTAAAGAACACATTGAAGTAGGAACTGAATCAGAAGAACAACAAGTTGTTTCCACAGAATCACCAATTAAAGAACACATTGAAGTAGGAACTGAATCAGAAGAACAAGTTGTTTCCACAGATTCATCTATTAAAGAACACATTGAAGTAGGAACTGAATCAGAAGAACAACAAGTTGTTTCCACAGAATCACCAATTAAAGAACACATTGAAGTAGGAGCTGAATCAGAAGAACTACAACTTTTGACTACCGAATCTGCAGAAACAGAAAAATTAAAAGAGACTGCTCCAATAACTACCGTTTCACAGAAAGATGAAATTGAAGAACAACAAATTGTTTCTACAGATTTACCAATTAAAGAGCACATTGAAGTTGGAACCGAATCAGAAGTACAACAAGTTGTGTTTACAGAATCACCGATCAAAGAACACATTGAAGTTGGAACTGAATCAGAAGAACAACAAGTTGTTTCAACAGAAATACCAATTAAAGAACACATTGAAGTAGGAATCGAATCAGAAGAACAACAGCCTTTAACTACCGAATCTGCAGATACAGGAAAAGTAAAGGAAACTGCTCCAATAACCACCGTTTCTCAGAAAGATGAAATAGAAGAACAACAAATTGTTTCCACAGATTCACCAATTAAAGAACACGTTGAAGAAGGAACTGAATCAGAAGAACAACAAGTTGTTTCCACAGAATCATCAATTAAAGAACACATTGAAGAAGGAACGGAATCAGAAGAACAACAGGTTGTCTCTACAGAATCACCAATTAAAGAACACATTGAAGAAGGAGCTGAATCAGAAGAACAACTACCTTTGACTACCGAATCTGCAGAAACAGATAAATTAAAAGAGACTGCTCCAATTACCACTGCTTCACAGAAAGATGAAATTGAAGAACAACAAGTTGTTTCTACAGATTTGCCAATTAAAGAACACATAGAAGAAGAAGCTGAATCAGAAGAACAACAACCTTTGACTACCGAAGCAGCAGAAAAAGAAAAAATAGAAGAACCTGCTCAAATAACCACCGTTTCACAGAAAGATGCAATTGAAGAACAAATTGTGTCAACAGAATCAACGATTAAAGAACACGTCGAGGAAGGAACTGAATCAGAGGAACAACAACCGATAACAACAGAATCTACTGAAAAAGATAAAATAAAAGAAACTGTTACAGTAACCACAGTTTCACAGAAAGTTGAAACAGACGAACAACAAGTTGTTTCCACAGAATCACCAATTAAAGAACACAGTGAAGAAGGAACTGAATCAGAAGAACAACAGGTTGTCTCTACACAATCACCAATTAAAGAACACATTGAAGAAGGAGCTGAATCAGAAGAACAATTACCTTTGACTACCGAATCTACAGAAACCGATAAATTAAAAGAGACTACTGCTTCACAGAAAGATGAAATAGATGAAGAACAATATGTGTCCACAGAATCATCAATCAAAGAAGAAATTGAAGGAGAAGCAGAATCGGAAAAACCAATAGAACACGGCACAGCTCCATCCACCGAAAAGGAACATATACCATATGAAGAAGACAAATTAGGTGTAACAATCTCATCTGGAGAAGCTAATTTAGAACAAACAACTGTCAAAGAAGTACCTGAAGCAGTAACTCATATTGAAAAAGAAACTAAACCATTAGATAGTTATAATTTAATTGAATCGGGCGAATCTACTGCTACAGCTCCATCAATAACAACAGGACATAAGGTTGAGGAAGAAGTAGTTGTTACTGAAATACCTCAAATTTTAATGGACGCTTTAGATAAAAAAATAACAAAGAAACCAGGCGAATTTACAACAGATAAAGTTACCGTAATGCCATCGGCATTAGATGACCGCATATCTGATGAAGATTCTTCTGCAACAATAAAACCGGATCAAATAATTTCTCCAACCGAGTCAGCAGAAGAAATGGAAAAAGAAAAAGAAGAAACACCTATTGCAGTCACAACCGAAAAAGCAATAACCATAAGTCCAACCGTTTCACATGAAGACGAAACAACGAAGGCTGCGGATGAAAGTATTGAGGCACAAAAACCAATAGATATTGTTTCTGATGTTCAGAAACCAATTGAATCAGACGAGGAAATTGAAAAAGAACAATATCCAATTCAAGAAGCTTTTACACCAAAACCAGCAACAACACCGCCGACACATTCAACTCATTATGGTGGCGATACGGGTTATGGTCAAATGCCTTATCCAAGCAGTTCCTATCCAGAAGAAGAATATATTGAAGAAGAAGAGGTACCATATGGACCTGGTACCTGTCGATATGGTGGAAAACTATATGTATCCGCTCAACAAATTCCACGTGAAGATCCCTGTGATTTCTGTTTCTGCTTTAGAAGTGATATTATATGTTTACAACAATCATGTCCGCCACCTATTTCAAGGTGCCATGAAGAACCAATACAAGGTTTCTGTTGTCCACGATATGAGTGCCCTGTTTCGATGGGAACTGTTATGAATGTAACAACTAGTACGACAACAACTACAACAACGTTGCCACCACATTTCTTACCTCATGCATATAAAGGTGCGGCTTCGAAAAGAGGCTGTCATATACAAGGCGTTTCATATCAAGTTGGAGAAACAGTAAAAGCAACTAGTGGTCCATGTTTGCATTGCATGTAAGTAATTTAATTGTTTTATTTATCTAATTAGAGCTTAAATTTACCTAATACTCATATTAGAAGTATGAAAACACAAAATATTGTAAGACTTCATTTTTTAATTTCATTAAACGCTTACGAATATTTATCGTTATAAATATATGCGTTGCATAATAAGTTTACAATTAAAATTCTAAAAAATTGACTAGTTTTTCTTTAACTAAAAAATTCAATTTATAAATACACCTCAATATATTTATAACATCATTTTTTTTATATATATACTATTATGAATGGTTTCGTATTAACGTGAAAATTTCTCATAATTAATATTCCAGATCTAGAGACTTTATTAATAAGATTGAATATATAATATTGGATATGAAAAGAGCATTAGAAAAAATACCGGTATTTGATTAGAGATATTAATAATATTAGTATAGTAAAATCTGGTAAAATCAAATAATTTTAACGTATATTGACTGAAAATTATTTGAAATTAATAATATAATAATATATAGTTTAACTTCGAATACATTGTGATGACATTTATAATGATAACCTTTACATAGCGACAATAGTATTCACGACACTTCTTATGAAGTTCGTAGAAATTGAAGTACAATTTTGGTTATTTATTCAAAAATTTTCATGAAATTTGATATTTGTGTTTATAATGTGATTTATAAGCACAATTTTTATGGATTTCCAGAAACCAGTATATGTTGGTAATTTCTTTGGCATATAGTAATTTAATTGTGTTATTTGAGTTAACATTAATAAAATATAGTAATACACACAATAATTTAAAATTTGAAAACTTCTACATTGTGATATATTGGTTCATGCCCCTTCATATATCAGTATGATCAAATGTTTTATATATTTTATTATTATTAATAATATAATTCCTATAATAAATTATTGTAATCTATTTATTTGTTTACATTTACAGTTGTGGACGTGATGGTCAAATGCAATGTGATCCAAAAGTATGTACACCAGAACCAATGATGCGTCAAATGATTGCGGTTGCAGCCTCTAGACGAAGATAATAATTTATTTTTAAATTTTAAATAAAATTCTAATTAATAGAAAAAGAAACAAATAAAAAAAAAAAATAAAAAAATAAAAGAAACAAATTTAAACGAAGAGTTATGAAAACAAAAAAGGGTGCCAAACTTAATTAATAATTTTATTAATAAGTTACTGGAGATACGCGCGAATTACGTTGCGTTATAGTTATAATTGTCAAAGGAAAAATTAACACTTATGTATAATTATAACATAAAACTATAGCATAATAGTATATTTAAATAAGCGGAAATAAATAAAACAATAAAAGCAAGAACAGTTTATTTACGCTACTCCAGTTTCGCAATAATTAATACACAATTAATTAAAAACGATATTATTAAAGAAAAGAAAAAAAAATTAAATAATAGAAAAACAAGAAAAAAGAAAGAAAATAACGAAAAAATTAAAAAAATAAATAATTTTCCTGAAAATATGCATCGATCCCCTCTAGTCTCCCAATTTTTTTTTTTTTTGTTTTATTTTATCACTAAATAAGTCTTATCGACTGAATTTTATTATTATTTTTTTTTTAATTTTAATTTTCATAATTTATAAATTTTGGGCCGTTTATTATTTATATTTTTTCAACATATTTTAATCAAATTTAATTAAATTAAGAAAGCGCATATTTTACATAGTTTGTGTAATAGATTTTGAAATTTTTTAAAAATACTAAAATACTAAATACTCTAACTTTTAAAATGTTTGGTATAAATTTAAATTTTCCATGAATAACATAATTATCAGCGAGTAAAACTTTTAAAAATAAATTCTTACATAAAAGAGTATTTTTTTTTTCGATTAATTTTCTGTATTCAAATGTAAAGTTAAAATTTTAATTAATAATTATATAGACCAAAATAATTCATTTATAATAGAAAATCAATAACTGCAGCATCTTTTATTGTGGTCTTTTTTTTTTTTTTTGAATTTATTATTATTTTTATTTCAAAATCTATAACAAACTTTTAATTTAAATTTTCGATATTATAATTACTTACAATTTATATATTAATTATATGTTTATATTGTGACCGACTTCTTCTTCTTACTTTTAATTTTTAATTCACTATAGTAATATACCATGCACTATTTTATTATTATTATTATTATTATTATTATTATTATTATTATTTCTTCACTTTATCACCAATCAAATATGGCCTGTATCCGAATGTTCGACCGAAGGAAAATTATATAATTTTTTTTTTTACTTTTATAATATATATGTAATAATTTTTTTTAATAATCACATAATATTATTTTAATAAGAAACCTACAATAATTTTCAGTTGCTTGAACGTTCGGATCAATATAATTATTAATTATTATTAAATCATTTCTAATTTTGTAAAGTTGCCATATTCAGATCTGGTTTATAAATAAAAATTATTATTATTATTATTTTTATTATTATTATTATTTTTATTATTATTATTATTATAATAAAATATTATTAAATATGTATAAGGATTAGTTTTTTAGTATTTATCGAAAATAAATTTTAATTATTTGCTTCTCGAGCCCGTGTGACAACGGCCAATAATAAAAAAAAAATAAAATAAACAAAAAAAAGAAGAAAAATCGAAAAATTATTTTGCCTTTCTTATTTTTGTATAAAATATTATCGAAATCTCTTTCAATTAATATTTTTAGTAACATATATAAGATGAAAATAAAAAAAAATAATAATAATAAAAATTTGAAATTCTAAAATAAATATTGATAATTTTAAACTGTAATAATTGATGATATTATAACAATTTTATAGTTTAATAATTTTGGCCAAAACCTTGCACAGATTCGAGAACAAAAAACCCAGGATATTATATAAGTGTCCTTTTATACGAATAAATTTTTATGTAAATGAATTGTAATGTTTTAATTTTATGTTATTTTTTTGGTTTTTAATATTTTCATATATTTTATAGAACAGCTATGTTGTATAATATAAAGGAAGAATTTGCAAATGAAAAACTACATTCAAAGGTATAAAGTATTGCAGACTATTTCCACGAATTTGTATCAGGAGATCATAATCACCAGTTAAAATATGTTTTTATCATGGCAGGTAATCTATTATTATAAAATTAATGATTTAATTGTTTCCATTAAAATATATAATAAATAAAAAATGTTCTAGATTTTACGACATCATCAAGTACAACGTACCATCAATTACAATAGTGTACCAACATAACCTGTATATTGAACATGAACAATTATTTGGAATATTAATGAAATATGAATATATCTGCCATTTTATATTTCTACGACCGCTATCTTATCGATTCAATAAATTTTGCAAAAGTACAATCTATATTATTATACGGAACAAGGAAGACGTATCTATACAAATTTGTTATGTTTCATAAATTATTTGTTTGGCTACTTACATTCTCAAAAGTATTTACAATATTATTTTATATTTTACCACCGACACCACAAACGCACACACGTTTTTATTATACACTTGTTGAATCTTGCTGGTCTTTATAGTGGGGTAGTTCTTTTATTATTATTAAAATGAAGCATTAGGTTTATCGCGCAAGAATGTTGAGATTATTGTGCAATCTGGTTAGGTAATTTTTATTGAATTCTGCAATCTGTTGTGTCACTATACTAACTTGTCTATATGCTTAACTGCGTTAGATACGTATTTCACAGCTTATTCTTAATGTGTTGTTTTTTGAAAATTTCTATTTCAATATTTATCGTGTTGCTGCTACACCGTATCCCAAATTTGGATACCGCGTACTAGGTTCATATATAGGTTTGCATGCACAACATCTTTACAGATACACAGTTTTCTTTGCTTTACGAATTTATTATATTGTGGTCTACGTGAAAACCGTGACATTCATTCAGCATTGGACTTGAAACTTGTACTATAGGAGCGGCAGGCTTTGATTTAGTATTGGAAGAAAATATTATAAGTTCAACTATATATTATTAATATAATAAATTTTATTATTATATTATAACTATTGTATAATTATAAATGTTTATTAAACTTAATGTTACAGTTTTAATTACATTCCAATGCAAACCGAGTGAAGGAATTTATAAAAAAAATAAAAGTGCAATTTTATTTATTTCGATGTGGCGTTCGTTTGGAACTAGAAACAACAGACTTTGATTTAATATTGGCAGGCAATTAAGTCAACAAGAAAAACAACAATCAGTATTTATCATATGCAATATAACAACAGAGTATTATCACCACAACAACGAACTATTATGAAATTTATGTCATTTGAATATTAGTCTATCGGCTGTGTCGTCCATAAACTGATAATTACATGATCAATGATTTTACATTCACCTACCACAGTCAATTGAATAATTTAAATATTATTGAATTACAAACAGAACAATCATTTCAATTACAATAAATTGGAAATATTTCTATAATTCCATCGACAACAACTCAAACACGTGAATGTGTACCAATAATTCTCAGTTAGTAGCTAAATAGTCAATAACCAACTACAACAAATGTACCATAATAAATATTGTGCAGAATCCACCACTCATCGATGTAATTCATCAAATCAACGATGTAATTACGTATTTTAAAGAATGAGGTAAATTTCAGAATTTTATCTTTGTTTAATCCGCATAGTCTATATATTTAATATTAAATTAAGCATTTTTATTTCTATTTCAGATAGATCGTATCAATTATTATGATATATAACCAATTGACAATTAATTTAGCATATGCGAAACGTTTTAATAAACTCAAGAAAAATTTATTACACGAAACTTCTAATGCCAATACCATCAACTTGGATTTACATCATCAAGTGGAGTACAAGTGGTGGCATCCATGCCATAATGCATACAGTCAATTGACTTTTCTGTATTTTTATGAAAAACAAACATCATATTTTTATAAATCGATTGAAGAAGAAAGAAATTATATAAATAACAATTATAAAATAATATTATAAATATATGCTAATATCAGTAATTATGTAGCCTTTATTTTAATTTAAAATAACAAATTTAACATATTTATCACATACATTTTAAACTTTTAATAAATAATAATTAATTTAATTTAAAAAAGTGTATACATGTCTAATTATTTGGTTAAC
The DNA here is from genome assembly GCA_910594885.2 of Bibio marci. NCBI lineage: Eukaryota > Metazoa > Arthropoda > Insecta > Diptera > Bibionidae > Bibio > Bibio marci. Next base: position 31,487,577 of record OU343114.1, on the reverse strand, counting down.
TTCATCAATCCCCTATTTTCCTATTTTCAGCCACAAGTTTTTCACGTTTTTTTCCTGAATTTTCATTTTTGGTTTTTCATTTTTGACCCACTTAGAGGCAGAATTTTCGAAAAATCTCAACGGATTCTTGTTCGCACGATCACCCCCGATCGTTTGAGCCTATTTTCAGCCATAATTTTTCACAAAATTTTCCGGATTTTTCATTTTTTGTTCTTCATTTTTGACCCACTTACACGCGGAATTTTCGAAAAATCTCAACGGATTCTTGTTCGCACGATCACCACCGATCGTTTGAGCCTATTTTTCAGCTATTTTTTGGAAATTTTCCTGGAAAATTTTTGGAAAATTTTTCCATGTTTTTATGTTACCAAAAGTTAGGTTATGTAATTACCTATCGTTTGATACCTATCCCACCCGCCTACCACTTCAAACGACTGAGTTATAGCGTTTTTAAGAAATTCATAAAAATTTCAACTAAAATACCAGGCATTTTTCAGACGAAGTAACAGTCGCGCAGAATTAACAGGAGGCAAATTTTTTTTTTAATTTTTTTCTTTTTCATTTTTGACCCACTTAGAGGCGGAATTTTCGAAAAAACTCAACGGATTCTTGTTCGCATGATCACCCCCGATCGTTTGAGCCTATTTTCAGCCATAATTTTTCACGGAATTTTCCGGAATTTTCATTTTTTGTTTTTCATTTTTGACGCACTTAGAGGCGGAATTTTCGAAAAATTTCAACGGATTCTTGTTCGCACGATCACCACCGATCATTTGAGCCTATTTTCAGCCATAATTTTTCACAAAATTTTCCGGAATTTTCATTTTTTGTTCTTCATTTTTGACCCACTTAGAGGCGGAATTTTCGAAAAATCTCAACGGATTCTTGTTCGCACGATCACCACCGATCGTTTGAGCCTATTTTCAGCCATTTTTTGGATTTTTTTTCGGAAAATTTTTGGAAAAAAAAGTCATTTTTTTATGTTACCAAAAGTTAGGTTATGTAATTACCTATCGTTTGATACCTATCCCACCCGCCTACCACTTCAAACGACTGAGTTATAGCGTTTTTAAGAAATTCATAAAAATTTCAACTAAAATACCAGGCATTTTTCAGACGAAGTAACAGTCGCGCAGAATTAACAGGAGGCAAATTTTTTTTTAATTTTTTTCTTTTTCATTTTTGACCCACTTAGAGGCGGAATTTTCGAAAAATCTCAACGGATTCTTGTTCGCACGATCACCCCCGATCGTTTGAGCCTATTTTCAGCCATAATTTTTCACGGAATTTTCCGGAATTTTCATTTTTTGTTTTTCATTTTTGACCCACTTAGAGGCGGAATTTTCGAAAAATTTCAACGGATTCTTGTTCGCACGATCACCACCGATCGTTTGAGCCTATTTTCAGCCATTTTTTGGATTTTTTTCGGAAAATTTTTGGAAAAAAAAAGTCATGTTTTTATGTTACCAAAAGTTAGGTTATGTAATTACCTATCGTTTGATACCTATCCCACCCGCCTACCACTTCAAACGACTGAGTTATAGCGTTTTTAAGAAATTCATAAAAATTTCAACTAAAATACCAGGCATTTTTCAGACGAAGTAACAGTCGCGCAGAATTAACAGGAGGCAAATTTTTTTTTTAATTTTTTTCTTTTTCATTTTTGACCCACTTAGAGGCGGAAATTTCGAAAAATCTCAACGGATTCTTGTTCGCACGATCACCCCCGATCGTTTGAGCCTATTTTCAGCCATAATTTTTCATGGAATTTTCCGGAATTTTCATTTTTTGATTTTCATTTTTGACCCACTTAGAAGCGGAATTTTCGAAAAATCTCAACGGATGCTTGTTCGCATGATCACCCCCGATCGTTTGAGCCTATTTTCAGCCATATTTTTTCACGGAATTTTCCGGAATTTTCATTTTTTGTTTTTCATTTTTGACCCACTTAGAGGCGAAATTTTCGAAAAATTTCAACGGATTCTTGTTCGCGCGATCACCACCGATCATTTGAGCCTATTTTCAGCCATAATTTTTCACGGAATTTTCCGGAATTTTCATTTTTTGTTTTTCATTTTTGACCCACTTAGAGGCGGAATTTTCGAAAAATTTCAACGGATTCTTGTTCGCACGATCACCCCCGATCGTTTGAGCCTATTTTCAGCCATAATTTTTCATGGAATTTTCCGGAATTTTCATTTTTTGATTTTCATTTTTGACCCACTTAGAAGCGGAATTTTCGAAAAATCTCAACGGATTCTTGTTCGCACGATCACCCCCGATCGTTTGAGCCTATTTTCAGCCATATTTTTTCACGGAATTTTCCGGAATTTTCATTTTTTGTTTTTCATTTTTGACCCACTTAGAGGCGAAATTTTCGAAAAATTTCAACGGATGCTTGTTCGCATGATCACCCCCGATCGTTTGAGCCTATTTTCAGCCATAATTTTTCACGGAATTTTCCGGAATTTTCATTTTTTGTTTTTCATTTTTGACCCACTTAGAGGCGGAATTTTCGAAAAATTTCAACGGATTCTTTTTCGCACGATCACCACCGATCATTTGAGCCTATTTTCAGCCATAATTTTTCACAAAATTTTCCGGAATTTTCATTTTTTGTTCTTCATTTTTGACCCACTTAGACGCGGAATTTTCGAAAAATCTCAACGGATTCTTGTTCGCACGATCACCTCCGATCGTTTGAGCCTATTTTCAGCCATTTTCTGGATTTTTTTCGGAAAATTTTTGGAAAAAAAAAGTCATGTTTTTATGTTACCAAAAGTTAGGTTATGTAATTACCTATCGTTTGATACCTATCCCACCCGCCTACCACTTCAAACGACTGAGTTATAGCGTTTTTAAGAAATTCATAAAAATTTCAACTAAAATACCAGGCATTTTTCAGACGAAGTAACAGTCGCGCAGAATTAACAGGAGGCAAATTTTTTTTTTAATTTTTTTCTTTTTCATTTTTGACCCACTTAGAGGCGGAATTTTCGAAAAATCTCAACGGATTCTTGTTCGCACGATCACCCCCGATCGTTTGAGCCTATTTTCAGCCATAATTTTTCATGGAATTTTCCGGAATTTTCATTTTTTGATTTTCATTTTTGACCCACTTAGAAGCGGAATTTTCGAAAAATCTCAACGGATTCTTGTTCGCATGATCACCACCGATCGTTTGAGCCTATTTTCAGCCATTTTTTGGATTTTTTTTCGGAAAATTTTTGGAAAAAAAATCATTTTTTTATGTTACCAAAAGTTAGGTTATGTAATTACCTATCGTTTGATACCTATCCCACCCGCCTACCACTTCAAACGACTGAGTTATAGCGTTTTTAAGAAATTCATAAAAATTTCAACTAAAATACCAGGCATTTTTCAGACGAAGTAACAGTCGCGCAGAATTAACAGGAGGCAAATTTTTTTTTTAATTTTTTTCTTTTTCATTTTTGACCCACTTAGAGGCGGAATTTTCGAAAAATCTCAACGGATTCTTGTTCGCACGATCACCCCCGATCGTTTGAGCCTATTTTCAGCCATAATTTTTCACGGAATTTTCCGGAATTTTCATTTTTTGTTTTTCATTTTTGACCCACTTAGAGGCGGAATTTTCGAAAAATCTCAACGGATTCTTGTTCACACGATCACCACCGATCGTTTGAGCCTATTTTCAGCCATTTTTTGGATTTTTTTCGGAAAATTTTTGGAAAAAAAAGTCATGTTGTTATGTTACCAAAAGTTAGGTTATGTAATTACCTATCGTTTGATACCTATCCCACCCGCCTACCACTTCAAACGACTGAGTTATAGCGTTTTTAAGAAATTCATAAAAATTTCAACTAAAATACCAGGCATTTTTCAGACGAAGTAACAGTCGCGCAGAATTAACAGGAGGCAAATTTTTTTTTTAATGTTTTTCTTTTTCATTTTTGACCCACTTAGAGGCGGAATTTTCGAAAAATCTCAACGGATTCTTGTTCGCACGATCACCCCCGATCGTTTGAGCCTATTTTCAGCCATAATTTTTCATGGAATTTTCCGGAATTTTCATTTTTTGATTTTCATTTTTGACCCACTTAGAACCGGAATTTTCGAAAAATCTCAACGGATTCTTGTTCGCACGATCACCCCCGATCGTTTGAGCCTATTTCCAGCCATATTTTTTTGACCACTTTTTGGCTTGAAAAATAGTGGGTTATAACCTCATGCCGAAAAAATTTTTTTGCCCGTAGGACATTCATATTTTCAGGGATTGTAGAGCTCGGAAAAAAAACACTTTCTGTCGACCCCTTTCTCCGATTTCCCTCGGGGGGCGGAGCTACGGAGCTTCAAAAGTACCAAATTGGTCACTTTTGGACCCCTATAACTCCGGGAAAACTCAATATTTTCCGATGAGCTTCTCACCAGCGATAGTCCTCATCCAGGGCTACAAATTATATTATGGGGGTAACTTTCTATCTATAAGGGTTTTCCAACTAGGAGTGCCTAAAGTACGGAAAATCGTTTACAGACCAATATTCCGATGACTGGAAAGTTGAGAAATATTGAATTTTCCAAAAATCCAATGATGCAGAATTGTAGAAAAAAGTTCAATCTTTGTTCTAAGATTTTTTTTTGAATTTTCCATTGGAAAATACGGATTTTCCAGGAACAACGAAAAACATTGATTTTTGCATGTTTTCAAATGGGAATTTTCCAGTTTTTCCAGTCGAATTTTCCAATGCCCCATTTATCGCAGATAGTAGACTATATGCCACGTATTTTAAGCTCCACCACAACTCTTTAAGTTTAATGGTTATTTCACAACGACCGCCAAAAGTTAGGCTTACACGAAAATTTCCAAATCTTAAATCGGTCATAAGTCGACCTGTAGATTTTTCACGGAAAATGTCCAGAAGCTTTATTGTGCGCCTTAAGATCCTCTATAAAATGGCTCGAACAAAAAATGGTTACCTAATTTATTTTTATCTTGAACTTCAAAAAGTCCGTTTTGCGAAATTCCGGGAATTTTCTCCAGCCCAAAGTTGATGACTTACAGATTTCTTATAGACATAAATGGATTTAGATGGTAAATGTACTGTGGAAGTGGTACTGAACATTTTTCCTAACTATTACAGTTTTTCCGGAATTTTCCGATCAAAATTAAAATTTTCCGGATTTTCCTGAAAACATCCAGATGTCTTAGATAGAAGGTTAGAAACATTTTTTACCACTAGAGGACTTGAATCTATTTACAGGTTTTCCCGGAATTTTAATATAACGGTTTCATATGCATGGTAAAAAATCCCAGTTTTTATGATACCAAAAGTTAGGTAATTTAATTACCTATCATTTGATATCTATCACAACCTCCTACCTCTTCAAGCGGCTGAGCTACGATTTTAACCGTTTATCAACTATACCATCATTTTTCACTAATTTCCTTTTTTAATTTACTCGTCGAATGAAAAACAATTACAAAAATAATTGTGAGTGAATTTAATGATAATTGTTATATAACATCATTGAAAATTAAATTTACACACGAAAACAACAAATACAAGTGATTTGTTTTTATTAAAGAATTTCTTTTCCTTTTGTAATGTAAATAATAAACAACACATAATAACAAGTGAGCACCTGCGTACGTTGAGGTAGGTCGCGTAAATTAGTTGTTTGTTATTATTTTCTTCTACTTTTATTTGTTGTATGTAGTTGTTTGTATTTTTAGACGACACAAACGCTGTATGTACTATGAAGTTGAATTATTATGAAGTGGTTATTTTGTGATGGCTGACAGTGAACGCTATGAAAGTATTATGATGATTTTGGGTGAACTTTAACGTATTTTTAAACAATTTGATATACATATTTAAAAAAGAAAAATTTTAAAGTGAAATGTGAATATTTTTCTACTTATTTTTACTATATTTTTGTTGTTAACCATGGTGAAAAAAATACAAGAACTCATACGGATTTACTTACATCATTCTAATACGAAATCTGTACGTCATCAAAAAGTCATTTTCTCAAATACCAGCTGCCAAGGATCATTTTGGGAAATAAGTTAGGTGATTATTATTAGTGAGTATTTATTTTATTTTAAATTGTCTACAAACTTAGGTTATTTATAACGTTAGTATACTATATAGCTAGTCATATTACTCCAAGTGGATTACTCCGCATGGGAGAGTATATAACAACCCATCAATTGTACTGCAATTAACGAAAGACAAATGTTTCCATAATTCTATTATTTGTTATTGGGTAATTAGCCCATAGTGATGTGTGTGTGAACACATAATTATTAAACTTAGGTAGCGTCCAACACCATATTTTTAAAGAAACCAGTTTTTTTTATTCCATAAACGAGTAAATGGTGACCTAGTTGAAAAATTTCAGTCAAAAATGATCGTATTTTATAATTTCTTAAACGCACCAGAAGAACCACAGAAAAAATTTATTAACGAAAAGAAAATTAGTATTAGTACTGATTGTTGAGTTTGTGCAATATTGTTCATTTCAATGAATATAAATGAAAAAGTACAAAAGTTCACTTCGAACACCTTTGTAAATCGTGTATAGTCGTGAAAGAATATTTAATATGAAATAAAGCATAATCTATGGATATATATTATTATAGTCATATCTGTCTTAATCTTTAGACCAAATAAATACGACATAAAAGAAAGTAATTGTTTCTTATATTCTTCCTAGTCGGTAATTTTAGAAAATTGCAGAAAAACAATACACAATTTATATGATTAAACATTATGGAATTGTTTTTAGTTTCTGGTGTTACTTCAGTTGGCACAGAAATTCCATATTCAATAAAATACATTTTATTTTATTATGTTTCGTATATTGCTCATTTTTTTATATTTTTATTATTATTATTATAAATATTATTCTTCGTTTATTTTTATTTATTACAAATTTCATGTACAAGGTGTGCACCAGTTTCAAGTGCATTGATTAGTGTTATCGCACAAACGCAATTAATCAGCCATGCCATCACATCATATCATGCATGAGTATCTGACTTATAAGCAGGTGTCAGCACACAAATATATATATCTTACAGAAAGATCACACGGCGGCGATATGCCATAGAATTAATTTACAAGTTCAATTTAATAAATCATGAATGTGATGGCTGCCTAGTGATTTTTTTCTTTATATTATAATAAATACGTTCGTCGAAAAATATATTAAATAATTGCAGGAATATGTAAAAATTATTAATTTCATACTTATGTAAGTATCACGCTTTTTATATATTTTATGAAAATAAATTGTAAGTTTTTTTTTTTGGATGAAATATAAAATAGATTTTCGTGTGTAAGAAAATAAAAATAAAATGGTTTCCATCAGTATCAGCACCACACCACTGCCATTCTATACTATCATTCTATTGTTGATGCTGAAAAAAACACCTATTCATTGAATGGATTTATAAGTTTTAAGAAAATTTTAAATTAAATTATATTTAAAGAATAATTGTAAATATTTCAACAAAATGTGAGTATCAATTTTTATAAATTATTTCGTTTGTATGTAAACTAAAATTGTCTGTTTCCATAGAGTTAACTACTAACAATAAATAAAAATGGCTACCATCAGTTTCAGTACCACACCACTGCCATTCATTACTATCGTTCTATTGTTAATGCTGAAAAAAACACCTGTTCATTGAATGGATTTATAAGTTTTAAGAAAATTTTAAATTAAATTATATTTGAAGAATAATTGTGAATATTTCAACAAAATGTGAGTATCAATTTTTATAAATTATTGCATCTGTTAGTAAACTAAAATTGTCTTTTTCCAAATTATTAACTACTAACACTTCATATCTGTGCTTTATTACACTAACACTAAAATTTTGGACAAATAGTATATTCAATTATTATATTGAAAGAAAAAAAGAATCCATAGGCGACATTGATTTCCTATTGGACCAATTGATTTGTGAGATAATTTTATAAACATTTGATTCAATTTTTTTATTATTAATTTGTTCGGTTTTAATTTTTGTTAATATTCTGACAATAAATTATTGTAGTGATAATCAATAATCGGTTCTTTCTTCTATTACATATGATACCATAGCTAATTGATGTAAATTTTGTATCCGGCATCTATATTATTGGTAATGACGATATTGTTAACAGTATTGGATTATTTTGCGAACATAATTATACTATTATCATATTATCCTTTAACGTATTTTAAATAACAAAAATTAATTGTTCTTACTCAGTTTCAGCAAAATTTACCCTTAATTTTGTTTGAACTAAGCTAATTATCATAATAATATGTAGAAAAAAGTCTATTTTAAAAATAGAAATATAAATCTTATAGGGTATTGAACGATTACCAACAGATCAAAGAAAACTAAGTAAATTAATTTTATTTTATTTTTTTTTAGTTTGTTGTATAATAATAACAACATCAACTGCAATAATTAATTAATATTTTCTTTCATTAAACTTTCTGATTTAGAAAAAAATATATTCAAATGAAGGGATTTGAGAAAATGTATGTACTTTTTTTGAACATACAATATCGTATTTCGTACTCTATCAATCTGTAACTAAAATGCAATAATTTTATCTCATACCTTATATGCATCCAGTTTGACCAGAAAATAGTAACAACAAAGACTTAACATGACTAATTTCTCAACAAATTTCCGTGGTACAAAGTTATTTGGTCCATCCTACAATCCATAGGACCAACTTCCGTGAAGAGTGTGAATTCATCACACTGTCATCCGGTTTACCACCTGACGTACAAATTTCGTTTGATGTAACCATTACCTATTTTCGAAGAGCTTAGTTTATCATCTAACTGACAGAGCGATGCTTTGCTTTTGTCTTTAAGTCCAACAGATTACTTTGACTTTAAGGGGCTTAACACCGATAAACTGTAATATTTAAAACATTGGTGAAGAGGATAGATCATGTGACAAGAAAATTAACATGATTATCACGATTATTTCTTTAGCAGCATTTAATCCTGAACAAATAGCTGTGTACTAAATATAATCAAAATGAAATATGAAATGATCAAATTGTCAGGTTTATTGATAACCTGTTGTGTGCAAGAGGATTATTATTCTATATTAAATGTTTTATTTTTATATTTATTTAAAGGTAAAATATCAGATTGTGTTGTTAGGTGCGAAGAAGACTCTAGTGTTGGTGATCGCAGTTATATATCAGATTCAGAAATCGGTATATACAGTTAAATATCATTGCCAAATTTTGGAAAATTCAATATTAGTGAATAAATGCAGATTTTTCATTATCATCACAATTACAAGAATATATTATATATCTATTAATTAATGTTAGGATAATATTGAATTTAAATACATTATTTTACACAAAGTTGCTCGCATAACACCCATATAATGTTGAATGTGGTGATACCATCGTTTGTGTAGGCAAGGTAATATGCACTCCAATTAATATAACCTGCTGAATGACGAGCAACAAATCGCATTTTATTAATAAAACAGCAAATTTTGCGTAAAATAACAACGAAAAACGATACGATATAGAAAAATAAGAAATGAACGATGATCCAGTAAATAATCGAGATGAACAATTAACACAACATTATGAAAAAATTGAAATGCATTACGTGATTTATACATAACATTAATTAGACGTAAACAAACAACACAAATTTTATGTAAATGGATTGAATAAGGTGGTCCTGTACCATAGTGTTTTCAGCCTTATGGGAACAACTTCGAATATAGTTATTACAGCATATTGCACGATTACCAACAGTTCCAATAATAGAAGTATAAAGAAATATAAAATTATTAAATTAATCCATTTGTATGATAAAATAATATTGAAAATTTTATTTTTATCCGCAGGCAAGAACATTTGCAGTTACATGATACGGATGGAGTGACACATTCAAAATGGGATTTAACATGAGAGCGTATTCACACATTTAGGATTTATTTAAAGCAGAAGGTAATGGTTTTTATGTTTTTATATAGTTTTTTATTTTCATACTACGGTTATAATTAATTTGATTTTGCATTTAAAATATGATGAATATGATGTTGGCTGAAGTTTGCGTGTTCTTCACAACGTACAATTTTACAATTTGTTTTAACATTGTATTATATGAATACAATATATAATCGAATGTAATCATGGTGTTTTCTGAGTAATACGAATTTCCTGTGTTACATAAAATACAAACCGCCAACCTTACAATACTTATAGCACCATTGTTAATTGTTTCTATTATATATTCATTAAAATGTATAAAATAATGAAAATGCTGATTTTGCAACATCATCACGAACAACAGTATTGATGCTAATGCTCAATAGTATAAAAAAAATGAGCAGCATTTTTGGAATATACATCCAATATAAATATTTAAACTATTTTATATTACTCCGGTCTTTCTCAAATTGATTAAATATCCACAAAATATAATTTTATTATGGGTTAAATCATAGAGGCAATTTTTATTTATAATAATTATATGTAATTACAGTATTAAGCCAATTTATTTAAAATAAATGCCTACAGATTTTTAGTTCCAATTGTATATTGTAACACACCACATATACAATAGATTGATAATGGATAGATAATCACTACCAACAAAATTTCATCTCAATTATCACAACAACCATTTTAATCGCAAAATAATTAATCATTCTACAATAACAGAAACTGTCGCATCAATATCTTTAATACAACAATTAATAGATCAACAGCAAAACAACAAATCAACACGTGCAGCCAACAACTACTATAATATTGATGTCATTTTATATTAATCCACCGAATGTGTCAATGAATTTACAACCACAATCAAATAAATATTCGTATATTGAATTACCAGCACCACAGCATCATCTTCATTTACAATATTTTGAAAAATTATTATATGATGTCAAATAATATGCCGTCATTAGTAGCATCAGGGACATCAACTTCGTGAATTATAAACGCAGCATATTTAGCAGCTAATATTCAATGTATCAATTTTAACATAAGCGCCAATAAATTAAAAATACAACGTAAAGTTGTGCACAACAGCAAAACAACAAACCAACACGTGCTGTCAACAACTACTATGAAATTGATGTCATTTTATATTAATCCACCGAATGTGTCAATGAATTTACAACCACAATCAAATGAATATTCAAATATTGAATAACCAGCACTACAGCATCATCTTCATTTACAATATTTTGGAAAATAATTATATGATGTCAAATAACATGCCGTCATTAGTAGCATCAGTGACATCAACATCGTGAATTATAAATGCAGTTTACCTAGCAGTTAATAATCAATGTATCAATTTTACCATAAGCGCCAATAAATTTACAATACAACGTAGAGTTGTGCACAAATATTTGTACAACGAACGAATGTGAAAACATGAGATATAAAATTACTCACTTTTGTCAACTCAACAGTAAAACTCATTGTTAAATGTGAAGCACACATTAAAATTAATCTTACAGTCAAGTTAATAGATTATCTTCACCGCCCATGGGTGTGTTAATAACAATTTACAAATTAGTTTGCCGTTATATAAATGTTTTCATTTATTGAATTATAATATTAATCCGGAGGTTTAAAGAGTACGCAAAATGTAAATATTAAACCCAATTAGTATTTTATTACTGCTTGAAAGTGAAATGCAACAATCAAATAAATGGAAATCACTTAATGAAAATTAGAAAACCATCAAAACAACATAAATTACGAGCTATAAATGTATAATTAGGAACATTTTTGTAATTAATGAATAACATTTCGCACACTTATAAAACTACAAACTACAAAAAATGCAAATTTGTGTCATATGATATTGTGACTTTGTTAATTTGAAGAATAGTGCTCAACTTCACCATATTTTCATATAAACGACCAACCGACGGCAATTCAGTTGATTTATTTTCAGTATGAAAAGTATATTAATCAGTTAATTATGCCAGAGAGCAGCCAAATAGCTACAGCAAATTATTTGTTTCGTATAAACATAAAATTTAGCAACAAAAAAAGTATTTAGTATTTGAACTTAAAAAAATGCATGCATCAATATTTTTGCTTATATTTTTGGTGTTCAAATATAAAATAATTATATAAAAGGTGACAGGACAATTCACAGAATAAAATAAGCTTACAGAAGCAACACTCATATATATGATTTACTTATATGTAATAAAATATTTATTTTAGGCTGATTCTCATGAATGACAACGTTCTAAATACACATATAATAACTATGCAGTTTTGTAAATGTAAATATTTAAAATATTTCTCGCCTTTCGTGTATTTAAAACTTTGTTATTCATCAGCCTAAAATTAATATTTTAATACATGTAAGTAAATATGAAGTGTTGCTCCAGTAAGGTTATTATATTCTGTGATAATATAAATCAAATAGGATATATTTGCAAAGAACCTTAATTTAATACATATTTCATTTTCAGATATCGATATTAGATGCGCAACTTTAATATGCAACATTTCTACACCAAGCTTAACGTAGTTGATAGATTACTGAGAGCAATAAGGGACAAAAGTGAGTAATTTAATTAAATTTTCTTTTAATGAATATTTTGGTGTAACAAATAAGTGGTTTTTTTCATTTTATTTTTTTTGGTTGCATTTTCTACAATTTCGAACGTACAATATCGTATTTCGTGCTCCATCGATCTGTAACTGAAGTGCAAACATCTTTTCGTATATCTCATATGGGTCCAATTTGCCTAGAAATGAATTAAAACCGAGAAAATAGTAACAACAAATACTTAAAATGACTAATTTCTCAACGACTACACAATTATTTGGTCCATCCTGCAATCCATTGGACCTACTGCCGTGAAGGGGGTGAAGTCATCACACTGTCCTCCGGTTTGCCACCTGACGTACAAATTCCGTTTTTTATAAGCATTATCTATTTTCGAAGTGCTTAGTTTATCATCTACCTGCCAGAGCTTTGAGAGAGATTTGACTTTAATGTTATAATATTTTATACAAACTGTAATATTTAAAAATTTGTTTAATTAAATTATTTTATATTATTTGTTTTCGTATAGCAAAGTGGTTCAAAACAGTAAAACATCACATAAATTTGCAAACTTAAACAAAAACAATTTGCTGCTATGAAGAATATAATATTTGTGTAATTTAAGATTTTAATTTATAAGTTATTTATTTATATTTAAGTTATAGGTTAAGTTTAATAATTTTAAGTAAATTGGATGAATTAAGCTAATAATATTAATTAATTTCCATTTAATTATTAATTAGTTTAATTCATTAATTTAAAAGACACAATTTAGATTTTAAGAAACTAAAATATCTGAGATAGATAGGTATTCTAAATAACGTTTTTTTAAAGTATAAATTAAAGTATCAATTACGCGCGGGGATTGCATTATGTAATCACTTTTATATTTTCCATCGCTGACAGCTTTTTGTGTTGTGGCCTGGGGTCGCGTCGTGTGTTCATGTCTCCATTTAGAATTTAATGGCTGTAATACTCATCGATCAGAGTATTATGGTTGCAGGATAATAAATTTAGGCATTGCATGCGATGTTCCCATCATGGGACCCCCATGGTTCTAGTTGGCTGGGCTTGTTGGCTACGCCTGATTGTGCCTACCAATATTACAGATTTAATTTTAATATATTCCAATCTAATTGTGAAGAGTTTTATACTAATTTTTTCACTTGAATGGAAAACAAGTGAAGAAATTAGAAAATTGCCGACATTATCCACTGTGCCACTTGTGTTGTGCGCAGTCATGGGATCTATTCGTCCCCTTTTTACGTTTTTCCCAAAGTCATGCTGAACGATATTAGATATTGAAATAGCGAAGGCATTATTTTAAATGCCTATAAACATGCTCCGAATACGAATACAATTCCGAATAAAAACACATTTATATTTTCAAATTTTTTTAATCGTCTTTTGACAGTATAAATTGCATTTAAATTAATATGTACAAAATTGCTTTCATTGGCATTCTATTTACATGTTGTATTATTCGGAGTTCTATACTCATTCGTATACGGATCATGTTTAACCCCCATATTAGTAGTGATTTCTCTGAAAGAATTTTGCGCGAAAACGCAAGTTAAGGTCAAATGTAAAATTTATTTACAATTTTAAATGAGAGCGTTTTGTTTGAATATGTAAGAAACATGTAATCTTATTCAGATAAACCACTCTCATTCATTTAATAATTTTTCGGAGTTATCAATACTTAATATGCAGTAGTTGGGTTTTTAAAAATCGTCAGCATAGTTTATAGTAAAGTAGTTATCACTAACGCATTCTGTGCGTTAAGTGCGCGTTTGATCCATTGATCGTTAGTATAAAAAAATAAAGTAAATTAACTGTCTTTTCCTTTCCCATTATTTTAATAGCATCTAAGTAAAATTAGTTTTATATTGTTTTTTTCTCAATGCTATATCCTATCGCTATATAAAGAATTCCTATTGGGGTGTTATCGTCTCCGAGAAGTATTGCTAACTAAAATTTTATGCATTCGTAATTGATTAGGTTATTCTGTCACACGTCATAACTTTGTTAATACAAAATTACGGAGTGCAATTAGTGAATTGTTACAAACTCACATACGAGAGTAATTTACTAATTTGACTGTAATTTTTATTGGATGTGCACAACAAGGAATGGCACTATTATGAAATGATGGCTTAGCGTATGTCTTCGCACACGTCTCATATGGTACACTCCTAGGTTGAAAAATATTATAATGTTTTCTTTAAATCAATAAACACACACGCATCGTAACAATAACTCAAAATCAGTCGAATATTGTTTGATACATGGGTTGATTATTTGGTTGTTTATTCAATTACAAATTTTTTGACTCTTCGAACGCTGGTATTTGCTATGTACAACGAGTGGATGTGCGTGGATGTGTTTTTTTTAGAGAACATGTTATTTTATTGTTTCAACTTCAAAATGTTGGTGTAAGGGGAGTAGAAAGTCATCTAATTAAATTTGTATTAACACTTGTTGTGAATAGGGGATGCGTTCCTGAGGCTGATCTTAATAATTTATGATATGAACGAGCCATCGGGTGTGTGTGTAAAATTGAACGAGTAATATCATTTGAACGAATTTCATTCTGGTAGTCTTAATAGTGGGTAGGATTTATTGGAAAAAGACGTCCTAATTTTATTTATTTGTAATTGATATAATGGTTATAAATCGGTCGGCTTTTAATTGTTTAGTTACTTAATATTGGTGTAATCTCTCAGGCATGTGCAATGATCTGGTCACTCACATCCTGGAAATTGTTTTGCGTGGAAAATTAATAACTTACATAAATTGGTGCGTTGTGGAAGAATATCTATTATCTCTAACCATTTAGACTTCTATTGTATATTTTGTGTCATATTATTTATAAAAATTTTGTAATAGTAACTTACATATATATAAGTTTTAAGTTATAATTAAGATTAGAAATTGTATTGGTTAATAATTTAAGATACAATCAAACCAGACGCTTGTGTTTTATTGTCAACATCTATTAATAATATTTAATATTTGTTTTTAATGAACCAATGAAAAAATTTGAAAACCAATTTTCAAATATAATAAAACACAAGCACTCTGGATAGTTGAGGAACGAGATTTTAATTTATAAGATTTAATTTAAGTTTAATAATTTTAAGTAAATTGGATGAATTAAGCTAATAATAATAATTAAGTTCCATTTAATTATTAATTAGTTTAATTCATTAATTTAAAAGACACAATTTAGATTTTAAGAAACTAAAATATCTGAGATAGATAGGTATTCTACATAACGTTTTTTTAAAGTATAAATTAAAGTATCAATTACGCGCGGGGTTTGGTATTATGTAATCACGTTTATATTTTCCATCGCTGACAGCTTTTTGTGTTGTGGCCTGGGGTCGCGTCGTGTGTTCATGTCTCCATTTAGAATTTAATGGCTGTAATACTCATCGATCAGAGTATTATGGTTGCAGGATAATAAATTTAGGCATTGCATGCGATGTTCCCATCATGGGACCCCCATGGTTCTAGTTGGCTGGGCTTGTTGGCTACGCCTGATTGTGCCTACCAATATTACAGATTTAATTTTAATATATTCCAATCTAATTGTGAAGAGTTTTATACTAATTTTTTCACTTGAATGGAAAACAAGTGAAGAAATTAGAAAATTGCCGACATTATCCACTGTGCCACTTGTGTTGTGCGCAGTCATGGGATCTATTCGTCCCCTTTTTACGTTTTTCCCAAAGTCATGCTGAACGATATTAGATATTGAAATAGCGAAGGCATTATTTTAAATGCCTATAAACATGCTCCGAATACGAATACAATTCCGAATAAAAACACATTTATATTTTCAAATTTTTTTAATCGTCTTTTGACAGTATAAATTGCATTTAAATTAATATGTACAAAATTGCTTTCATTGGCATTCTATTTACATGTTGTATTATTCGGAGTTCTATACTCATTCGTATACGGATCATGTTTAACCCCCATATTAGTAGTGATTTCTCTGAAAGAATTTTGCGCGAAAACGCAAGTTAAGGTCAAATGTAAAATTTATTTACAATTTTAAATGAGAGCGTTTTGTTTGAATATGTAAGAAACATGTAATCTTATTCAGATAAACCACTCTCATTCATTTAATAATTTTTCGGAGTTATCAATACTTAATATGCAGTAGTTGGGTTTTTAAAAATCGTCAGCATAGTTTATAGTAAAGTAGTTATCACTAACGCATTCTGTGCGTTAAGTGCGCGTTTGATCCATTGATCGTTAGTATAAAAAAATAAAGTAAATTAACTGTCTTTTCCTTTCCCATTATTTTAATAGCATCTAAGTAAAATTAGTTTTATATTGTTTTTTTCTCAATGCTATATCCTATCGCTATATAAAGAATTCCTATTGGGGTGTTATCGTCTCCGAGAAGTATTGCTAACTAAAATTTTATGCATTCGTAATTGATTAGGTTATTCTGTCACACGTCATAACTTTGTTAATACAAAATTACGGAGTGCAATTAGTGAATTGTTACAAACTCACATACGAGAGTAATTTACTAATTTGACTGTAATATTTATTGGATGTGCACAACAAGGAATGGCACTATTATGAAATGGTGGCTTAGCGTATGTCTTCGCACACGTCTCATATGGTACACTCCTAGGTTGAAAAATATTATAATGTTTTCTTTAAATCAATAAACACACACGCATCGTAACAATAACTCAAAATCAGTCGAATATTGTTTGATACACGGGTTGATTATTTGGTTGTTTATTCAATTACAAATTTTTTGACTCTTCGAACGCTAGTATTTGCTATGTACAACGAGTGGATGTGCGTGGATGTGTTTTTTTTAGAGAACATGTTATTTTATTGTTTCAACTTCAAAATGTTGGTGTAAGGGGAGTAGAAAGTCATCTAATTAAATTTGTATTAACACTTGTTGTGAATAGGGGATGCGTTCCTGAGGCTGATCTTAATAATTTATGATATGAACGAGCCATCGGGTGTGTGTGTAAAATTGAACGAGTAATATCATTTGAACGAATTTCATTCTGGTAGTCTTAATAGTGGGTAGGATTTATTGGAAAAAGACGTACAAATTTTATTTATTTGTAATTGATATAATGGTTATAAATCGGTCGGTTTTTAATTGTTTAGTTACTTAATATTGGTGTAATCTCTCAGGCATGTGCAATGATCTGGTCACTCACATCCTGGAAATTGTTTTGCGTGGAAAATTAATAACTTACATAAATTGGTGCGTTGTGGAAGAATATCTATTATCTCTAACCATTTAGGCTTCTATTGCATATTTTGTGTCTAATTATTTGTAAATATTTTGTAAGTTACTATAGTCTATAAGTTTTAAATTATAATTTAGATTAAAAATTGTATTGGTTAATAATTTAAGATTCAATCAAACCAGACGCTTGTGTTTTATTGTCAACAACTATTAATAATATTTAATATTTGTTTTTAATAAACTATATCCAAAAAATTTGAAAATCAATTTTCAAATAATAATAAAACACAAGCACTCTGGATATTATTGATACTTTATCAATAATTTTGTTGGTCTCTCTCTCTACACGAGGCATAATAGCCAATAATTGTGTAGTTAGACAAACCAATAAAATATTGAGATTATAATATATTCGTGATCGCGTATTTATAATTTATTCGTTAATTTGAATTCAATTTAGTTTTAATTTTTAATTTGTATATGAGTTTTTTTTCAAATGACATTGTCAAAATGTTATTTTTTTCTCATACTTTTTGATTTTGTAAATTTAAATTTCGGGAATCACTTTGGCATATTCTTTTAATATGTTACGTACAGGGATTGTCTCCTCCCAACAAAGTGATTACGCGGTCGGGCTCACATGCAAAGGAATATCCGAGGTTTCCGATAAAACCGTTCTAAGCTGTAGTAACGAGTTTCTACAAAAAAAAAAAATTGTTTTTATTTTATCGCCTGTCTATATTAATTTTAAAATCTGGAATTCCCAATAGCATAATAATAATTGAACTATAATTTTTAATTTTTATAAATATAAGTGTTCGGGCTCACATTCAAAGGAATCTGAGCTTTTCGATGAAACCGTTCTGAGCTGTGAATGATCACATTTTTATTTTGTTAGATTCAAGATTAATACTCTGCAAACACCTTCGCGGAATGTTAAAAATAATAAATTATTGAATTTCAACAGTAGTGTAATCATTGGGAGCTACATTATCTAACTATTTTTTTCCATTGTCAATAGGTTTTCCATGTTATGGCCGGGGTCGTGGCACTTATCAATTAGCGTTAATTGAGGCCTGGCACGCGCACGACCCTTGTTCTGGTTGCGAAACGATTATTCATGTGATTGTAGACATTCATATTCGGAGGAAGGTAAATTTGCCCTATGTAAATAGGTAAAAAACACAAATTTTAACCTTTGTTTTGAATATTGGTCTACTCTCGCTTGTGCAGTAATTTTGTACTCATAACCGGCGAATTATATTACATGGATAATTATATGTTACGTTGTAGTCCCATGTGACGACCACGTCTAAATGAAGTTCGTACGGAATCCCTATTTCAATATATATACATCATTATTTTTTGTAATCATGACCTTGAATATAGTCGAATCTAATTCTCTACTTAGGGGTTTCGTGGAGAATATCTATAATCTGTAAAATTTTCAATTCAAAAATTATTTTAGTTCGATTTTTAATGTATAAAATTTCCACAAAATCTCAATTTAATTTCATATTTATCTATTCTGTGAAAATTCCAAGAATAAATTATTCTTCAAAAATTAAGGAGGGGTAATGGGGAAATTAGTACTGATTTCAATGATAATTTGGTGTAGGCGTATATATCGTATATTTATTAATTATGGTGACATCTGCTGGTTAATAGATTATGTTCGAAACGTTTAGCTGGGGAAAGTGGTGAATATGTACATGGTTTATATATGAGATTAAAGGGGCTTTCACAATGTAAAAGAATATAACTTTTTCATCAAAAATATGATATTGTAAGAGATTATATTTTTTCCATACGTCAAATTTTGATGTTTCAATCAATTTTGTTTTTGTAATTCTTTTCTTCATTGACTTTTATTTTCTAGCTCGTTGGAAAAAGAAAAGGTTGTAAGTAATTTTAATAAAAATACATATAATTAAATATATAATAATAATAATTATAAAATAGAAATACAAATAATTAATTAATATATATTTAATTGTCAATAAATTATAATTTTTAGAGCACAATCACAAGATATTCATCAGAAAGTTTTGATGCCGGCCGGAGCGTGCATTATCAGCACATGAAATATGTTTTTCTCATCACAGGTAAACTATTGTTATAAAATAAATGATTTAATTGTTTATATAATATACTAATTATAATGTACAATAAACAATAAAGATACAGATTTTGGAACATCATCACGTACACCAGTATCAATATTTAAAAAAAAAAAAAAACTAATTTATACCTAACCTGTAATTTGAACATTTAATATTTTTGGAATATAAATGAAATATAGAAAAAGTGATAGTAATATTATGGATAAATCTGATCATAGGTAAATTCCTACTTATTCCATATTATATTTAATGTTTAATAAATTAATTAAGTATTATTTATTTCAGATTACATTTATTACGAACAATTATGAATATTATTTTGATATAAAACCATATGAAAACGTTTGCGGAGAAACAGTGATGAAAATATATGGGGCCTTGTATATAGGATTAATGAAATATTCCGTTGTAGTAGTAGAAAATATGATGATATTGTAATAGATACGATTTTTTCTACTTCAACTTTTAAAATTTCAAAAAAGTTTTATTTTGTAGGTAATTTTAATAAAATACCATATAATTAAATAAATAATAAGAATAATTATAAAAATAATATTAATAATAAAATATTTAATTGTTATTAAATTATAATTTTTAGGGCACAATCACAAGATATTCATCAGAAAGTGTTGGTGCCGGCCGTATTTTAACATCAAAACATACATTTGATAACGAGCTATGCATTTATAATTAGGAACATTATTGTTAGTAATTAACTATAACAGGTAATTAAATAATATATAGATCACGAATTGTATTTATTTACAAAAAATCTCAATACATAATTCATTTTCAGATTTTAATAGGCTCCTGTAATAAGTAACATTTTTACAGATGTCCGCAGAAATAGTGCAAGATTAAAAAGTAATGCTAAACTCAACATAGTTGATTGATTACTCATACCACCAGTAACAGGATACAGAGGTGAGTTATTTAATTATTTATTTTTTTTGTTACAACTTATGTTTAAATCATAAAAAAACAGATAAAGACAAAATGATCGATGTGAAAACACATCCCATCCTAGGTTAAATATGAGTTTTGACGAATGCGCAAAGAAGTGTGCATTGTCATGTTTACTAAAAACAATACCTTTACGATTTGCCAATTATTGTAGCTTTTCTTAGATTACGTTGTTTAAATATGTTAATTGTTACACATCTAAATTGGTCGTTTGTGTTGCGTAATAAAATTTCAAAATATAGAGATTTGCTTTGTATGTCTGCACCAAACTGATAATATAATCGACTTTCGATTAATACCATATATAAATATATTGTTGTATATACAATCTATTTTTCATTTGATTTCCTTGTCCGATACTTAATCATTCTATAAATTCGTAGGACATTTACAGTGATATATCGTCTTTCGAAAGCGGTTATAATGGCGTAGCTAACCTATAATATTATATATAATATACGATTTTTGATCCGATCAATTATTTTTTCTTTTGGTACAATTAAATTTATAGCACTATTAATTTTATAATTATCTGTTAATTTTATGGCTTGTTCTTTTGTACGTGGAAAATCATCTATTAACCACGATTTATTTTTGTCAATTGAGGTAATATTTTGCAAGATACATTTTAATATTAGCTTATCTGGTACTAATTCACCACTATTCATGTACAGCTCAGCTTCTATACCCAATATTATTTTTAATTCAATATTTTTTCTTAATATATCTCCCATTGCCATATATTTAAATTGAAATTATAAAATTAATAGTGCTATCAATTTAATTGTACCAAAAGAAAAAATAATTGATGGGATTACAAATCGTTGGGTACATGTTAATAGTGGCAGAATTTATTTTATTTAAAGTGGAAATTAAACTTAGTATACGGAAAAATATATTTAAAATTTTATAAATTTATTTGAACATTTTCTATATAATTTAATTTAAACAACAAAAGGGATATATATTAAGAAAAGAAAAGATCAACGTCTGATGCAGCAATAGCTACATTATTTTAACAGCAAGTTTTCAAACAACTTCGAGTTCTAAAATAAGGGACCAATTGAATTATGAAATTGTAATTACTCTACAATATCAACATAACACGCAATGACAACAACTAAATCACAAGAAAAACAACAATCAGTATTTATCATATGCAATATAACACCAGAGTATTATCACCACAACAACAAACTATTATGAAATTGATGTCATTTGAATATTAGTCCATCGGATGTATCATCAATAAAATGGTAATTACATTTTTTTCATTTAGTTTACAACCATTAAAATTGTACGTTTTCTTTATAATTATTATATTTAATATTATAAAATATAATCTATTTCTAGTCAAATGCAGTTCAACCAGATTCAGTTTCATTGTATTGCCACATTTTACAGCTGCTACAATACCAATGGATACACCACCATAACAAGAGCCACCAGCATCGATCGTTATCCCAACAGTAACGAATAGAATTATGAAATCGTAATTAATCTACAATGTCCCATCACACAATGACAAGAATTAAATCAACAGGAAAAACAGCATAATCAGTATTCATCATATGCAATATAACAACAGAGTATTATCACCACAACAACAAACTATTTATTACGATATCGATGTTATTTGGATATTAATCCATCGACTGTATCGCCAATAAACTGATAATTGCATTATTTTTTTCAATGATTTTACATTCACCTATCACAATCAATTGAATAATTTAAATATTATTGAATTATAAACACAACTATCATTTCAATTACAATAAATTGGAAATATTTCTATAATTTCATCGACAACAACTCAAACACGTGAACGTGTACCAATAATTCCCAGTTAGTTGGTAAATAGTCAATAACCAACTTCAAAAAAGGTACCTTAATAAATATTATGCAGGATAATGTTGTAATATTTGTTCCACCACAAAATCAACGATGTAATTACAATAGAAGACACGTATTTTGAAGAATGAGGTAAATTTCAGTATTTTTGTTTTTGTTTAATCCGCATAGTCTATTTATTTAATATTAAATTAAGTATTATTATTTCTATTTCAGATAGATCGTATCAATTATTATGATATATAACTATTTGACAAATAATTCAGGATCTCCTCTCCGCTTTAATAAACGCAAGAAATATTGATTACACGAAACTTCTAATGCCAACACCATCAACTTGGATTTGTATCATCAAGTGGAGCACATGTGGTTTAATCCATTCCACATGCCATAATGCATTACAGTCAATTGACTTTTCTGTATTCGTATGAAAAACAAACATCATATTCTTATAAATCGATTGAAGAAGAAAAGGATATACACCTCAGAAATGATAAACGAAAGAAATTATATAAATAACAACTATAAAATAATATAAATAAATATAGGCTAATATCAGTAATTATATGTGGTCTTTATTTTAATTCAAAATAACAAATTTTACATATTTATCACATACATTTTAAACTTATTAAAATTATTAATATTATTAAATGTATAATTAATTTAATTTTAAAAAATGTATACATGTCTAATTAATTGATTAATTTAATTAATCCCCTACCTTTAACTTCCATTGAAATCTGAAAAGAGAAAAAAAAGATAACATCTATTAAAATATCACTATTTTCTATACTATACATGAGTAAATCGTCACACAAACACAAATAAGCTTGGTGGTGTATGTGGTAGAGGCGTTGAGTAAATTTATATGTGATGTGAATATCATGGGTTCGAAACACGTTGTGGTCGTGGTCGCATATATTTTTTCAATATAAAAAAAAAACACTTTGGTGGTGTCTTGGTTGAGTGTTTACAATTTGGCAGTGGACAAGAAAAAAAGAAAAAAAAAAAAAAAAGAAAAATTAATTATTTTATTTTTTTTTTCAAGTCCCGAAATTTATGAAAAATAAGTCATCTCTTCTGGGGACTCCTGTAAATCGGGCAGGAATATTAGAGAACCCTGTCTGAAAAAAAAAATATGTACCTTATATATCGCGACCGACATACTAATATCAATAATAAGCATAGTGTATGCGAGAGAGTTGCTGGGTGTGTATAGCAATATGTGTGATATGGGTGAGCGGGTTCGAGTTCTCGCCGAAACCGAAAAAAAAATTTTCTTAAAAAAAAAAAAAAAAATAACTCACATAGGCGGCGCGGCCGGGTGTGTTGTGACAATTTCGGAGTGGAAAAGAAAAAAAGTAAATAAGAAAAATAAAAGGTAAACAGAAAAAAAAGAAAAGGGAATTTCTTTTTTGCTTTTTGCAGATCTGAAAAAAAGTCAATTAAACATTTGGCACTAAAAAGCTCATAGCGTCCGATCCAATTTATTTTTTCACAGAACGTAGAGCACATCGATGCGCAGTTTATAGGTTTGCTCGGGACCCATGACCCCTCCGGGAGCGGAGCTATGGCCATTCTACGGTACCGATTTTCCGACTATTTGGGACCCCATAACTCCCGGAATACCCAATGGATCCTAGTAAGACTAATACCAGTTACAGTCCTCACCTGGGCCTACAATTTATGGAGGAACATTTTTTCCCATCTACAACAGTTTTCCGGCCATGGCTGCCCAAAGAGTGGAAATGCAAATGTAGACCTTTCTTCCGATGGAAGGAACTCTAGGAAAAACTCAGATATCCTAAAATCTAATGATGCAGAAAGGTAAAGGAAGGTTTAATCTTTACGATAAAATTTATTTTGGAATTTTCCGATGAGAAATGGAGATTTTCCTAGAACAACGAAAAACATCGATTTTCGCATGTTTTCCGATGGGATTTTTCTAGGTTTCCCAACGGAATTTTCCAAAAGCCTAATTATCCCATATAGTAGACTATATGACCTGTAGTTTAAGCTATAACACACGACTCTAAGTATTATGATGGTCCCACAATAATTTCTCAAAGTAAGGCTTACTAAAAAAAATCCAAATTTCACCCCTTAATAACTCCGGCAATTTAATTTTCCCAGAAGTGGTCCCAGGGGAAAAATGTGATCATTGTCCTCCTCTATTGGATTCCCAAAGGAAAATGCGCTAGCTCTAAAACTCAAAATCTCAGAATTTTTCATGTTTTGGATCCGTTTTTCCGTCACCACAAAAGTTATGAGACGATTTTCCCCATTGTGTTTGAAATTCATTGAAATGTCCCAAAACTTACATAAAAAGTGTTTTTTTTAACGTTTTGGACAATTATAGGTACCATTAGGTGGTCAAATTCGGACATAACTTTTGCGGTGCCTTTTTTTTTAAAATCGAATTAATGGTCCGATTTATCTGAAAATTTCCAATTATCTCAATTACGATATTAGAAACACATTTTACCACTAGTGAACATCGAGATTTTCACGAGTTTTCCCAGAATTTTCATTTAAAGTTTTTCATATGTATGAAAAAAAATTATGTTTTTATATGAAATTTCATGGGAAGAAATTGCTCGTCGAAGGAAAAATAATTAAAAAAAATTTGTGTGTATGTGTGTGTGTGTGTGTTTATTTGTAATAGAAAACTTTTATTCTAATAAAATAAGATTAAAATTTAATCATATTTTTTTTATAAAGGTTTTGTTGGAAAATCAACACCGCAATTACAACAACAAATACAAATCATTTATTTTTATTTACATTTTTTATTTTCGATACGTAACATTTCGGAATTGCCTGAAACTTTTAAGTCATCTTAATTTATAATATTAGAAGCATTTTTAATATGTAGGAAGAAAATTAATATTTTTATAAGATATGGAAGATTTTCCCCAGAACAGAAAAAAACACAAAAAAACAAAAAAAGGACAAGTATTTTTTCCAGGAAAATGTTTGAGATTTCATATAATATTGTTCAATTCAATTTATTTCATTATTCAACGAAACAATGAAGTTTGGATCACACAGAAAAAAAAGAAAACAACAAATACACTTAAAAATAAATAAATAAATAAATTAATAAATCTTATATAAAAAAAATTATTAAATCACACTAGCACTACTGCATAATCGAACCACCGAAATATTCACAAATAATGCAAAATACAAAAATAAAGTAAATATTAAATATTTATGACAAAATTATTCTTTCCTTTCGTTTGGATAAAAACAAAAAAAAAAAAAGAACAACAAAAATGTTAATCGAAAAATAAAAACAACTTAAAAAACTTCATAAACAAATAATTAATCAATGTGTACTCAAAGTAAAGTCCAAAATACAATACGATCGGTGGAGTAGTTATTATGGCGCTTGGTCGCCGTAAAAGTATTTAGAGTTCGTTTCTTCATTTGGCGTTTTTTTAATTTTTTCTTATTTTTACTAATATTCCTAACTAATATTCACTTAAAATACTTTAAATAAATAAAAATAATAATATATACCTTTTTGAATGTGTCGTAAAGGAACCAAAGAAAAACACTTCAAAAATTTCACATTGGTAAAGGTTTGATTTGAATATGACATCCCCTTATATTATATTGAAGCCAAATGGTGACACCAATAATTGAACAATATGGAAGGCACGAAATGCTGAAAATAAAAATGTTTATGAGTTAGGATTAGATGATGAAACTATAGGATAGTTTTGTTTGGTTTTTTGTACATTTATTAACGTTATACTTACAATTTTATAAATATCAACAAAACCTTCAGATGGAATTCTATTGCTTGTAGTCTTTCATTTGTGTTTACATCTTTGTAGTTTGTAAATTCAATGCTATAGACGAATGTCTGTTTATTTTTTGCTGCGGTTAAAACATATATATATTCCATTGCACCCAATATGTATTATTAATTTGTATTATATCACACATTTTCTTATTTATCTACATTACAATATAATATTAATATTTATTATTTATTTACAATAATTTTAATTAGCACAACCAAAACAAAGCCCAAACAACAAATTGAACAAATATTTCAAATCCATAAAAAAACATTATTAATAAATAGTTATGTCAAACGTGAAACTTTGAAAGCAACCATTTTGAATTTATTTCAACTTTAACATGTGACACGTGATCAATTTTTTTTTCTCGGTATACTTCAATAGCAATAGCATTGCGACAATATTTCCCCTTTTCCAAGATATTATTATATGGTAGAAGAATAATCAATTAAACAATGAGAATGAATGTTTTTAATCATTAATTTTAGTTCCTGCAAAAACCCATTCATTTTAACAGGGCATAGTTTTTATTGTTTTTATTCATGTTAATTGCAATGGAACTTATAATAGCTGCTTTCTTAATTCAATTATTTTTATATGAATGATTGACTAATATAAAATAAAATTCTAAAAATAATAGCTCATAATGCATTTCAGTATAATATCAGTGGTAAATATAATTGTATATTTCATAAGTTCGTTATTATACATTATTGGCATTTATTTAAATTTAAATTAATTAATGATTAATAACATTCATTGATTTCTCATTGAGAATATGCAAATATTTCCTATGTATTTAATTGTGTTGAAACACAAACATGCAGTGGCGAAGCCAGAGAAGTAACCTTCAGTTTTTAATATCACTATATTTTTCTTATAACTTGGGTGAAACTAGACTAAATTATGAGAAAAAATTGAGAGTTCACCGAACTAAATTGTCTCTGCCATCGATTGGAAAATCGATTATATCTTTTGAATGCGTATTCAAAAATGAAAATCTGTTAAAACTATGGCCCACTTTTCAAAAAGATGATTCTTAAAAATGGTTTTTCCGGAAAATTTAGCAAGTAGACATTCCAATTTTTTTTCATAATGCAAGCTACTTTCAACTCGGTCAACAGAAAAATATACTGATATTGTAATTTGAAAACATTTTTTCACGCTTCACCCTTGATCGAAATAATTATGTAAATGTTATGGTATAAAAACTATTTCATATCGCAATCGCATCAATATTTCTTATTTTAATAATTTAATATTTAATTATTCTATGTGTGTGCTAGCGTGCATGCTTATATTATTGTTTTAGTTGTTAGTGCTTGTTTTTAGTTTGATTTAAATTCCCAATAAAATATTTATACCACAAAACTTATAAGTATACAAAATTAAATATCAATGGGAATTTGTTTTAAAATATAAAAAATATGATTCTTGTCATAAATAAGAAAAATATTAATTATACAGAAACTAAATAAAGATAAATGTTTTTTGTTATAATGATGATGTTTCCGAAATTGTTGATGTTGTAGTTGTTCCTGATGAGCCTATGATGATAGGCATGATAATGAAACTGATGCTGATTGTCATTATCATTGAATTTGTTATTGTTGCTGCTGTTATTGTAGTACTGTTAATTCATTTTGTTGCATTTTATTTAAATAATTTTTTTTACATAAATTAGCATAATTATTTATACAATTATTTAAATTTATGCATTTGTTGCGTTGCACCAGCCGGTTTAATTACAGTTACACCTAAACAATATACAATTGTATAATCCTTAATGGCATATAATTTAAATAATTTGCCCCGTAATGTATTAACTAAATATCAATTTTGATCATGTATTTTTTCATTTTATTTGGCTTTGTGATATTTTAGCAATTTCTATGGCTACTTTAGTTAATAGTTTAGAAGACTAATGCAAAGTACACACCAATTTTTCGTCGAAATTGGTGAAGAAATTATGCAAATATTCCCTCTAACATAACACATTCGAAAAATAACCGAAATTCATATATAATTTTTGGAGAAGGTTTATTAAGCGAGCAGAAATTGTAAAACTAATTTTATTTTGAATTTTTATTGTAGGTGAGAGATAATACAACAACAAAGTAATTTTTTGTCAATTTCTTTTACTTTGATCATTAGCAGTGGAACAAAAAAATACAAATGATAGTATACCGTGCCATACCGAAATTACAAAAAGTATCTCCTTATTATTATCAAAATATATGATAAGTACAAAAACAACACGTCAACTCAACTACTCTTCATCGAGTTCCTTTATTATTGTGTATTAATTTGTTGTTTTCTTTGTTCCGCCGCTAATGGCAGAAGAAAAAAGAAATTGACAAAAAATAACTTTGTTATTGTATATTATCTTTTGCCTACAATAAATATTTAAATAAATAAAAATTTAAAATAAAATTAGGCTTGCAATTTCTGTTCTCTTAATATTACAACTCAAAAAATTGTATATTTTGGTTATTTTTCGAACTTTTTTGTGTGTATTGATGTATTGGTGGGAATGTGTAAACGAAATACTTTGCATTTCTGTTATAGGGAATACCTGCATCATTTCTTGACCAATTTCGATGCAATTTTGAATATTGTTTTGCAATAAGCTTATACATAAAAATACAAACAACTTATAAATAAAAGAAGAAGAAGATAATAACAAAATCCATTTGGATGCTGAAAAGAGAAAAGAAAATTTCTTTTTAATGTAATAACTTTTTATATAATTTAATTACCTAATTTTTAATACCTAATCCATCCTCCCACCACTTCAAACAGCTAAGCTAGGATTTTTATCGTGTACCACTAATTTACCTTCAAATTTGGCTTTCAGTATTCTCGATTTCCTTGCAATTTCCCAATTACCTTAAATATAAAACAGAAGCATTTTTTTCACTATGTTTTCAGTGGTTTTCCCCAGATATTCATGTGAATTTTTTTTATCGTCTAAAGCAAAATAATTGATTGTGTAATATAAATAATTTTTAATGTTAGAATATTATTTAATGATAGTTTTTATATGGTTTATTTGAAAAATACAATTTACACACGAAAACAACAGATGCAAGTCATTTTTTATTATTTAACTTTTTCTTTTCCATTCGAAATAATGTAATCAATAAACAAAACCAACTTGCCAAGTTGATAAGAAATTGTCCAAAAGATCATTCAGTTGTAAAATTAATAAACAAATAATGATATATTACAACATATTTGTAAGATCGTTGTACCGATCGTGTAAAAGATTTGAAAGATCACAAGACATTAAATGCAATATTTATATAAAATCAAATGAATGTAGAGCAGCGAATAATTTCTAAATAGCTAAAAATGGAACACATACTAAAAATGAATTTTAAACAATGAAAATTACAAGATTATAGATGGATAAAATTTTAAAAATCTGATGATAAAAATTACAGAGATAATTATATAGTGAAGGAAATCTAAATAACAATACTTCACAAAATCTAATCTCTGCATTAGGATTGTGAATATCTGCTGATAACACAAAAATATATCCACTAAAAAAGAAGAAACCACCAAATACCAAAAAAAAGGTAGGCAAATTTAATATTTTTGAATCGTGTATTATAGATTGTTCTATTATGAAATCTATATAAGATTTCAAAATGTTGTAAAGAATTATTTAACACTAATGATCGAAATGGAAGAACACCTTACACAGCGTATCATCATCCAATAGATTGATCTCATATTTGGTGTATTTACAAAAACTGGTTTAACAAAAACATCAAATCGTAATGCTCAAATACACACAGACATGCCAAACCACTATTTGCATCCCTTGAATGAACAATTATAATGAAGTTCTATATCGATATTTAGATCGGATAATACATAGATGGACACATATTTACCTCTGTGTCTTATGACTGTGACAATTTACTCTGATAGCTGTTTTTTTATATATTTGCATAATGTTTTATAACTTTTTTCAGAAAAGGTGGCTATTCAATGATTTCATTCCCATTATATAGACGCGGCAGTTTAAAGGTTGAGACATTAAAGGATTCTTAAAGTTATCGGCTATTCAAATTATGAAATTTAAGGCGTTAGTATTATTCTTCACTTCTCGAAAACAATGAAGATAAAGAAAACTGCTACAGCTAAACGATTCCTTTTAAACATTAAAACATTTCTAATTAAAATTATAACCTTTAATTTGAATATTAATGCATGTAGAAATGATCATGTGCTTCTTATTTGTATATAAATAGGCGTTTTGGACAAAATATGAACAAATAATGAGGCAGAAGGAAGGTATGAGCCGTCCATGTGGAATATAACGTCGAATTATATATTGTCGAAGACTATGAAAAACCTGGAGCAAAATGAAGATCTTGGCAACAATTTCTTTTCTACCTTTTTTTATATTCAACTACTGGTACAATGGTTCTTCCTATGATTGACGGAAAATAAGATTTCGTACTGGTGCTAGTTCTGGCACTATGATATATGTCCATATATGATCAATATGGTTTTAGGATCTCCTTATTACAGGTTCAGAATAAGGGTATTTTCATGCCGGCTTATTTACCGAAGCCTGAGCTTATTTATGTGGAATTTGTTTGTGATAGGCTCTTCGCGAAGGGTTTTAAATTAATACCATAGGACTAAAGTGTTACGAGAAATTTAGATTTTTCATCACATTATGCCTGAATATAAAAATCTTCGCTTCGATAGACAATAACAGATTAAATTTTAAAATTAAAATTTATGCTCACTTTTATTTTATTCTGCTGCTAATTCTATAATAACATTTTTAATTATATCTCCAATCGACAAATGTTTTCCTCAGTCCTTAAGGAACTTACAAAAAGTATTATTAATTTTATTTGTATAAAATGTGACTTTCGATGAATCTGTAAATACAAGACAATAATTAAATTAATTATTATATTCTGCGAATGCATTTACAAAAGAAGTGATATAAAATATTAAAATACCAACCTTCGTATATATTAAATATTGTTAAAATATGACGAATATGTTATAAACCTTTGGATGACACTAAAACGCTATCATGCAGCTTGTAATTTATTATCTTTTTCGGCGTATTAACATTTTTGTGCTCCCTTTACTATCTATATTAATAAAAAAAAATAATTGGTTACCAAAAAGTTATTTGTTGGAAGACTACTTATAAAATTAATTTCTACAACAAAACGAAGTGATAATACTTACAATAAATATATAATAATAATACACAAGACATAACATTTGTCTCCTTTGTAGTTTTTTTTTTTTATTCAAAATATTATTAAATATTTTTTACGTTCTCTCAGTTAAGTGTATCAAAGGCACATCTAAAAAATTAAAAAGAATTATAAATTATTACAGGTATAATTAAAGATAATTATACTTTTATTCAGGTATGATTTTTATCTCTATACAAAATAATTTGGATAATTTTTATTAATGAATCAGATATTAGTAGTGAAATTCATCTAAATTATATACGCGTTCATTCACACATGAAATTTCAAGAAATAAACAATTCAACATTATTTATGGTAGTTAATAATAGGGACATAGCGGACAGTCATATAAATTGAAGTGACTGCTTCCACAACATCAATAGTTAATAAACAAATCAAATTGCAACGCCACTAAAATTGCTGAAGATGTACGGATATAAAACTTAACCCCCAATCAAATATTTCACATAAAATTATATGGCCATATTTAATTGCTGTTTAATACTACTTCAACAAAGAATAATAAAATATTATATACTATATCAGTTTTGGATAATAGCTATAACAGACTGAACATAATATAATGATATAAGTAAACTAAATAACGTAAAATTAATTACCTTCATCCCTACATAACTCTTCTTCCAAGTTTGGTAAAAATTCATCAATACGTTGGCGTATTCAATCCTAAACACCATTTGTGCTATATACTTGTATATAATGTAAGAATGAAATTATTTCATATCGTTATTTCTATATCTTAAACATCTTCATTATTTTTCAGTTCGTATCTGAATCTCGACACCATCACCAGTTATTTTACATCATAAATTTGTTGTTTCATTGATAATTAGCAATTTGGTGCTTATTGTTTAGGGCTACAATAAATGTTGCTTTCACGAATGTTTGTATATAATGTTAACCCAACATTGCGTGATTTGTATGTTTACATTGATATTATATCCAATAAAAGTTATTGAATACTAAAACTAATGACATTGAAGATATGAAACCTGCAACCTTATTCATTAATAGTCAATTTACAACAGTATTTTCAGCTAATAATGATGAGCCACATTATGTATATAACCACGATCAACAGCTAACACCAGATTCTTTTATTATACAAAATTAATTGTCATTACTTCAAACTTTTCGATTTTTATGAATATTTCCAGAAGTGTTACAGGAACGGCAAAATCTTGTATAAATCTGAAAATGAAATATGTATATGAAAAATTCCACATTATCATTCATATACTGTAAGCAAATGGATATACGCAATTCAGCAATTTAGATTAAAATCACATTAATGGCACAAATATAATATTGACTACAAAATTACAACTAACGTACGTAAAGAAACTCTAATTCCATTATTAAAGAATTTATTCAAAATACGTAAATATTTTATGCCTTACTTTGCATTTAATTGAAACAGAGGAAATGTATTTTATAATTGGCAGACATGAAGCATTTGGAATGAAGTATCAAATGCTTTATAATTGTAACCAAATTGAGATAAAATTCATGTTACACAAAACAATAAATTGATAAGGATGAAATAAAAAAATGATTTACTAATTAATTTATTAAAGCAGTCGTATTTTAAAATAATTTCTGATGTTGGAAATAATGATAATAATTGACATTTATTTGAAATACAACCCGAATATAAAATCAATTACACATCAATGATTAAACTAAAAAATCTTTTGTTTTTGGAAAATTTTATAAATTATACTTACAATTTTATACAGCACTAAAATATTGAATTTGCTGTATTATTTGTACGTTGTAATAATTCAATTTATTATTATATAATAATCAATGAATAAATAATATAATTCATCGAAGCTATAATTCTCATTAATTTTTTTTTTTTTTTTTTAAGTCATATTTTGCTTTCTTTACAACCAAGTTGGTAAATTATTCCACATAAGAGTATATAACAATTTACCAATTGTGTACTGTACTGTACTGTAATTAACGAAAGATAGATGTTTTCATAATACTAAAATTCCTATGAAAAAATACCGGAGTTGAACCCGCTATATTTCATGATTAATATATATAATATATATATATATTTATATTTCGGCGCTATGCAACTGCGCTACCGAGTGTTTTTTCATATAATAATCGATTACAAATTTCATCAATATCTTCCCTTTATTTTTTCATACTTTTTAACATGGATAAATAACTTTTTGTAGTTCTTTATGCTTTTTTTTTTAATTTTCCCTGGCAAACGAGCGACCACCAGATGATAGATAATAATTGAATATTTATTAATTTTTTTATGATGTTTTGATGAGTGTTGAGTGTTAAGTGATGACTTTTGTTTCATAATAAAACAAAAATAATCGAAATGTCAAAATTTTTTTCCTACAGCTAAATTTTTTGTATTCTATTTAGAATATAGATTAGATACCTCTAGCATAAATAAAGATATTTATATACCTGGCCCACCTATCCTATGCATAACCTTCTATATTTTCAATACAGAGCTTTCTCACATGATTACTACACTATCGTAAAACGTAGAAATATTGAATATGTATTACTATTATTTTTTAGAATTTAGAAATAACAACTGAGAATCCTAACTCAATTTTAAGTGTTTTTGGCGCGCTGGTGCTCGCACAGTTAATATAAGTATTTTAAATCAACTTAGATTCGGTTTCGGCCTCCTATGTTACCGTTATAACAATTGATTTCATTTGTAGAAAAACGTGTTCTTTTCTAAAAATATTTAGAAAAGCAAAATTTCACAAAATTACCCATAAATATGTAACATACATTTCTATGAAAAATTAATCCTAGTCAGACTAGACTTACACGAAATTAGATTTTCAAATTTCATCTTGGAGCATATTAGCTCGCTTTAAAACGTATTTATATAAAGCATTTTAAAAATAAACTAATCACATGATTTTTCTAATTTATTCATTTAGAATCCATTATACATACAAAAATTAACACATGTGTGCACATTATTAAGGTCTCGTATTTTACAGTTCAATAAGAATTATAAATTTTTATTAAATATTCCGGAATATCACTTATATGAATTTTTTCTAATAAAGAAGTGTCACGATCACGTAAATTCATAGTTCCTAGTGTTAGGCTCTCATCATTTAAGATAATACCGTATGGGATTCCAACAGAATCCATTTTGGAAAAATGCGTATGTAATGTAGTATTATTATATTTTATATCAAATTTTTCTGTACTAAAAACTGATATATTGGATTCATTTAAAATATTTCTTAAGTACTCAGTCATATCACAAAATTCACTGGCATTTCTTTGATCTATAAAGTAAAACAAATAAAATTATTATCATTATAAAATAATAATAAAAAATCTAATTATAAATAAACCTTGTGAATGACAACATATATAACATTGATGTGGAGCAATTTTTCGATGCAATAGTAATTCTCCAAAATTTGCGCTATTAATTGCATCCAATAATGTTTCTACGAATAATAAATATATTTTTTATATGAATATAGTATTTCAAATATTAATATTTACCTATAGTTGCTAAACCTAAGGGCATTGAAGTAATTATCAAATTTTTGTCATCATAAGGAATACTGTTAAATACAACGTTAATTGGTATTAATATAAGATTTTCCACAATTATATTCCCAAATTCAAATTTGGCATCAATCGTCACGGTTTCAATTTTATTTGTACCGATATCGTCAGTTTTACGATCCGAAATGACAAATCTTCCTGGATTTGCTGAAAACTAATAAATAAAATGTTTTATTTTAAGCCAAAAAATTGCTATATTTTCTATTACCCGTTTCCACCAAATTTTTCTTTGACGTTGACATTTATGAAAAATTTCAGTACTATTAGATCGATTAACAATGCAAGTATTTATAAGCACTTCAGAATTTTGTAATAACAATTTATAATTATTAATTTCATTACTTTGAAAAAAATTTAGAAAAAAATTAGTTTTAAAATCTTTTTCTACTGAATTCATATAATTTTTAATATTTTCTTGATAACATGTACTATTTAAAAATGAAATTATATCACCAACTGAATTTCTCTCAACTTTCGTACTCGGTATGAATAAATCTTTATTATTACAAAAATTATGACAATTGCCCATCCATTCTTTTTTTATATTATTAGATAGCATTTTGCCAAATTTTAAAAATTCTACATTAATTTGAAATTCGTTTGGAAAAAGTATATCAAGGAATTGTACTTTTTTACTTATGTCTAATATATGTTTAAGACTATGTGATTTATTAATTATTAATTTATTCATAACTATTCGGCAAAATTCTTTTCTTCTATTTCAAGTGGAATATTTCCAGGTGGTGCCACAAAGTAATCTTCTTCTGTTATTTTTGCGTTTTTTAAAATTTGCAATTTTATATTACCATCCGTTACTTCATCTTCTCTAAGCTCTAATACTGCAGTATCAAATACTGTATATAGAGGTTCAATGTTTGTTACGTCAATATTGTTGATAACGTCCTCAACAAATATTATTGAATCTTGTAAAACTTTGAATGCTTCTCTAAAATAAAATGAAGATTTGTTAGTTTATCGATTGTGTTTATTTCAAAATGTTTTACTTGTTGCCTATATCCACCATAGAAAGTCTCTCCAATAATTGAATAGTTTGTTCATCGATATTAATTGGGTTGTGCTGATGCTGTTTTATTTTTGGTAAGCAATATGGAACATTTGGAATTTTACTTTTAAATTTCAACTCATCAACATTAAAATTATTTTTTCTTTTTATTTTTGATGTTGTTGCAAATGAACGGTTTATATTACTGCATAATTTGTTACTAATTCGAAACATAAACATAACGAGAAAAAAATATTAAATCCGAAAAATGTTTTAATTTATTAATTTAAAGAATAACACACACAACACAAAAATAATTCATGAATATTGAATTATTGAATACACTTAAATACATGACACATGAACAGGATGAAATACAATAAAAAAGGTATATATTAGAAGAGCTTAACAAATATATAGGTTTGAGTTTGCGTCATTTTTTCGGGAGTTAGTTCCGAAAAAACCATTGTTAACATTGGACATCTTTAAGTATCAATCATCATCTGCTTCTTAACTTCGTTGTCATATCTATATCAAGTTATCCAACCATGTTTGTGAGAGCGTGACCCAAATTGTACAAAGTTTTTATTTTATTTTTATAAATATAACAAATATACGTATAAAAAAACTCGCAACTAGCAATTTCTAATAATTTTGATACCAAGTTTCATAGAAACATCTAACAACATTAATTTTCACATTTTCCTCACTCATCTTATATTTTTATAGGAACTATAAATTATGTACAAAGACGCATTATATTTCTGAAGGGTTATACAATTTTATAAGTGATTTTACGAACGAATATCTGTCTTTGTCAGCTGATTAATGAGAGAATGAGAAATGTGTTAAAATATTTTTTTATTTGAATTTTTTCCTCCCATTTTCACCAAAAAGTTTTTGTTTTGGTTCATCAGCTGTGGTAGTCTGGTCTGGAAGTGCAGCTGTTATAAGTAAAGTCCTATTCCTATATTCTAATCCATTGTAGTTTCTCGTCTGTATTTATTTAGTTTTAATTTATTCTTTTAGTTTAGCTTTTTTGTTAGATAGAATTAGAAGAAAGAAAATGAAATTAAATGTACATTATTACACGTACTATATATTTTTTTGTTGGGTATTTTCTGGATTAATAAAAAAAATATCATTACAACAATTAAATTATCCATCATCATTATTAATAATTTCATACGATGCATTCCAAGAAGAATATTTTTCCAGAAATGTAACACCTTATTTAAATAAACTCCGTGTTGAAGGTGTATCAGTGGATTATATGAAAAATATTTTTCCGACTAAAACATTTGTTAATCATCACAGTATTGCTACTGGATTATATCCTGGTGTTCATGGAGTACTTGCAAACAAACTGTATGATTCATTACAAGGAGAGTTATCATATGGTTATGAATTGTATCATTACAATGAAGATATACTTCCAATTTGGGTAAGTATTTTTCCTATATTAATTATATAATCGGGCTTAACGTCTAGTTGATGGAAAATATTCGATTTATAATAACAGATTTTTTTCATTAGATTTCGTAAACAAGTCTTATTTTTAAACTAAGCTACCTTGGTTTAATTAAACATAATCGTAAGACCAGACACACATTTTAGGATATACAGAGGATGTTTTATGTACTATGATCTATGAAATAGGCACCATTCACCAACTCTAAAACGGAAATTAATTAAATCATTTATTATTTAGCTTTGCATAACTGCTATTCGAGTGTATATTTATTTTAAAATGGCAATTAGGCAATTTTCTTAAATAGTTCCATCCGATATAGCGTAGTATATAAATATAAAACAATGATGTGTTTGATACTAATAATAACGCTAATCCGGATGACATGCCTCAAATTGTTTTAAATGAATTCACTTAAAAAGCTATTCGATAAATCTTACTTCACTGGAATATTTTCATCATCTTGGAAAATTACTTTTATCCCTTCTGCTTCAAATGGAGGTAGTTTAATTGATACTTTTTATTTACGAATTTCATTTTATTTTTAAAATTATAGGGAAAATTAAAGGTTATCAATTTATAGATAGAACATATTGGATCAATATCTAATTTACCGATAATCCATAGGACTTCAAATGTATCAGAAATAAGCTTTATATTGGAGACATAATAAATAACTTTCCAAATAATATAGGTAAAAGTCATATGAATTTTGTTGGATCACAAGTTATTTCATCACATAATTCTATAGTTAAGGTTTTTGTTAGATTATGGCATAAAT
Source organism: Bibio marci (assembly GCA_910594885.2). Taxonomy (NCBI): domain Eukaryota; kingdom Metazoa; phylum Arthropoda; class Insecta; order Diptera; family Bibionidae; genus Bibio; species Bibio marci. The sequence goes on along the minus strand of OU343114.1, from coordinate 31,448,906 downwards.
AAGTATCCTATATTCACGATTTTTGGTTAACGCGTACATTTTTAGAATTGGTTTAATGAATTTCCTATGGATAGAGAAATTACGACTGTTACTGATGAAATTATCGTAATTTTTTCATTTATTTCTGTTACTCTGCAGGGAGTATAGAACATCAATAAAAATGCGATTTTGAGTGATAGCCTTCAAATCTTTCCAGGTTTTGTCCTGAAATTCGATCTCGACAACCACAGTTCCTGCCGCCTAGTAAATTACATTCCACGAATTCCCTAGTTATGTCTTTGACACCCATCCTTATCGTGTGACCGATCCATCCCCATTTTACGTGTCCTAATCTGATTATCAGTCCTTGTTTGTTTGCATCTCGTCCAAAACTCCGTAATACTAGTTCTTGCAGGTCATCGAACAACGAAACTTTCTGCGAATTAATTTATTTACAAAAAACTTTTGGTTAAATGAGATCACTAACGTTACCCTCCAAGTTTCGCATGCAATTAATATATGTATATTATGTAACATGCAATTATTATACTATAATAATAAATTTTTATTTTCTCATAATAATAGTCATTTAATTGAAAAAGTTTCATTATTTTAATTTCTCACGATTAAAAATACAATTTATTATTTTTATTTAAACATTTATTTATTTATGTATATTAAATTGTATTGATCATTAATTTATAATTTTATTTATATTATATACCCTCTATACCAAAAATAATGAGAATTGCTATATAATATAGAACCCTGTTAGCTGTTAGCTACTAATTGATTTATATAGTGTGAACTGAACTTAACAAACCGTCTAAGTTTCATGACCATTCTTTCAATGTAAGCCAAAATACAATTTATTAAGTGGCGGCAATATTTGTTCGTTAAAATTTTAAATAAGTCATCTTAAGATAACATTATTATAATTATTTATTTATCTTATAATATTAATTCTCATATAAGTACACTTTACACATGATTCTGTCAAGTCTGTAAAACATGTACAAGGTGTTTAGTCATTAGAATAGTTGAAAGTAATCATATTTGAAAGTACACCCGATTATCCTTATTATAATATGAAAATTAGAACACTATATTTATATTAAATTAATTTTAAGATAACAACTTATTGACTTTATGACACATTAAATTATATTATATTTTATAAAAATGCATTTCGGTTCTAAAAAACATCTTCTCTCCATATGCGAATACTATTATTGAATTAAATTTTTTTTTATATTTATATTGTATATCGGATCTATTTATATTTAATATAAGATACATCAACGTTTAAGTAGCTTATTAGTTCTAATATTTCTTATACTTTAAATTATTATTCATTGTGCTATTATATTTGCTATAGCTTATTAGTTCTAATATTTCCTATACTTTAAATTATTATTCATTGTGCTATAATATTTGCTATAGCTTTTATAAGTTAAATAAAATTAATGTATTATAATTATTTGATAAAAGTTTAATTATAGAAAATTTCTTTTTGTTATAATTTTTCAATTAGTAAGAATATGAAAAAAATATATAGGAAAGAGAAAACAATCTAGGAATCATTTACAAGACTTGAAAAATTGAAGAAGTGCAAAAAACTGTTGTCCAAAGTATTTAAAAAGAAAAGAAGAATTTTGATTGCAATTCGAGTGATTCTATCTAAAAAAATAAATACTTACTTTTTTTCCCTCACGTATAAATCGTTAATATTTTTTTTTTAATAATTTATATGCGATAAATATCCGATTTATTGCCATTTACATTATTTTACGGATAATAATAAGTGAATAATAAGTTAAAATATGTTGAAAGATTTTATTATTTATGTATGTTAATGTGCATGAATTTCTTTGCGGTTTATTATTATGAACGCACACTGTACTGATAAAAGCTCAACATAAAAGTATTCAAATATATTTCAAAATAAATATATTCCCTTAAATTGGCTTATTACATTTTCATTCATTTTAATTATGTTATAGGCCTTGAATGAAAAATTTGGTAAACATTCCGGATGTATGATGTGGCCGGGATCAAATTTTTTGTACAAAGGATTTAAATGTACGTATCAACAAAATTTTAATATATCTATTCCTTGGAAAGAACGTATTGATACAGTAATGAATTGGTTCACAAATTCATCAAATCCTGCAAATTTAGTAATGCTGTACCTTGAAGAACCTGATAGACATGGACATATGTATGGACCTGATTCAGATGAGGTAAAATAATTGAATATGTGCTATTGCAGATTGTCTAAATTTTGTATTATAATAAATATTTCATTCAATCAAATAAACTAAATTTTATGATCTCAACAGTATAATTTGATTTGATTCTTAGGTAACATCAATTGTACAAAAAATCGACTCAATAACAAAATATGTCCATGAAAGTATATTAAAAAATAATCGAACCAAAGATATCAATGTCATACATATTAGTGATCACGGAATGGAAGGCATTTCATCACCAAATTTTATTAATTTAACTGATTTACTAGATTTGGGGACATATAAATTATATGGGACATCACCTGTTTTACAAATTGTCCCAACGGAAATAGGTATGTACTAAGTATTATCTTACTATTTTTTCTATAAGTATATACCTTAATACACATCTATAATATATATATATATATATATACGATCATTGAGAAACCGAAACCCATCGATTTGATTTCTATAATCTAATGTTTGGGTAGGAGGGGGTGAGGTGTTACACCCTCTCTAGATTGTAAGAATATTTCAAAAATATCAAGTAATATCAACGAATTTATAGCCAAATATTATACTATCGGCTTGGCCTACAGAAATAGTTAGTAATAGACCCATCTGTATTACTACTGTCCTTATTCGACTACGAACTAGCTGTACGAGGGAGATCATTAGCTCTATAAAAATATGGCCCTAGTTTAAAATTGATTAAGATTAAATTTTGTGATTTCGAAAGTACTGCGACCTAAAAATTTATTTTACTCCACCTTCTAAACTCAAAGTTGCCACTGCAGTCCCATTTGTTTAATTAATGAATTTCAGTAAATGAAGTGGGCTCAATGATGACACTTCGCTGTCACCCAAGCAATACTACCCCGGATTATATCCTCTTTTTCGGATGAGTGTTCCACAATTTTTGAGTAGATGTTCGGGATTTCTTCTGCAGATTTGCAAAAATTCACATTCATCGTTCGCCTCTAAACCAATATTATTTAGGTGTTTAATTAGTCTAAGTATACCTGTCAGAATCCTAAGTTCATTTCTACTAATTTTTAGGCAAAGTTTTGATCTTTTCGTGTTAAAGCCTCCAAAAAGTCTTTTCTGTGTCTTAAGCCGGAGTGTTTGTTCCATAGCTTGGCTCATTCTATATTACTTCAGTTCAGCTTTTCCCGAATAGTACATCTTCCTACTCCAAAGAATGGTTCAGGGTTTATAAAGGGAGTTTCTGATCGATCCCGTAGTTAAATTGAACGGATGGCTCTAGTTTTGTTAAATTTCTTTCATTTTCTACAATCGAATCATGATTATCATTTTTCTAATAGTAATTATTTACCTTCCTAGTGCGTATTGTTTAGTTTCTATCTTATTAGATTTACCTTGACCACATAGTTATAATTTAATAATAATATCATTTAGAAAACTTTTCGAAAATTTTTTTATAAAATCACAGTAAAAAAACATATTTATTTCTTCTATTTAGGCAATGAATCTGAAATTTATAATAGACTATTAGATGGTGCCTTGATCCAAAAAACGTTCAAAATTTATAATGAAAGTACACTTCTAAATCGATGGTATTGTAAAAATGAAAGACGATTAATTCCAATTTTAGCTGTTGCTGAACATAATTATGCATTTCAAGACATGTACGATAGTGCCAAATTTTATGAAGAAACATATAATATAACATGTAATTTAAAAACTAGTTAGACACGAAAAAGCAGCACATGACTATAAAGCTATGTAGACACATGTACCATATATCTTTTAATCAATTTACAACAATTTTCATAATAATACACCGGGTTATCGCTTATATTTTTTATTTATTTCGCTTTTCTCAAAACAAATTGCAAAATTTGCATCAACAATAAAAATAAAAGATTATTAAAAATTATGGTTTATGTGGAACTAAGACTGTTAAAACTTATAAAAAAAATTAACTTATATGTATGGTTTATAGACATGTGCTGCAAAATGAGGGTTTTAACTTTTATTAGATTTTTAATTAGTTTTTTTTTTCTTTTTTTTATTATTTAAGTTACACCTACTCGTAAATACGGAGTGCATGGATATGATAATGCGTATACAACAATGCATGCTATATTTATTGCAAACGGACCAATATTTAAAACAAACCATAGTGTCAAACCATTCGATTCTATTGATTTATATAATTTATTTTGTATTATTTTAAATTTAGAAGCAGAACCTAATAATGGATCCATTTCTAATATTCTGGATATTTTAATTGATTCGAGAAATGCAAATTATCCATGGATTTATACAACTGTAGGAAGTTCGTAATATATAGCACTACTATAATATAATTTTATTTTAAATTGCATTTAATTTTTTTCAGTGATCACCATTACATTAGTTACAATTATTACAGTTATATTACTGTTAATAGCCGCTTATATAATTTATAAACGAATGAAGTTGGTAAAACGAGTTCTTTCGCTCAACAAAATTGATCAATCTGTTGAAGGTGAGAAATTACTTGATCCTGATTATGAGTATGGCGATTAATCATGTTCAATATAAGTCAAACAAAATTATGACAAATATTTCAAATAGTGTTTACATATATTTTTTTCTTTCCAATTCTAGAATCTAGAATTTAGTTCCTAAATAAACAAGTTAAACTTTTTTTTAATATACACTAATATAATTATATGAAAATTTATAAATTATCATAATTAATGTTTCACAAATTGAATTGTAAATTTTGCAAAAAATAATATTTACATGTGTGAAAACATATTAAATAATTGTGATATGCCAAACGAACAATGATTTTATTACAAACAATTTGATTTATAAGAATGTTTGAAAAATTATTAGAAAAATCTAGTATGTTCACAATTCCCAATTAGTCAGGTGGGTTGAAAAAACGATTATTTGATTTTTAAATTTTCTTAAAGTATATTATATGTCTAGTATATTCTCTATTCTATTCAAGGTAATCCGATGATAAAATTAACGACGATATGACTACTGAAAAAAAAATTAACAAACATATTTTGAAGCTTGAAATTTAATTTTTCTAAACTAGATTTTTCAAATCGGTGATTAAAATATCTCCAAAATTATTGGAACAATTAATTATAAATTTTGTACGTTTCCTTCTTTTTAAACAAAACATTACACAGTTGTTTGATTTAAAATTCATTATCAACATTAATTGTTTGTTCATTTGTGGTAATGTATGGCAATCACTTTATAACATTTAAAAACTCTTGCAATAAATATATATATATAATAACATTATTGTGTAAATTTATGTATAAATGTTTACAATTTTATTTTCATTGTAATTAAATATCTGTGATAAACTATTCGATCTTAAGTATTAAAAAGATTTAATTATTTTCAAAATTATGCAATTTAAATATAATTTTTAGAGTTTTGTTGTCAAAATATTGTGTGTTATTATTTGAAATTAAAGTTAAATTGTATTAAAAAATAATTAATTTCATAATGTGTGTGTGAACACATATGATATTCATAAATAATGTATAATTAGTAATATAGGAAAAATAAGAAGGTGGTGGTAGGTCGTTATTTGCTCGTTTATATTTTTAAAATAGAACTCTACAAAAATATTTCTCATATTTGTTCACTGTATTTTTTAAGTAGAAATTTTGAAAAAACATGGAAGCTTGGAAGCTTGGAACCTCGCTGGAGTTGGACAGGTTCTGTGCAAATTCTCTCGAAATATTTAGGCTATAGTTTTAAGTTTTTTTTTTTTTTTTAAACACAAAGGATTTTGTTATTTTAAGATTTGAATTATAATAACCAAAAAATCTTAAATATAATTGTACACACTGATCAATCACTTAGTGATTCTACAATCACTAACGTTTGAGTTCACGTAATAATTGTAGTTGAAATTACATTCACTTAAAAAATTATTGTATTTTATATTAATTAAAAACTTAATTTTTTCTTTAATTTTATCTTTTTCTTTTTGTAAAAATTATTGTTTGCAATGAAATCAATGCATATTTATAAAAATAAAAATTTATTTAAAAACATATATGATTTTAAGTAGAAATGATTTCTTGATTGTTATTGTATAAGTTTTTATTGCAATGATTAAAAAAGATACAAAAAAATGTTATGCATTGCATTCGGTATGTTTTATATTTGTTGTGATTTTATGAAAATATAACATTATTAATTAGTTATATTTTAAAGAAATATATATATGACAAAAAGTCGATGTTACAAATTTATATTATAGATATATTTATTAAAAATAATATAAAATATTAATTTTATTTATGGAATGAAAATGGTCTATATATACTATTGTTTTTGAATAAATTGTGGATTTATTGAATATTTTGAAACTTTTATTATCGCTAATACGATTGATTTAAAAATATAATAAATCACAATATTAATTGATGACGCAGTGACGACTATACTAAATTTGTAAAATCTTAACTAATATGCTTCACTTGGGTGAAATTTATAGTGTATAAACCTATCTTGTATAATGTTTATTAAGTTGAAGACTCAAACTTTATCCTAGAAATGTCAAAATCTTCAAATATATAGTGTATAATCTTTAATCTTCGGATGGATAAAGTTTCCTTACTGTAATGTTTGTTGTAAAATTTATCAAATAAAGACCAAAAATTGTACCGTATTGATAATTTCAAAGACATTAGTAAGAACACTATAAATGACGTTAACTTCATAAAAACTATTGTAACTATGATGTTTTCAGTACGAACCAGAAATAAAGCGTAAATGTGCTGAATACCTTACTGTAATGTTTGTTGTAAAATTTATCAAATAATGACCAAAAATTGTACCGTATCGATAATTTCAAAGACATTAGTAAGAACACTATAAATGACGTTAACTTCATAAAAACTATTGTAACTATGATGTTTTCAGTACGAACCAGAAATAAAGCGTAAATGTGCTGAATACCTGATTAAGGATATGAAAAAAAAATCTAATTAGATTAACTCAAAAATCAAAGCATTACCAACTTTTTTTTACACGATTCCAAAGGTATTATCCACACCGTATTATATATACCAAGGGTTGCTAAAAGTAATCTATTTGGAATAAATTTTTCAAATTATTTGCGGTATTATATGGTAAAAGATGACAATTATTGAAAGTATGATTTGATGCTTCTGGTAATAAATCTGCACGTATTTATTAAACATTCTAAATCGTAAGTTTAACGGAGTACGAACTTGAAGGGTTGGAATTAATTAAATTATAGCATATATATATTGAGTAGTTTTCCAATAACCGAAATTTCGTTTCGATTCTTTTCGCCAAATATAAGCTCACATGCATCACATGCATGTATATTTTCGTTTAGAAATTTTAGGATACTTTTTATGTTTATTGGAAATATTCGAGAATTATTATATATAAATAAATACATTTCAAAAACCCACCGACATCATGAAATTAACGGGTTTTTAATTAATTTACATGTGAAATTTTTCTGCATTTACATTTTAATACTGAAGTTTTTCAATTGGTTTACAATTTGTGCGTTTATGAAATGAAAAAACGGGAATCTTTGAAAATTTGGTATTGGAAGCTGCTAAATATTTGAATTGATCATGAGATTCATAAAATTCAATAATATATAAGATAACATTTCTTGTGTGCAAGATATGCTGGTGCAGTATCGTCGAATCGTATTCCTGTTAAAATAACGAAGGATAACAAGTTACTGATAATTTATATTTAAATTCGAACATTAATCGTTTACCGAAATGTAAAGTTTCCATTTCCAAGACACCACTATGTGCTATACTGCAATTGCAATGTATGATTTTTATTGAAAACAAGATTAATCGATGTCTAATCATTTCCAGGATTGAATATACAAGATCACATCATTGGATTTTTTTTCTATTGGGAATATAACAACAAAAATTGGTGTATTAAAAAATATCATGTTGTGTTAATAGTTAAATAGTTGAACATTGGACTGAAAGGCAATGTATTCAAAGTGGTTATGGTGTATATTTATATGACATTATTATTCCATCAGCATATTGTTACGGTTACCATCGATATTTAATATATTAATCTCGTGGAATATTGACTAAACAAAACGCAGCGACTTATAGCAACTATAAATATATAATATAACAAACTATATTATGTATATTCTTATTGTTAGTTACATTTAATTAAAAGTATATAAAACTAATAGTTATACTAGATTATTGAATATTAATTATTTTTAAAATTCACTTAATTGAATACAAAATTAATTCAATTAATTTATGGTTAATATTATTGCCAAATAGCAATCTAATAAAATGTCCACTCAAATGTATATTGCATTATGGAAAGATACACAAAAAGATTTAGAAACATTAGCTGGAAATGATTATGAGAATCAAGCACTTGATCCAGAATTTGATAAAATTATTGCTCAAAAGTCTACATATAAATTGTATTTAAAATATATTTTTATATCAAATCGTTTAGAAGCGATTTACGACCAAATGCTTCAACCACAAAAACGTATCCTCATAAAAAAATTATATGATTCATGTTTGGGACGCGTATTAGAATTGAAATATGATTTAGTAAATTTGGATATGATGGAATTTAGTTACAATGATGATGTAATGACAGAATTAAATTTAACTCCAATTGATATTGAATTGCAAATACCAAGATATATTCATAGAGAACGTGAACAAGATATTTTATATAAAAAAAAATTTATTGATAATTTAATGATTAAATTGGGATGGTTGGAAGGCGACACCATTGAAGAAAGATTAACCGAATTAGAAGCTATTAGAGTTATACAAATGCATGAACGGGCCAGACAAGGTCGTTTAAGGTATATATATGGTATATATATTAATTCTATGCATAGTAATTTTCTATATTACAACAAATTATGAACTTTTAATATCTTTATTTCTTATCCTTAAGATACAAAAGTATATTAGCATGTACTAACTTTAAAATTAAATTAATTATTTTAGGGCACAATTTATGAAAGAAATACGTATTTTAAAAGAAAAAGGTAAACCGGATGGAGTTAAAGAGAGAACAGATGGTTTAGTGGCTGCAATGAAGATACAAAAGTTATGGAGAGGATTTACAACAAGAAGAAAAATTAGAAGGAAAAAGCTTGATGAAATGATATTAATTGGTATGATTCCACCAATCAGTCAAAAAAATATGTCTATAACAGATGATTCAATGAAGGTTTGAAATTATTTTAATTTTTTTTTTATTTTGTAAAAAATTATTAATTTAACTATTTTTATTTCACACATATATAGACACTTAATAATTACTATAAACTTCAAGCAGAATATCAAACGAATTATGAAAATGCATTAGTACATTTTAAAAATGAAATAAGTAAAAAACAAGGAATACACATCACAGAAGAAATAGCCGATGAAATTCGAAATTGGTTTAGAGACTACAAAACGCGTACTGGAAAACTACCAGATTTTCCTTCAGAGGAAAGTGGCGGTTCACGCCATCTCCTCAGTCGACAAGGTTTTAACAAACATGTTTAATTAGTATATGTATATAGTACATTCTATATGCAAATGTTTTCTTTCAGCAATTATTATCCTTTATACTACTATTCAATTCAATTTCAAACCAGCACAACAACATATTATCCTTTATTTGTATATATTATCTGAAATACCTATTATTTTAGCTCATTGTCAGTATTAATATATATTCATTCAATCCACTCACATATGACTGCAGTTGATGAAAAATATTAACAAAATGTCATGGATTTGTACAATTTACTGACCGATATTTATTTTACAATTTTCATATAATATTATGTTTGCATATATTATATATACGTGGAGGACGTTAACAATTTATTGATGCACATAAACATATTGAACCTTTAAATATACCCTCATATATTTTGTTTTTGATTGTGTTATTATGATGCTATCCAAATGTGCGAAACATTTGGCGTTTACTAATTCTCAGTTACACCCAAGATCGAAGTAAGACTAATTAATTCAATCTAATTTAAAATGTGTATGTCATAATAAAAGTAATAGCATGGCGTCATATTTTCCGAATTATATCCAATGCACCAATGCGTATGTTCTAGTTGTTATGAAGTTTGATTAATTCAAAATAATTGTTTCTTTAAAAAAAAAAATAAACAAATAAATGCAAAATAATTTTTACGCAGCTACAGAAAGTGAAATAAGTAGATCTTCTGCATTATCATCAAAAGATTCTAAAAAAACTAAAGATAAATCCAAAACACCAACCAGAACGGGTGATCTGAATGTCGACGATAATTTAGAAAATGGATTTAAATCATCACAATCAATGTTTTTGCCGGAAATTAAATTAGGAATTGATGAGTAATAACAAATAATTATGATTAATAATTATAAATATAACATTATCTATTATACTTAAATATAATTATATCTATACATGATCGAACATTTTTATATCGATATAGATTCAACGAAATATGGTGTGGCAAAGATGAATCGACTAATGTAAAACAAATTCATTATAATGATATGATTTATGCAGATAAATTTAATGAAGTGGAATTGGAGTTACGAAAAATTGTTGATGATATGATGCGTCAAGAATTGGAAATGTTACAAGCGGCATTAGATCGTGATCGTGCCCAAAAAGGGAAAAAATCAAAAAAAAGTAGTAAAAAAGCACGAAGAAGTGGTAAAAAAAGCAAAAAGAAAAAAGAAAAAGATCTTACGCCTGACAGAACAACAGAATCTTTATTCGAGGAATTAGTAACGAATGGTATCATTAAAAAGTATCCTGAAACTCAATTAAAATTGTATTTAGGTGATCGTGCTTATGTAGCACGGCCCGGAACAAATCCTACACCAGGCGATATACGTCAATTAATAATCGAATACTGTATACTGCCATTAGGTTCGGAAACAATCAGAAATTTTGCACCTTGTATACGATCATTATTAATTACTGGTCCAAAAGGTTCCGGTAAAAAATTATTAGTAAATGCTATTTGCACAGAAATTGGTGGAATTTTATTTGATCTTACACCATCAAATATAGTTGGCAAGTATCCGGGAAAATCAGGTTTAATAATGCTTATACATTTGATTTCCAAAGTATCAAGACTTCTTCAACCATCTATTATTTTTATGGATGATGCTGAAAGACCATTTATGAAAAAAGTACCAAAGGGTGATCGCACCGATCCGAAACGTTTGAAAAAAGATTTACCAAAATTAATTAAAAATATTGGCTCAGAAGATCAAGTTATTTTTATTGGAACATCAAGTGCACCATGGGAAGCTGACCAAAAATTATTTCAGCAGACATATAATCGATTCATTTATATTCCCCGTCCAGATTATGGTGTATTATCGTTTGCATGGAAAGAACTTTTAAGGTATAGCAATAACACCTATATAATAAATTATTGATTAATAATTTTATCAATAAAAAAAAAAAAATAAATAGCGAATACAGTGGTATCCATCATCAATTTGATACCGGTGCCATGGCAAAAATATCCGATGGTTATACTATTGGGTCAGTTGTTCGTTGTATCAAAGAGATCATTACTTGTAAGAGAAATTTACAATTAAGAGTACAACCACTAACTCATGTGGAACTTATAAATGCGTTGAGGTAATTATTCCAAAAAACCACAAAATTTTTAATTTAATTAGAATTCATTTATTATTTATATTTTATATTACTCAATTTAAGTACAAAGGATCCAGTTTATCGCGAAGAAGAAGAGGCATTCAATTTATGGTGGATGAAAACACCGTTAGGTCGCCGTAGACAAAAAGCAATAGAACTAGAATTGGAAGCAAAACTGGAAAAAGAAAATGAAAATGGTAAAACTAAAAAGAAAACTAAAACTTAATAATCTGGATAATTTTGTGGTGAATATATCATGTAGAATTTACAGTTTATGTTTTTTTTTAATCACTAACAGTAAGCAAATTGTTTTTATGAATAAATATATATTAAGTACTCACAAAAACACTCAGTTAAAACAACTTTCCATTGTTACTCTTTTCGAAACAAATGATTTGTTTAATCTTTTTTACTCCTTTCGTATTATTATCAACTTGAAGGTATTGGTATACATTTGGGTACTACTGGCTATAAAAGCCTTTCCAATCGAAAACATTACAACGAGATCTACAGTACGAGATGTATAGAACATTAATACGTCCAATATTAATGTATGGATTGGAGGCATGGCGCATGACACTGAACCAGGAACAATTACTTCGGATTTTTGAACGATGGATACTCCATGGGATATTTGTTTCCGTCAAAGAACAGAATGGTTGGAGTCAAAGATACAATTTCGAAATAGACAGAAAGTTGCACGGTCAACCAAATATTGCCAAAGCAATCAAAATCAATAGACTAAGATGGATTAGGCATGTATCACATATGGAAGAGGGACGTGTACCAAAAAGACTGTTGAATGTTAATCCAGAAAGTAATGCTCAATGACTAGATGCAGTGAACTGTGATGTTAAGTTCATTAAAATTCGGGATTGGAAGACGTTAGCTGCAATTAGGTTCGATTGGAGAAGCGTGTTGGATAAGGTTATGGTTTCAATACCATTCCGTAGGTTAGTAAGTAAAAATGTAAAATAATTTTAGTTTGTCAGAATTTAGACACAATCAGTTGAGGGTTCAGCACAATTACACTTATAAATCATATAAATGATAAACAGATAAGAAATTAGTCGAATAGAAAATTTAATGAAAATATTTTATTACATATTTAAAATTACATAGAAATAATAAAGAGCATTATATTAATTATTATTTCCTAGTTGCAAAACGAAAAAACAAAAAAAAATTCCGTATTGGTACTAGAAATTTCTTGGTCTTGCAATTTTAAAAAACTTAGCTTAGCATTAAATTTGGTACTACTACATAATGAACATTTTATTCAATATATATATAAAAAAAAATAAAAATACAGGCACCATATAAATTAGACATACTCGTAATCTAAAAATGATACATTATATGTTATTTATTCAATTCATGTTTATAATAAATTATATTGTATTTGAAATACATTATATCACATAATTATATGTATAAATGACACTAAAGCTCTACTTCTACTGAAAAATTTATGTGAGTTAGTGCTATCAACAATTTGTTTGTTTATCTACAATGTGCTTTAGATAAGGTTTGTAAAATTATTAAACTCTTTTATTTTATTTTATGTAATATAAATTTACCCACATTTAATACAAAATATTGTCGGTATCAAGGCTGATTAATTTTCCTAATTTTCGGTAGCAGTTAATATATATTCCAAAATAATGGTGTTATATTGCTTTGATTGTAGACATATAGGCTGAATAATTCTACTAAACTAATACTATTCATTCTTGCAGTAGTAAATATAAGTTTATGGTGGTTGTATTGCTACAGACCATTTTCATATTTTGTATGCGCAGTCAAATACAAGGGCTTCATCTATATCGATAATATATGATTATATATATATATATTTTATTTTATTACATAAAATTTTAAATCGGGTTTAAAAGAATGCTGCATGCCATGCCACACTTCGAAAACTCATATAAAATTATAAATTTATTTATTTTTGTGATATAATTGACCAAAAATTTAAATTTAAATAGTTTTCGAATAAATAAATTATAAACCGCTAGTGATGAATATACAGCATTCATGTAAACCCGACATTTATCAATATTTTATAATTATAATAATACAAAGTTGAATTTTATTAACACATGAAATGTTAAACTAAGATTCAATCTAATCTAATTCAATGTGTGCACATATTTTCAGAGCTTTATATTGTACAGACGCAATATATATATTATTTTAATATAAAATTGTGCACACGTTTTATTAAACCCTCACCCTTATTCTATTATATAAGGTCGCAAATACGTATAGACGTGCATTTCATTTAAACACCGAGCGTATTTAGTTATACCAATAGTTAATGTTTTAATTATTTATTACGTGCTTATGCCGATAATAGTGAATTTATAGTGTAATTTTGTTTTCTTTTGTATTTTAAAATAAGAGCTTATTTAAATATAGGAATATAAGAATATTCTGTTAAATGCATTTATGGGATTTTCCGTATTTGTTATGAACATAATCATAAAAATCAAATTATTAAATACCTAAATTTATAAAACTATAGATAGAATAAATAAGCAATAACAGCTTTGTAATATTTTGTTAAATTACGATATGCAAAAAATTAACAAATATATTCGCAACTTTTTAAGGCCGCGCTATATAAAAAATACATTTCGGGTGTTATTTCGAATGTGGATCTTATAATTAAATAACAAATTGTCAAAACAATGAATAATTGGAGTATTAAAATTCAGCGTGCAAATATATGCGTTTAAGAGAATATGGGTAAATTATCTAAGAACGAATAACATAAAGTTAAAGTATATGTGTGTGTATATAATTAAAATTAATATTAACAGTAATAAAAATAAAATAAAATTTAGGAAATTATATATCAATTCAATTTAAAAAAAAAAACAAATTTTTGGTGATCGTTGAGACTACGAAACACGTTTTTATAGTGTAAATTATTCTGCGTCATAATATACAGCTCTGAAAATAAATAATGTTAGTTACTTTTTTATTTCAGGAAGTTTAAAAAATATTAGAGACCTTTGGCGTCCATCATTTCTTTTTGATAAACGACGACCCCTTGGATGTATCATTAATGTAAATCGATGCGTATGCTTTCGTTCAGCGCGTAATTCTTTTTGTTTAACATATTTTGCTTCTTCAAATTTTCGCATAAATTTTTCTTTTAATTCGGAACAACTGATATTTTTCTCGGGTTCCCACGAATCATGCGATGATTTATATCCCTTCCATCGAATTAGAAATTCTTTTTCTCCATTTTTTAAAAAATGAACATCAATTATTCGTTCAACTTCCCAGTACGCTTCTTCGTCTTCATCTGATTCGTCTTCTTCTGATTTTTCTTTTTTTAGTTTTTCTTCTTTAACACCCTCTTCCTTTTTAACATTACCATTTTCTTGTTGTAAATTAGTTTTAGAACCTACTTTTCTCTTATTTGTTGATTTCGACGATATTTTATTCGAATTTTTACGTTTATTTGCCTTTGATGTCGATGGATTATTCTAAATTAATAAATTTATTTTCTCCATGACATTATAAATGCACGATGGTTAATTGCAATAGGTAAATATATTTTAATAACTTACTGCCGACTCCAGGTATTTTTTAATAATCTCATCACAATTAAGCGTAGACTCTGGTTCCCAAGAATCATCTTTAGAAGAAAAGCCTTTCCATCGAATAAGATAATACTTTTTGCCACGTTGAAATTTATCATTGATAATGTTTTCCACCTAATTGTTACATTGAATAATTCACATTATAAAATAAAATTTTAATAAATTGGAAAATTTTATTTCTTATTAATTGCATTAGTAATTTTATAAAGTAGATAAGTATCGATACGGGTAACGAGTAGCGAATACAATCTTTTCCGATTCCATATTTATTTGAAAAAATGTTGTTTGTGTCTATAATTATAGAGTTATAACGGGGTTGTAAACTATTGTTTACTCTTCCATTTAAAAAAAAAAAAAAAAAAAATTAAAAGTGAATTACTTGAAAAAGTTATACACTTTTAGGACGAATCCGGAATATTGGAATGTTCATAAAAATGTTTGACAAAGCTGTATATATAATTTACAGTATTTGTAAATTACATTCTGCAAAATTTAAAATGTTTTTATTGAAAACAAATAAACAAAAAATCTATAATTATTCTTAAATTTAAAGGAAAGGCGAAAAAAAAACGTGTGAAAATGTTATTTATTTTCTATTTTCTATTTTCTATATTATAAGAGTACATAATATTTTCGGACCAATAGGTGAATACTGTAATTGTTCTATTATTCCATGTGGAGTCACTTATTAACTTTACTGTAATGGATTGTAGATACATTAGGGACCACTTGTAATAAATTGACTCGATGATCATGATGATGATAATTACTAATAGTGAAAGTTTATAGTTTTAGAAAAAATATTAGCAACAAATTAACTAATTTACTAATTCGAATCAATATATTATTGAATAAAAACATTATGGTTTTGTAAAAGCTTCATCACAGATAATAACGCTCTAATTCTACTACAGTATTGTATCAACCGTAATAAAAAGCTGCAATAAGTAATAGAGTATATATATAAAATATGTATAAATAATATATAAAATATATAATCTATAGGTTGCAGGCAAATAAAAAAAAACTTAAATAGCTGTTAAATTATTTTTGAAATGAAATATTTCTCTGAGTACATACAAATATACTATTTAAATATATGTATGTCTCAATAAATTTTTTTTTATCTTGCCAATAATGCCAAAAATGCTATAGTCTAAAATCTAGAATAAAGCAATATGGATTGATTTACCCTTTTAAATAAAATTTTAAAACATTTTATACAAATTTGTATGTTGTTTCTAATGACTTGAAAGATCATAGTTTGTGCAAAAAAATAAAAATATAAACAAAAAATTACAACCCCCCAATAGACCCCCACCATTTGTTTCCATCGGTTTGTTTTTCATGTGTCAAATATTGTTATTTTGATGTCGTTGAGCAATTCTTTACCGTGAATTTAGGAAATATTTTGTATAGATTTCATAATTATTTTGCTAGAATCAATTTAATCTTGCCTTTCCGTTCATTTACCGTTGGTAAACTATGTTAATGATTTGATATATACACATATATATAATAAAAATTTTGTGTTAAGTACGAATACGAGGTTTTTATTTACAGTTACACTTACGAGATCACTATAAATGACGTTAAAAATATAATCCAAAGCTATAGAATTATTCAACTATGATTATTATTATCCATAATTTAGGATGGAATATTGAGGAGTTAGTTTATCAGGTTTAAACTATTGTATTATATTGGTTTTTAGACACATTAACTGCAATTAAATATATGAAAATACAAATACAACTTTTAATTAAAAATAATTTTTAAAAATACCTCATATTCTTCATCATTAGAACTTTCTTCTGAATCTTTCTTTGCTTCTGATTTTCTTGCAGGCTTTTCTATTTCTTTAGATACACTTTTTTCTTTAGTCACACTATTTTCTTTAGTGATACTTTTTTCTTTAGTGACACTTTTTTCTTTACTGATACTTTTTTCTTTTGAATTTGTTTTTTTTAATTTAACAACTGGCTCATCGTCTTCGGATACAGTGTGCGTCTTTTTGTCGCCATCTTGGTCCTCAGATTGAAAATCGGTTTCTTTTTCTGTTTTCTTATCATTATCATTTTCAATAGCCTCTTTAATCCTTTTATTATCCTTCTTATCCTTTTTTCTTGAACTTAATTTACGCATTATTTTTAATGCAAAATTCTTCGAGAAATTAAATTACACACAAAGTTGCAAACTAAAAAAATTAATGAGAATCGACAAAATATTCGTAACAACTTTCTACACTTACTTTATTATTTATTTCTATTTAATTAGTCGAGTTTATACGCTGATTGTTTTTAAATACCGTTTTTAGGCAGATATTTTTGTTCAGAATTTATACGAACAAACCGAATCTACAAAGTACAAACAAAAACATTTATTTGCTTTTTGCCAATCAATAAATTTCGTATTTCACTTCTGTTATTAATATTATTATTATTACTAAGACATTATTTTTATTTTTGTTTTCTTTTAGCGCAGTGCGATGACTACGCAATTTCTTATTGTTAATAAATATGATCAATTTTAGTTCAATTAGAAGTAGGCTTCTATTTAACAATTTGCAATTCTTTACAATTCACTGAACACTATTTTTATATTTACATGTTGAGTGTGAGCCTCATGTATCTATAAAAAATTCATTCATCCGACTTGACATTACGAAGCGGTGTGCACAAAGCTTTGTCTTTCCGTATAAACTCGTCTAGCAAATTATACCCAGAAGTAATTTCTTAGTTTGAATTAAGGTATTAAGTTAAAGGGTTGGCGGGTAAGGCATAAAAAACTGACACAACATTACCAAAGCAATGTCAAATATTGTATAAAATCATCGAAATATAAAATAAATACATATGCCATTGTCTATATTTCCTTTTAAAAATGTTTACTCAATTTAAACAATCATTTAAAAAAAAATTTCATTTCACATGTATTTTCCATAGCATGAGATGTCATGGAATTGTTATTATTGTCCTAAATAACTGTCATCACGACATCATAGATATTCAACCGATTCAATTATACACTTACAAATGACAGACACAACGAAACGAAACACCAAACACCAACCGTACAGAAACAATACCAAAACATAATTTAAAGTTTATTTAATGAAATATATAATTATAAATAACAATATGTTATCGACGTTAAAAATATTGTTAGGAAAACTGTAGGTTAGATTGTAAAGGGTTGATACAAAATCCTACATGAAGTGTTTATATAATGTGCAGAGATTAGCCTGCGTTTGGGGTTATTCTATAGAATTCGACAATCACAGAGAAATTGTCATATAATAAATGAATGGAGGACCCAATTGGGTGTATTCTGATACTTTGCTGATTGATCATACTGATTTATGGATTTATGGAAGTGGTTGATCCACACAACGACTTTTTCAATTAGGGTAATAAATATTGCACCAAAAGCACTAAATACCAATTAATAATGTCATGTGTAAAGATTACATAGAGTCACTTTAAGCCATCCGTCACAATCTGATTTGCTCCAGAAGACCTTCTAAGTTTTTTTCTCCAACCAGGTTAATTTCGAATCCTGGTATATTTCTAGATATTTGATACTAATGCTGAAATTATTTTAAAATTTTGTCGGAGACCCAAACTCAATATCATTTGTATTTTTGGAGTACTCATGAACTTTCTATTTAAATAGTATTGCTTTATTTCTACTAGGAGGTTAAGTAGAGTAGCCATTGTGGTGTTCCACAGAGGAGGAGATAATAATGCTCTCTAGGTACATACCACCCACTTCACCCACTTAAACCCCTATCAAGTTACGCGTCGAATTTTTATTAACCTGCTTTTTATCATATTGTCAATACAACCCAACCTCCAATTGGTTCACCGTTGAAAACGCTATTTTAGTTTTCCAAAGAACCGATAATTGGATTTAAAAGATTTTTATTTTTATTGCAAGAATATACAATAATAAATCAAGGAAAATAAAAAATTAGCTTATATTATACATATATTAGTTGCAATTATGTTAGGATAATGTAGGTACCGGTACCGTATTAATTCACTTGGAATGAGATAATGTTATTTAGAGATATTTTTTGACAGCATATAATTTATGGGAATATTTCATGAATTATTATGAAACATATCTTAAGATTCATTAGGTACATCAGGCGGATTTATTAATAATATTTATTTGAAATTATTTTAGAAAACCAACAGGCAAATATCATATACAAGTATGTACTACTACACCTTGCTGGCTTCGAGGTTCCGATGATGTTTTAGAAACTTGTAAGGTAAATATGATTAATATGAAATTTTTTATGTTCAGTTTCAGGACAAACAATATAATAGCAGAACTGTTGCATTGTTAATAGTGACTGTTGTTATATATGTTGCAGCATATGCAAGGAATTTGAATGCACTTATACGTATATGAATTTCCTTATAGTATTTATGAATTTTATGTGTTTTTTTTTGCCTCTGTAACATTTCCATTTGCCAAACATATAGAACTAATATAGGTCAGTGTACTCTGATAGTTGACGTCATGTTTCGTATTTTGATTCGATTATTAATTCAATTTAATGCTCATACGATGCGAATTAAATCGTTACCATATAGCGCTATCGAAATACATATACTTGTATTTATTTAAAATCTGAACTTGTTTTTTAATCCGAATAATCCAGTCAGTTCTATTGGTATAATTGTATCCCCTGCTGCCCATTCATCTATGTGTGTGTTGTGTTTATGCAATGTAAATGTACATATTATACAGTATACAGTCTAAAGTAGTCATTCCAATTCATAATTCACTAGCAAGTTAACTAATCTATAATATTTTTTTTTTAAGTCATATTTTGCTCCTAGTGGAGCTTTTATGTCATCTAATAAACCTTTCATTACAACCAAGTTGGTAAATTACTCCGCATGGGAGTATATAACAATTTACCAATTGTGTACTGTACTGTACTGTACTGTAATTATCGATGATATGTTTTCATAATACTATTATTTTTATATGGTTGATTAGCCCATAATGATGTGTGTGTGTGCAGACATTGTTAATCTTTGAATAGCGTCAAACACCATATTTTCAAAGATATCCGTTTTTCTTTTTATTCCATCAACGAACAAATGGTCATCCAGCAGAAAAATTTTACTATTAAAATAAATACCGAAAAATTTCCTATGAAAAAATAGCGGATTTGAACCCGCTATATTTCATGATTAATATATATTATATATATATTTATATTTCGGCGCTATGCAACTGCACTACCGAGTGATATCTATAAATATTCGTACATAAATGCGCGCAAGTATTAATAATATCCATATACACAAATAAAATTTAATTCCGTATGCAAGCCATAGCTGCCTGCCTACTAGTCTACATTCCGATATGAATAAAATATATTGATACAATAGGTTTAGTTGTTCAAGTACGCGTGTGGTCATATAATATATTTTATTTGTGCTCTCTGAGGAATCAACAAAATATTATATATTTATTTTATTTAATGTGTATTTATTTTACGAAAAATACGAATAATATTAAATATATAAAATTATAAGAATTTTATAAAATTCGTATTAAAAATTTGATATATAAATGAAATATAATATAATAATAATATCGTTATATTTGGCGTTACCTTTGTATATGTATCCTTAATGTAAATCGTTGCATACGCTTTCTTTCAGCGAGTAATCGTTTTTGTTTAGCATATTTTTCTTGTTCATATTTTAGCATGAATTCTTTTTTTAATTCGGAACAGATATTTCTCTCGGGTTCCCATGTATCATGTGATGATCCATATCCCTGCCATCGAATTAGATATTCTTTTGCTCCATTTTTTAAAAAAAGAACATCAAGTATTCGGTCAACTTCCCAGTGCTCTTCTTCGTCTTCATCTGATTCGTCGTCTTCTGATTTTTCTTTTTTTAGTTTTTCTTCTTCAACACCCTCTTCCTTTTTAACATCACCATTTTCTTGTTGTAAATTAGTTTTAGAACCTACTTTTATATTATTTGTTGATTTCGACGATATTTTATTCGAATTTTTACGTTTATTTGCCTTTGATGTCGATGGATTATTCTAAATTAATAAATTTATTTTCTCCATGACATTATAAATGCACGATGGTTAATTGCAATAGGTAAATATATTTTAATAACTTACTGCCGACTCCAGGTATTTTTTAAGGATCTCATCACAATTAAGCATAGACTCTGGTTCCCAAGAATCATCTTTAGCAGAAAAGCCTTTCCATCGAATAAGATAATACTTTTTGCCACGTTGAAATTTATCATTGATAATGTTTTCCACCTAATTGTTACATTGAATAATTCACATTATAAAATAAAATTTTAATAAATTGGAAAATTTTATTTATTATTAATTGCATTAGTAATTTTATAAAGTAGATAAGTATCGATACGGGTAACGAGTAGCGAATACAATCTTTTCCGATTCCATATTTATTTGAAAAAATGTTGTTTGTGTCTATAATTATAGAGTTATAATGGGGTTGTTAACTATTGTTTACTCTTCCATTTAAAAAAAAAAAAAAAATTAAAAGTGAATTACTTGAAAAAGTTATACACTTTTAGGACGAATCCGGAAAATTGGAATGTTTATAAAAATGCTTGACAAAGCTGTATATATAATTTACAGTATTTGTAAATTACATTCTGCAAAATTTAAAATGTTTTTATTGAAAACAAATAAACAAAAAGTCTATAATTATTCTTAAATTTAAAGGAAAGGAGAAAAAAAAACGTGTGAAAATGTTATTTATATTCTATTTTCTATTTTCTATATTATAAGAGTACATAATATTTTCGGACCAATAGGTGAATACTGTAATTGTTCTATTATTCCATGTGGAGTCACTTATTAACTTTACTGTAATGGATTGTAGATACATTAGGGACCACTTGTAATAAATTGACTCGATGATCATGATGATGATAATTACTAATATTGAAAGTTTACAGTTTTAGAAAAAATATTAGCAACCAATTAACTAATTTACTAATTCGAAACAATATATTATGGAATAAAAACATTATGGTTTTGGAAAAGCTTCATCACAGATAATAACGCTCTAATTCTACTACAGTTTTGTATCAACCGTAATAAAAAGCTGCAATAAGTAAGAGTATATATATAAAATATGTATAAATAATATATAAAATATATAATCTATAGGTTGCAGGCAAATAAAAAAAAACTTAAATAGCTGTTAAATTATTTATGAAATGAAATATTTCTCTGAGTACATACAAATATACTATTTAAATATATGTATGTCTCAATAAATTTTTTTTTATCTTGCCAATAATGCCAAAAATGCTATAGTCTAAAATCTAGAATAAAGCAATATGGATTGATTTACCCTTTTAAATAAAATTTTAAAACATTTTATACAAATTTGTATGTTGTTTCTAATGACTTGAAAGATCATAGTTTGTGCAAAAAAATAAAAATATAAACAAAAAATTACAACCCCCAATAGACTCCCACCCTTTGTTTCCATCGGTTTGTTTTTCATGTGTCAATATTGTAATTTTGATGTCGTTGAGCCATTCTTTACCGTGAATTTAGCAAATATTTTGTATAGATTTTATAATTATTTTGCTAGAATCAATTTAATCTTGCCTTTCCGTTCATTTACCGTTGGTAAACTATGTTAATCATTTGATATATACACATATATATAATAAAAATTTTGTGTTAAGTACGAATACGAGGTTTTTATTTACAGTTACACTTACGAGATCACTAAAAATGACGTTAAAATTATAATCCAAAGCTATAGAATTATTCAACTATTATTATTATTATCCATAATTTAGGATGGAATATTGAGGAGTTAGTTTATCAGGTTTAAACTATTGTATTATATTGGTTTTTAGACACATTAACTGCAATTAAATATATGAAAATACAAATACAACTTTTAATTAAAAATAATTTTTAAAAATACCTCATATTCTTCAGCATTAGAACTTTCTTCTAAATCTTGCTTTGCTGCCGATTTCTTTTCAGGCTTTTCTAATTTTTTAGATACACTATTTTCTTTAGTGACACTTTTTTCTTTAGTGATACTTTTTTCTTTTGAATTTGTTTTTTTTAATTTAACAACTGGCTCATCGTCTTCGGATACAGTGTGCGTCTTTTTGTCGCCATCTTGGTCCTCAGATTGAAAATCGGTTTCTTTTTCTGTTTTCTTATCATTATCATTTTCAATAGCCTCTTTAATCCTTTTATTATCCTTCTTATCCTTTTTTCTTGAACTTAATTTACGCATTCTTTTTAATGCAAAATTCTTCGAGAAATTACACACAAAGTTGCAAACTAAAAAAATAATGAGAATCGACAAAATATTCGTAACAACTTTCTACACTTACTTTATTTATTTCTATTTAATTAGTCGAGTTTATACGCTGATTGTTTCTAAATACCGTTTTTAGGCAGATATTTTTGTTCAGAATTTATACGAACAAACCGCATCTACAAAGTACAAACAAAAACAATTATTTGCTTTTTGCCAATCAATAAATTTCGTATTTCACTTCTGTTATTAATATTATTATTATTACTATGACATTATTTTTATTTTTATTTTCTTTTAGCGCAGTGCGATGATACTCGATTTCTTTTTGTTAATAAATATGATCAATTTTAGTTCAATTAGAAGTAGGCTTCTATTTAGCAATTTGCAATTCTTTACAATTCACTGAACACTATTTTCATATTTACATGTTGAGTGTGAGCCTCATGTATCTATAAAAAATTCATTCATCCGACTTGACATTACGAAGCGGTGTGCACAAAGCTTTGTCTTTCCGTATAAACTCGTCTAGCAAATTATACCCAGAAGTAATTTCTTAGTTTGAATTAAGGTATTAAGTTAAAGGGTTGGCGGGTAAGGCATAAAAAACTGACACAACATTACCAAAGCAATGTCAAATATTGTATAAAATCATCGAAATATAAAATAAATACATATGCCATTGTCTATATTTACTTTTAAAAATGTTTACTCAATTTAAACAATCATTTAAAAAAAATTTCATTTCACATGTATTTTCCATGGCATGAGATGTCATGGAATTGTTATTATTGTCCTAAATAACTGTCATCGCGACATCATATATATTCAACCGATTCAATTATACACTCACAAATGACAGACACAACGAAACACTAAACACCAACCACACAGAAACAATACCAAAACACAATTTAAAGTTTATTTATTAAAATATATTATTTATAAATAACAAGTAATATGTTGTCGACGGTAAAAAATATTGTTGGGAAAACTGTAAGTCTTTTAATATTTAAAATATTCAATTAATAAATTTATGTTTATTTTTAATAATTATATAATACCTATCCTATATGATACATACGTAACCTATACATGTAGGTATGTTATGTAGGTAATGGCAATATATATATATATTCATTTTTTTAATAAAAAAATAAATGTTAATAAATTTTATTTTAGTGGCAAAATGCAAGAACATTTCAAATTTCTTGTACTGTGTTAAGTGATAATCTTTTCGTACATCGCGACACCGCTGAAGATAATCCTAGTATACCATTTGATTTCACAGACGAAAATAAAAAGGTAAGAGTTTCTATTATGACATAGAAATTTAGTTACCAAAAGTTAATGTTAAAAATACACTATTTATAAATAATTTTGCAGAGGGTTAAAGCCATTCTCAGTATATATCCTGAAGGACATAAAAGGGCTGCAATGATTCCTTTATTAGATTTAGCTCAACGTCAACACGGTTGGTTGCCAATATCAGCTATGCACAAAGTTGCAAACATTCTAGAATTGCCAAATATGCGTGTTTATGAAGTTGCTACATTCTATACTATGTTTATGAGGTTTGTTAAAAATTTTATTTGTTTTAATTTTAATTACACATAGCATGCATCAGTTTAATTTTAACCTATGAAACATTGGTTAGGTGGTAAACGTTTGATACAAAATCCTACATGAAGTGTTTATATAATGTGCAGAAATTAGCCTGGGTTTGGGACTATTCTATAGAATTCGATAATCACAGAGTAATTGTCATATAATAAATGAATGAAGGACCCAATTGGGTGGATTCTGATACTTTCCTGATTGACCATACTGATTTATGGTCTTTCAAGCTTAATGGGGATGTGGTTGATCCACACAACGGCTTTTTCAGTTAGGGTAATAAATATTGCACCGAAAGCACTAAATAAAGTCATAATGTGTAAAGATTACATAGTCACTTGAAGCCATCCGTCACAATCTGATTTGTTCCAGAAGACCTTCTAAGTTTTTCTCTCCAACCAGGTTAATCTCGAATCCTGGTATATTTCTAGATATTTGATACTAATGCTGAAATTATTTTAAAATTTTGTCGGAGACCCAAACTCAATATCATTTGTATTTTTGGAGTACTCATGAACTTTCTATTTAAATAATGTTGATTAACCTGCTTTTTATCATATTGTCAATACAACTCAACCTTCAATTGGTTCACCGTTGAAAACGCTATTTTAGTTTTCCAAAGAACCGATAATTGGATTTGAAATATTTTTATTTTTATTGCAAGAATATACAATAATAAATCAAGGAAAATAAAAAATTAGCTTATATTATACATATATTAGTTGCAATTATGTTAGGATAATGTAGGTACCGGTACCGTATTAATTCACTTGGAATGAGATAATGTTATTTAGAGATATTTTTTGACAGCATATAATTTATGGGAATATTTCATGAATTATTATGAAACATATCTTAAGATTCATTAGGTACATCAGGCGGATTTATTAATAATATTTATTTGAAATTATTTTAGAAAACCAACAGGCAAATATCATATACAAGTATGTACTACTACACCTTGCTGGCTTCGAGGTTCCGATGATGTTTTAGAAACTTGTAAGGTAAATATGATTAATATGAAATTTTTTATGTTCAGTTTCAGGACAACCAATATAATAGCAGAACTGTTGCATTGTTAATAGTGACTGTTGTTATATATGTTGCACCATATGCAAGGAATTTGAATGCACTTATACGTATATGAATTTCCTTAAAATATTTATTTTTTGGCCTCTGTAACATTTCCATTCGTCAAACATATAGAACTAATATAGGTTAGTGTACTCTGATAGTTGACGTCATATTACGTATTTTGATTCGATTATTAATTCAATTTAATGCTCATACGATGCGAATTAAATCGTTACCATATAGCGCTATCGAAATACATATACTTGTATTTATTTAAAATCTGAACTTGTTTTTTAATCCGAACGATCCAGTCAGTTCTATTGGTATAATTGTATCCCCTGATGCTCATTCTTCTATGTGTGTGTCGTGTTTATACAATGTAAATGTATATATTATACAGTATACACTTTAAATTCCGGTATGAATAAAATATATTGATACAATAGTTTTAGTTGTTCAAGTACGTGTGTGGTCATATAATATATTTTATTTGTGCTCTCTCAGAACGAACAAAATATTACATATTTATTTTATTTAATGTGTATTTATTTTACGAAAAATACGAATAATATTTAATATTATATAAAATTATAAACTGAATTTTATAAAATTCGCATTAAAATTTTATTGTTTCTCATTGAAAAAATAAGATGTATTTGAATATGATTAAAATATATTGTATTTTAATACAAATGTTCCTATATAATTTTATTTAATATTTTATTTATCTAATTAATGAATTTAGAAAAAAATTGGAATTAATGTAGGAGAAACATCATCAGATAGTAAATTTACTATTTCAGAAGTAGAATGTCTTGGTGCTTGTGTTAATGCTCCAATGATGGCTATAAATGATGACTATTATGTAATTATATTATTAGTTGAAATATAATATAATAATAATATCGTTATATTTGGCGTTACTTTTGTATTTATAGGAAGATTTAACAGCAAAAGACACTGAAGAAATTATACAAGATTTAATGGATGGAAAAAAACCGGCAGCAGGTCCTAGAAATGGTCGGTTTGCTTCCGAACCCGCTGATAAATTAACTTCGTTAACAGAGGAGCCAAAAGGACCCGGCTTTGGTTTACAACCCGGTTTATAATTTGTTAATTATTCTTAATTTATAAAAATAATACATTAATAATTGTTGTTAGTAAATAAATACATATAATGTGACTTAAAAATAAATAATTAAGTTATGTTAAATGTAATTGATTTATTTTTTTAAAACGAAACTATATAATTTATTACCTACTTTACAATGTATATTATTTACCGTGAACTTAAAATCTGTGTCATCTTCTAGTATTAATTTATTTAACAATTCTTGCATATTTTGAATATGCAATTCAGATATTTTCTGTTTTATATTACCAATACTCCATAATATACTGGTGTGGAAAGATGCATTCTAATAAAAATATATCTTTTTAAAATTTGTTTTTTTACTTTACAATATTTGAAATAATTCAATTAAATTTACCGAATAATATGATGATAAATCATACTCTTTTAAGCATTTATTTAATAGATTAGCTAATGTTGTTAATTCATTGAAACATTGTTCAGCCACGCCTAATACAATAAATGATCTTGTGTTTTCATCATTACATAAAACGTCCAATTTATTAAAATCTATTGAGAAACTAATAATAGTTTTATTTAATATAGAGTTAGGTTGTATTTTGGTATTTTTTTGAGGTTTATGAAAAACACATCCAAACGCGTATTATTGTTTAAAATAAAAATACATACAATAGTAACACTCGACGTATGAATAGAAACACTCCTGGTAGAACTTTAAGTTTTTCATCCATGAATGTTTCGCTGGCATTTAAAATGAAAAAAAAAATGTTTGTCTACCTATAAACCATATAAAAACTATTTCAATACGGTTGTCCACGAACGTGTTAAAATTCATGTGTTTATGAGTACCAAAACCAGAGAAAATTTTATTAAAACCGGAGGAGTATAACGTAAATCTAGTTATATGAAACATGCCTGATACAAATTTAGAACTCTATGATGCAGTCGCTGCGCGTTAGAGATTAAATTTTTTTAGTAAATTGTAATAACAATGCATATAATTATATGCTAATTAACCCCTCTGTCGATATCAGAATAACGTGTTGCTACTTTTGTATTATCTCTCTGTTGTGATGAATCGTCAGCAATAGTTAAATTTTAGTGGCAATGCATTTTCTCGCATTTAGATTAAAAAATAACTAATTTAGTTTCTTTTAAAAATTATATTTTTTTAATTTTGGTTCTGGTAAAATGTAACACACAACCCAAATAATAACAAATTCATAAATGACCATTTTCCGAAAATTATAATAGCGAGAAAATTGCAAGTGTAATCCCAGATTTTTTTTTCATCAATTAATAAATGAATCATTAGTTTAAACTGAATACAAAAATAATAAATTCTGTCACACTTAATAAACGATTGCAACTAAAGTAAATAAAAATAAAATTACCGTTTAGTATTTGAAGTAATATATTTAATTGAATTAGTAAATGATTCAATCCAATGATGATACAGTACGACTGTTCTAGTTAAGCTGACATGCGTATGTTCAGTCAGGTGTATTTGCTCCTTAACATTATCTGCAATATAATTTAAGCATTGATTTTGGAGTTTTGTTATTGCGTCATTCAAATTCACTAAAATAAAAAATACCTATTATGTATGTCTATCAAATTGAATAAAATCTAAATTTAATTATATTCATCTTTTACCATATATTACTATATGTATTATTTAGTTATGTTACCTTCAATAAATATGTATGTTGCCCAAACACCACGTTCGTGAGGAAAACTTCGAATTCTTCCTTTGTAAACATTCATATTATTGGTGTGTTCATCATGTTCTATTTTATTAATTGTTAAAGGTAGAGGCAGTCTAAAAATTAACTACAATTCATTACACTACTCTGTTATTGCTATACAAAGAAAAAAACATTTTAAATTGAAATATAATTACCGTTTTTTTGCTAGACTTTGTTTAGAATCTTCTGTATCATTTTCATCTGATGATGATGAGCTATATGCCACAAGCGAGAATGACATTGTAGTAGTAAAGGCAGTAAATGATAGAAGTTATTGAAATTTGTTAGAAAATATATCTAACAACACATAATAATATATAATATCCCATATAAAAAAATATAAACAATTTTTTTTTGATGCGGCAAAATTTTGAGCCTCATTTGCACATATGAATATTTATCGTATTGGCAATTTGTCATCAGATCAGGATCAGATCAAGATTGATCAGATGTCAAAAATCGTAGTGTAAACATCTCATAAAAAAATTATAATTTTTTATAAAATCCATCGGTTAGAGAAAGAATTTTATAAATTATTTCGAACTCGATTTCAACTATTAATAAAATGTGCAAATAAACATTATATTTCCGAGAGGGTTATATATGTATTTGTCAAAGACAGCTGATGATGAACGAAACAAACGTAAATCTGAACTGAATATGAAATCAAAAAGTAAAATGTTGTAATCGCATGTAACCCAAATCAAAATAATTTTGTAAAATATTTTAATGTATGAAAAAGAATAAAAATTATTAAAAGAATAAAAATTTATAATTTATTTTTATCAATAAATTATTTTATTACATCAATGCCGACTGCTGAAACAAATCATTCACAATCTAGCAATAAAACACATCCAACGCCATGCAGAACATGTACAGATTTTAAATCATGGGCAAAGCAGCAAAGAGAAGTAATGGGAATAAAAAAAGATGATATACCACTTTATGATAACACTAGCAAAGTAATCTTTTTTGTAATATATTTTTATTGATAAATTAAATAAATTGAAATTTTTTAACATTTTTTTAAGACAAATGATAGTGACACAAATTCTTACAATGAAAAAAATTGTCCTTTGGATAAAGATGAATTAGGGAAATCAACATGGGGTTTGCTACATACAATGGCAGCAAATTATCCAGAAAAACCTACGATTGAACAAGTAACTGATATGACAGTATTTTTTAAAATATTATCCAAATATTATCCATGTGAATTTTGCGCAAAAGATTTTCGAAAAGAGTGAGTTGAATTGTTTTATGACGATATTAATTTTATTTCAACAATGCATTTTTTTTCTTTTAGGATAAAAGAAGAACCAATTAATGTAATTTCCCAATTCGCTTTTTCACAATGGTTATGTAGACTACATAATAAAGTTAATATTAAACTGGGTAAACCGATATTTGATTGTTCAAAAGTAAATGAAAGATGGAGAGATGGATGGAAAGATGGTTCTTGTGATATGTAAATTTTATTATTTTATATATTTAAATATATTTAGTGAATAATAATTTAATGGTTTGGAATATTTTGATGTTGGAATTGATGGATTAATATTTTTATTTGGATGATGCTAAAAATAAAAATAAAAATTGATCTCGGTGATTGAGGTTATTTTGTATGTTATGCCATTATCTATTTATTATTATAAAGGTAAAGTCTACAAAAACGTGTTGCCTCTTACCAAATGAAGTTATACGGTTTATTCTTCGCCAAATTTAATATGAAAATTGTAAAAGGAAAAAAACAAAAACAAAAGCACAAAAGCACCACAAACGGTTATCTTTAAAGCGACCTGAAAAATTCGTAAATTAATATTGGTTTAGATAAGTTTAGGAAGCAACATACTTTACCTTCACCAACACTTGCGATTGAAAAAAAAAAAGAAAAATGCAATAGTCATAATTTTTTCTGGCAATTAATACAGCAATGGTCTACAATTTGCTCTCAGTAGATCCAGAATTTTACATAGTCCAATATGTGCAAATACGCGTCAGTCGTGTGGATGTAATTTTCATTAGTAAATTATGTAAATCTTAGATTGCATTTCAAAATTAAACAATAATTATTAAATTAAGAAGTTATACAGGATTCATTTAATAGTGACTTGTTGAAATTGAAACAAAGCTAAAAAAACATGCATAATAGTTACAGCAATTTTCAATTAATACATTTTTTTATATGTAATAACTACATGTTATACTACTAATTTTAGATTTAGATCATCAGTTAGCTTGTGTGATGCAAACAGTGTACCCATCTTGTATCAGAATTCTGGCAAAATACGATGAATTGAATTTTTGGAAATATTTTCACCTCATTTCTGATAAATTCACGTACAACTTCAATGTTACTTTTACCACAGATTTTTTTTTTTCACCAAGATGTTCGTCATTTATGGCCGTTCTTAAATAGTTTATACCACATATATACACTCTTGTACGTGATAAACAATCGTCACTCTACTTTTTTCACTAAAAGTTCAGTTTTCTGTGAGACAGGTCATGTATACATAAATTATTAAACTTCTGTGTAAATGATTTTTATTACGTACGTCTTCATTCTAGTGTGTTTTTGTTTATTTGTCTACTTGTATCCCCTTACCTTATGACCCGGTATTCATAAATCGGTTAAAACTTAAAATAAAGACGTCAATCTATTATTTATTTGTTTGCGTTATAATATAATATGTAATTAATACCAATACATAATGACTGTGTACGTAACGGATATAGATCGAGCGCATATCAAGGGTCAATGTACTGGATTAACTAATATCTGCATTAGTTAAATCTTCATACAATAATCTATATTCGAAACACTACATAAAAAATTAATATAATTTAATTTTTCAAAACATGATATGTTTTCGCAATTTCGAGAAATGGATATTGTACGCCTGATAAAATAATACATAATAAAGTGCAAATATTGATTTCGATTGCTTAATTAAAAGAAAACCATTATGCATTTCCAACAGATTTAAAGTGCAATATGAAAAAATAAAAAACAAAAAACAAAATATAGAATTGTTCTATTTGAAAATTAATACTAAATAAAATCAAATAAGTAATTCAAATTCTACTTCAAGGATGTATTTTTATTAAAGTTCAGTATTTGACTAATTTACATTAAATATTTTAATTTAATTTCACAAAGAAATAATTACATGTTAATTATAAATAATTATATGGTAATTATAAATAATTAAATGTCTACTGGCAATGTTCCATTTTTTTGTTGTTCATCCCATTTCTCAACCCAAGCATTTGGGCATATACTCATTACTTTTTTGAAATAATTACATGGTTCATAATCTTTTCCACGTAATTTTTGACAACGATAGAAATCAACATAAGATTGAGTACAATATTTGGTCTGATTCGTATTTGGAAATCGTGGATCAAATGGTGCAGTTTGAATTCTGATTATTGAATCTTCTTGTGTTGCACCTCTCTCAATATTAGGCTTCATGTATTCTTCATAGCTCCACTGCCTTTTAGTTCATGTAAAAAAAAAATATAATAATAATAATAATAATAATAATAATATACGCAATAATTAAATTTTCTTAGTAAATTATAAAACAATTCAATTTCATTCAAAACTTCTTTTCATTTCAAAGCTAAGAAGCTTATTATCTAATATTAATAAATGGATTTGATTTTATATTTAAAAAAAAAAAATTATTTCACAAGTGGCCTTGTTTTACTGTCTGCATCACAAGATACATTTTTGTATTTTTTAACTTCCTGTAAGTACAATGCCCATGCATCTTTAGGCTGTTTATCGTTTGTTGCTTCTTCTATAACAATAGGTTTTTTTACAATTCCGGTTTTTAAAATTTTTCCACCTCTACGTTTACCAAATTGTAACGGTTGTTGTGTAGGTTTCCGTTCAATTTCAAAGACTTTTTCTTCTTCTTGCTGTTGATGCTGAGCATGCATTCTTTTAAATGTTTCCAAAAATGAACCATCATTCGCAAAAATTGGATGTGATGCTTGCTGTTTTGGTGGCGGATATATTTTACCTTCTTTAGCTAAATGTTGTCTTAATCTTTCTTGCATTTCTTCATGAATTCTTTCTTTGTCAAAATCACTTTCTATATTATCATCAAATATGGAATTATTTTTATACAAATCATTCAAATGTTGTGCTTCGGCAACATACGTAGAATGTGTTTTACAATCAGTGGCTTTAGGAGATGTACTTTTGCTACTACGAGAGTTACGTTTTCTTTCTTGTGATAACGTCCGTCTTAAATTACGATCATTAGATAATGTTCCGTGTGATATATGCCTAGACTTTGTTTCTTCATATGGCGATGAATTACTACGACTTCTAGATCTGCGTCGCCTACTTCGTCTATCATCATCTCTATAACGTCTTTTATCATAATCTCTACTACATAGATCACCATCATATCGATGACGAACATAAATTCTATTATCTCTGCTTTCACGATCATGATAATTGCGACTTTTAATTTCATATTCTTCATCGGAATCGTAATAATCATCATATCGCTTTCGATCTTTATATTTTCGTTTAGACCGTGAATATTCGTCATGATGATATCTCTTAGATGATGATTTACTTCTTGGTTCCATTGACATTCCTAGAATTGTAGACTCAGTATATTTCAGCTGCCAAAACATCATGCAATTTTTATTTTATTTTGTTTTTTTAATAAAATTTAAAATATCTTTTAAATAGTATGATAAATATAAGGTTTTACTTTACTGTTTTTGTAATTCCTTTGTAGACAACTTATTTAGTTTGTACTTCAATGTTGGTACAACGATAATTTTGGGTTTACTTATATCACACAATTCGTACGATGTTCTGCATCCAAATAAAATTTTGTTGAATTATTCACCGTTTTGTATCAAGTCTAAGCACTCCTATAAAAATAACTTTCTCGTGTAATTATATAATAGGTATAAAAGACCACAATTTTTTATTTATTATTAATATAATCAGAAAATAGATATATAAAAGTATTAAGAAAAATATTCATATTTAATTTTTATGTCTATTTTCTTGGCTGACCCTGAGCTTGACAGCCAATGAATTATGTAATTTTTAAAGGACTCAAAATTCGTGTATATGAAATAAATAAAATCAAATCCATTTTTTAATATTAAATCGAATATTAAAAAAAATTAATGATAAAAGTAATAATATAAAATAATATCAAATTAACGCAAAAACTAAATTACCTTTCTTGCCCGTCATACACATAAACTTTCATATTAATAATGGAGAAAAAACTTTTCTTTCTTCAACAACGAACAATAAAAAATGGCGTGTAATTAATGAATGGCGAAACGATGGAATAAAATATTAATTTCTAAATTCCCAAGAACCATAGACCTCAGTTGACATGAACAAGTTCGATTGCTTTGATTGGCTGCTATTGCCGATTTGTGGATTTCTTTGAGATCGTTCGAAAAAACTAATGGTTTATGACATTTTAAGTAAAGCTCGAATTAACACAATTTTTCATTATAAATAAAAACCCGAAAGTCAATTCGAATTGTTAACGAATCGTAAACGTAATCAAAAACATTGGTGATTGTATGGCAATGACTTCATAATATACTACATCCCTACAGGTAAATTGTTGCTGTTAAATTTCTAAAATTTGGCAAATTTAAACAAATAAATGAATGAAAGGAAAATATATAATAGAAAAGTTTGTTGTGTAATAGAATGTGCTTCATTTTTACATAATATGGTTCTAATTTTTATTAAGAATCATTATCATCAGTTTATATTCGTCTCAACCGTCTACCATTTAACGTCATCACTAAAAATTTACTGGGGTCTATCACAGATTCTTTGACAGAAACTGAACAGTATAAATATAGATATATATACACATAAACGTACACAGCACATACAGATGCAACGATAGGATAAGCAAGATCAGTATATTAAACTACTAATTTTTTTTGAT
The DNA here is from genome assembly GCA_910594885.2 of Bibio marci. Classification (NCBI taxonomy): domain Eukaryota; kingdom Metazoa; phylum Arthropoda; class Insecta; order Diptera; family Bibionidae; genus Bibio; species Bibio marci. The sequence continues at coordinate 31,413,562 of OU343114.1, read as the reverse complement.
TTTAATGTTTATATTTTGTAGAATATATTAAACAATTAGTGATTGAATTAGAAAACAATTAATATAATAACATTTTCATTATTTTATTATATAAATAATTAAGATTTTACATAATTTTTGAGATATTTAATTTTATCTATAAAGTTTTAAACAAATGGCTACCTAAATTTATGTCTGTATGTGTGCGATGGTAGGAATAATGTGTGTTTTTATTGTAAAAACAAAATAAAAAATGTCCGATACACAGTGGGAACCTCTGGCTGAAATTTATATATCAAAAAACAATCAATTAAATATAAATATATCTTCAAATGAAAATAATTATATATTTTGCCTGTGCAGTCGTGTTTTCATTAAGTGAGTATAATTATTAGAGTTCACTCATCACATTATTATTAATCAACAAAGTAATATTAAATACTTTAGTTGGGTTTCTCAAACTTTCGCATGTTATTTTAATTAATATAAATATACATTTATGGATGAAATAAAATCTTAGTGCTAATTCTTTAGAAATGGAACAAAAATACTTTATGTGTCGTTTGACTTTCTTTATTTAACTATTATACCCTGTCTCTAACGCTAAACTATTGTTTATTTAAGATCTGCATATTTATTTGTTAGTGATTGCACTTTAATTTCTTACAAATATTTCATATTCTGTTTCAGAAATTATTTTCATATCTTTAGTTCTACATTAGAACGAGAAGAAATCAGTGAAATTGAAGATCAATTCAATGAAAAGGAATGCGAAAATCACTTTTCGGGAAGTACGGCTTCTCGTATAACAAAGGGAACTTCTCATGAAGAGGTATTATTATTTTTTTTTTGTTATTTTAAATTTTCTACATTCACTATATTATAAACAGGATGCAGATGCGAATAGTTGCTATTTTAGCGCAAGTGCATCGCATACTGATAATTATTACAGTACTGATGAACATGATGCTGTTATTGCAAATCCCATTTTGCATTCAAGCGATAGTGGTGCGGATATTTCAGAATATTATTTAGAACATAACAAAACGAATTTATCCTATTCAGTAAATAAATTTGGCAGAGATGCAACAAAATATGAATCCTGGCAATGTGAACGTAAAAATAGCTTGCCAAATGCATTAGGACGTGATGATCTCAATGAAACTTGGGAAAAATTTTGGGCATCTAACGGTGAACGAATAATTTGGTCATCGTGGATTGAAAAATATAGTGACTATATTCATCCAACTTATACTGGCAATTCTATAGAACAATTTAATGATTCAACTCCAATGAATACAGATTCTAATAACTTTTCATTCGAACAAAATGCTGATACAGTAATTGATAATAATAATAAAATTAAAAATAGTACGGAAATTATAGTATCATCATGTTCGCCGGCTGCTAATGTTACAGAAATGACTGATGAAGGGTGGAATCCTTTATCGCCAATCAATAGTATGGATGATAATACTTGGAATACATATAGAGTACCATTATGTGAAAATGATAATTTATTAAGTCCACGATGTGAATCTGTTACTTCCAGTATACCATTAACAATTGGTACAACAGATTCAATGACTAATGTTACACAGATGACTGTTTCTAGTTACGAATTCGGTGGTCGTGGACGTGCAGATGATGGCAGTAATAGTCGAATGCCTTCAGAAAGTTCACAGCTATCAGGATCTGTTAGCTCACCCGATATTGGAACCAGTTCAATTAGTTCTATGTCGCAACCATTAGAAAATGGTGATGATGTAAATACTGCTTACTTACTAGATGATACAGATACAACTATGGATGTTGACCAGTATTGGCAAATATTGTGGCACAAACATTTTCAAGAGCAATATGCCAAACATTATAAAATATTTATAGAAAATGTGAGACCGCTACCTAATAAACAATGCGATATTAGCTCAAGCTTACGATCACCGAATACATATAATTATTCAGTATTTACATATGCGCAAGGTACTTTCGATGAATTCGATGAAAAAGAGATTGCATCAAAACATAAAATAAATAAAAAGAATCAAGGAAATATCCAGCAAGAGTGTTTGCATTCTTTGGTTTCCAATTTAAATATACATCAATCAAATGATGTTTCTTCTCTGACTTTATCAAATGCCGATAAAATTTTAATTCCAATAACTAAAACAGTAACTGCAACTGCTAATTGTATCGATGTCAACTCTTTTGTAGTAAGTGCAGGCGAATGCGTAACCGATGCAGGTGAGACTGATTCTAAATCAGCCAATTCTAAAGACAATATAGATGAAACCGATTTTACATCTCAATTACTTGCATTAGGTCTACCGACAGAATTTGGCAAGTCATTGCGTCAAAGTTGTGGCGATGGAGACAAACCTCCTGATGACGATAAACCTATAAATTTAAAAAGAAGACATGAAAGTGATACCGAAGAACCACCAGTAACCGATCGTATAAAAGCTGCATTTTTATTAATGGGTTTTTCATTTAATGAAAAATCAAATCAAGATAATTCAACGAATAATAATATCATTGGTGAAGTTGTTTATCGAAAAAAACATATTCGATTACATAATCGTAATTTAAAAATGAAACATAACAAACCAATACATATTTATTTTGATGATGATGGTAATGAAATTCAAAAAGTGAATGAGGTAAGTTTATAATAGAAGAAATAAATTTTTAAATTCTTTATATATATATTATTGATATTTATATCACATGAAAAAAAATCTATTATTTTTTTAGTTATAATTTTTTTTATATTCTAATTTTCAATTTAAAGAACATTTAATTTAACATTAAACTTTTTAATTTAATTACTCTTCTGTTTATTCAGAACTTTTATCTTGTAAAAGTGCAGAATTACAACCAAATATTAATGGTATGGGCTAATCACCCATATAAAAATAATAGTATTATGAAAACATCTATCTTTCGATAATTACAGTACAGTACAGTATACAATTGGTAAATTGTTATATACTCCCATGCGGAGTAATTTACCAACTTGATTGTAATGAAAGGTTTATTAGATGACATAAAAGTTCCACTAGGAGCAAAAATATGAGTTAAAAAAAAAAAAAAAAAAAATTAATGGATAATTTGAAAATAGACTGCCCTATTAACCAGATCTAAATATACCGGTTATATGCCGCAAATAGAGTAAATACTTTGTATACAATAGACGTTTTTCTTGTACATACATAATCTTATTTTCATGATTTGAATATCGCGGTTAAAGTTATGTATACATTACTTAAATTTTGCTAATCGCAATTTCATTATTATTGTTTAAATGCGACCATATAGAAAAATTTTAACAAATCTTTGATATGAACTGTTGGAACGAACTGTTTGCGAGAAGCAATAAAATTTAACAAATTATGTTGTATGAACAAAACTTATACTGCTTTAAATTTTTAATAATAGTTACTTGTACTTCAAAAATTATCACAATAATTTATGACTGTAACTTATATCCGATATTGATGAAATTTTATCATGGTATTTATTTTTATATTTTGTTGAATTATTAATTACTTACAGTATTTTCTTATAACTTTTTTTTAATATAGTGTCATTCACATTTTCATAAAAATTTTAATTTTCTTTATTATACTTGACTTACGACCATGCCAACTAATTTTCATTAAGTGAACGATGCATTGAAACATATTCAACTAAAAAATAATAAAATACCGAAACATACTGGTGGAAGGAAGTGGCGGTTCGTCTTTGATTATAAACCATGCATTTGCTATATTTTTTTAGATAAACTGGGGGACAGAAGACGGTTCCATAAATTAATATATGCTGTTAAACTTTTACGTTTCGTTTCAAATTTATTTATTTATTCATAACTTATAAATTTTTTCAAAAATTTTTCCAAAAATGATCACCTCGAAACCGTATAATATTTCTTATATTATGAATTTTTTTATATGCAATGGTAACAAGCATATATAAATATATAAATTATTTTACCTAGAATTAGTAAATTAAGCGATTTTATTAAATTATATTTATGTTGATGCAAATTTAATCAAATTTATAGATTGATACTTGTGCAGTACTGCACTCATCTTCCGATGACGATTCACATACTAATTTACCACTACGTAATGCAGTAAATCCTAAAATTGTTACAACAATTGTAGCATCTGTTAATAATAGTTTAAAAGCTTTTTCTGAGAATCAATGCAAACATTCTAATTTAAATAGAGAAATTGGAAAAGATAACATTGATGAGGTTGATAAAAATAGTGGCATTGTAGATATTATAACCGAAATAACAGGTATTGGCAATGCTGTCGATGAGACTGAATATGACGAAGAACTATTGTTAGATAAAAATTTGGTTACAAAAAAAGAGAAGAAAAAGCGACGTAGAAATAAAACATTGTCAAGTGGTTTACCAACTGAAATAACTAATGACAAAACTTTGCTCAAATATTGGTATAAAAGATTTTCATTATTTTCATTATTTGATATGGGAATTAAATTAGATAAAGGTACGAATTTTATTTTATTATTTTATAATTTTTATTTATTTTTTGTGATGGAAATATGTTTTAAATTTATAGAGAGTTGGTTTTCCGTAACACCTGAAAAAGTTGCGTGTCATACAGCTGAAAGATGCCGATGTGATTTAATTATTGATGCATTTTGTGGTGCCGGTGGTAATACAATTCAATTTGCAATGACATGTTTAAAAGGTACAATAAAATATAAGAAATAAAATACAAAATAAAATTTTTTAATATTTAATAAATTTTATTTATACATATTTAGTAATCGCTATCGATATTGATCCGAAAAAAATTGAAATAGCTAAACATAATGCCAATATATATGGTGTAGCTGATCGTATTGAATTCATTGTTGGAGATTATCTTAGTTTGGCAAGTTCTTTGAAAGGTGATGTCGTGTTTTTAAGCCCACCGTGGGGTGGTCCGCAATACATGAAAGTAATATTAATTTTTATACTTTGTTATTAATGTAAATGTGAAATTTGTTTTTTCTTTTGTCTTACAGGATGAAGTTTATGATATAGATACACAACTATTACCTATATCTGCATCAGAATTGTTTAGTAAAACTAGACAAATTACACAAAATATGGCAATATATTTACCAAGAAATGCAAATACACGTCAAGTAAGTTATAAAAAAAATTGATATACAGATAAAAACCATCCACAATCTATACAGGTAATTCTTACCTTTTCTTCAATATTATGTGGTTCAACAGCGCACTGGTTAAAAGCGAATGTTATTTAATCCGGTGATATTTTTCAGTGGTTTTCGCTATGGACGATTTACTCAAGATTATTTGAATTAATAAAGCATTTGTCGAAACATAAGACTAATTGGGCACTTTTACGGGGCATGACTTGGCGTTTGTTCACGTAAGCAATCCATATACTTGGTTTCGAGACGTATAATTTTTTCGTGTAGTACATTACTTTTCAATTTTATTGGTTATAGGTATTTTATTCTTTTAATCCTGACGAGTAAATAGGGCATCAATAAAATTAATTTATTAAATTTACGATTCAAATGCAGACTTTATATGCATATTGCTTTTTCAGTACATTTGGAAACTCTCTGTTGTTATTCTTTGCGCGTATCAATTTAATAATATAATATAACTACATTAGCTATATTCTCTGATTTTATGTAAAGTGACTATGTTTATCCGCACAAATTTAAAATCCTGGTTTAAATTTTGTTAAGTTTACCTTTTCAACAGACTACACTACGTAAACCAGTTTTATTTATTATCTTTACATTTGTTATCCTTATACATTTCCAATTTTAGTCTGATATTTTACAAGATATCTCTGGTCGAAAACTATTTTCAGATATTAGATTTTTGTATTTATGAACATTGTAGACACTTTATCCCTGAATAGCGTCCTACACCATATCTTCAATGATATTCATTTTTTTTGATCCCATGAACGAATTGGTATTGGTGAGTAATTTTGAGTATGAAAAATTATAAATATTTTTCTCTTGTCAACAGCGCGAAACAAATTCACAACTTGCGCTCTACGCTTCTGAATTACTTATCAAATGTCACCTTTTGTGTTCATTGGTATGGGCATAAAATTTTACCAACTCAGTAGAAAATTGTTATTATTTTTGTTGTATTATAATTCCAACGAATCCCATTCATATGTTGATATTTGTCTAACTTCAATAGAATTAATGGAAGATCAAAGGGGTTAAGTGATGTTAATTTATCATGTAGAGTCACAAGTGATATTTTTAAGTCCGTTAGTTCTTATTCTTGATCTTATACTCTGTGCTATCATTCTTTCAATCTATATGGGATCTTAAACTACATAGATAATTTATGAAATGTATAACAATTCTATTTTTACTAATTATAGATATAATATATTCCCATTTTTGTTTTAGATAGCAACTTTGGCTGGATGTAACAGTGCTGTCGAAATAGAACAAAATTTTTTGGATAGAAAATTGATTGCATTAACTGCTTATTATGGTGATCTCATAAAAGAATACTAAATTAATTACTCTACTTATTTATAATTATATGAATATTACAGTAGTGATATGATATATTATTAATAATATTCTAAACAAAGTAAAATGTATTATTTTTCATTTCAACTTCCATGTATCCAAAATGATCAAACTTCGACATAATATAAAAATTCTTATGAAATTTTTTTTAATGATAAACCATTAAGTATTTAAATTAGCATAACCAGATAGATAGTCTGTACCCAATACTTTTTTTTTGCAAAAAACTGAAAATAGATTGAATGTCTATCTACAAAAATCTACATATATAACCGAAATATTAGTGGTGTCATAAGCATCGAACACATTTCAGATCTGCACAAAACACATTTTACACATTAGTAAAGTACTGTCGATAGTGTATGGTTTATTATATCAAGGACTAACACCGAAAATGATATCAATCGCTATAATCTATATTTTTATTGGTGGTATAAAGTATAAACTTCATTATATGATGTATAACATATAAGATTAACTAGATATAGTTTTAATCAATTGTGTAAATTGTCAGTCAACATTAAAATTGTTCTATTTGAGAACTCAGACTCAGTATAACCATATTACAAAATTAAAAAAATTTATAAATAGACCTATTATATGTTTTTCAATATTACTAATATAATTAACTTAAATTCACTTATATTAATTATAATTAATGTATTGTTTAAAAAAAGCAATTGTAATGCTTACTTAATCCTTCATTTCACCTTCCTCGTCATCATCATCAATTCCCTTAATATATAATACATTATTACATCGAATTAAAACTTCACCTAAACTACCTGCAAGTATATAAATTCAATGTTATTACAGTTTTAACAAAAACAAACATTTAAAGAACAAAAATACCCACCAGTAACCTGGCTGTCTATATATTCTTCAGTATTAGCCAGTTGTAAATTCATATAACCATCCACGGATACTAAATAGCCTTTATATTCATGCCCCCATTTTAATTTAACAAGTACAGCCTTACCTGTTAACCCATTTAAAAATGGTTTGGGATTTATGGGCATAGCTGTAGTACCTGCAGACATTTTTATTTCTTTACGTTGAGTTAGGTTAAGATTCTGTACGAGATAAATATAAATGTATTATTTGATAATTATTTTTATATTGTATTAAAAAATAAATAATAAAACTTACAATATACTCTGTAAGTAAATATATTCTTTATAAACACAAATTTTTGATAAATGATATTTATAATTCAAATCAATTTTTGATTTTTTGCTGGCTTAGCGCTTGCGGTATTGTGTGGAAAGAAAAAGAAAACATATGGAGCAAAAAAAAAACAAAAAAAATTAAAATTGACAGTCGAACAGTAAATACAGTATTGCCATAGGAAATGGTTTAATATGAAGTGAATGCTTGGGTGCGATTTAAGAAGCTAGCGAAATAAAAATCGTAGCGAGATTGTGTTTTCGAATTACTAAAAGCGTATCGAAAACGAATCACTCATCAAAGTTATATTAATTAATTTTTTACATGGTTTTTCCTATTATACAATGTGAAATTTCAATGTAGTTTTCGGTTAGATAAAAGCATAACGATTTTGTCGCCTTTGTTCACGGCGAGCTGTAAATAGAAAAATTGAATGAACGAGCTCCAAATGCATTCCTGAATTAATTTGGATGAACATAAATATGTCACGACTCACGACGTTTCCATAGCTTCATTTCATCCTTCATTTTTGATAATGAAAAGATCTAGTTGTATTGATTGAAGTGACAATTTTGTTGTCATTTTTTTTTATTCGATCATAGTATTTTAATTAATTTTGATAGTTTTAATGATATTTAAACGCTTTCAATATACAATATTTATAATTTATAATTGCTGAAATTTTGTTTGTGTACTTGTAATAACTATAATATAAATTATTATGAATATTTTACCTCATAAAAGGTGAAATTTACAATTTCCAATACCATTAATGTTTCATTTCTAAAAATCAATTAAGCTGTAATGGTTGATATAGAATATACTGATTTATTATTCTGAATATAGAAATTAACAAAATTAAATTTAAATATTTAAAATTAATTTCTTATTTATTATTTCTAGTTGGCATGTACGAACTAAGGCTAATATTGCAAGAGTACGCCGTGATGAAGCAAAAGCGGCAGAAGAAGAAAAGGAAAAACAGCGTCGCATTGATTTAGCCGTATGTCTATATATATATTTATTTATTTTGTGTTTTTTATATTTAATTTTTTTAATTTAAGGATCAAGAGGTAAGAATTAATTTTCTTAGAAGTAAAAACAAATTGTCGGAAAATGAATCAGAAGTATTACCTACTACTTCTACCGAGAATGATAAAATTTCTGTAGAACAAACACATGAAGGACATGTAAATTTTTTTTCTGATCTTGAGGAAGGCAAAACATTATCAAAACCTAATGCAGAATATGTTCGAGAGAAAAAAGAAGAACAAGAAAAATATGAAAAGCAAATTGGTTATTTAACATATTTAGGACAAGATACAAATGAAGCCTTAGGAACTAGAGATTGGTATAATATTCTTCCAAAGCATTTAGATACTTTTGACGAACGAGGTCAGAAAATAGAAGTTGGATATAAAGTAAAAGAATATAATGATCCATTAAATGTGATGAAACGATATCTATCAACTGATATTAACCAAAGCGAAAAACTATCTAAATTACAAGAAAATACTCATGCTTCCACAGAACTGCTGTCATTGCCATCTTCGTTTTCATCTCAGCCATTACCAGGGCTAGCAATGAATGCTTCTCTCGATAATACATTGAAGAGAAAATTTGAATATGATGAAATTTTAAAATATGATATGAAAAAACCGAAGAAGAAAAAAAAAGATAAGAAAAATAAAAAACCAAAACATAAGCGGCATAAGAAAGAAAAATCACCTATGGATTTACGTAAAAAGTACAGGGAATTTCACAAGGCTGCAGGAAATGCAAATATTTCACAATTAAGGGTTGCCCGTTTAAAAAGGGAACAAGAAGAAAAATATAAAACCGAAATGCTATTAGCTAAAGTACGAGGTGATCCTTTTCCAAATGTTTTATCAACTCAAGCAAACTTGATTGATCCTGACAATACCGCTGCCAAACCAATGGTTAAACAAAAATATAATTCGCAATTTAATCCGGAATTAGCTAAACAAAATTTTGAAAGTTTTAAAAAGTCATTTTAATTACTTATTAGTTGTAAAATAAATGATATAGAAATTAACATTTCGTATGATTTTCTAATAGTTAAAATTTACAAATACTTCCCAAACCATTTATGATCATATTTCGATAACCAATTATGACAACCACCTAAATTGTTTTGTATTACATATTTCATTGTAAATGGGTTTATATTTTCACTTTGTAATCGCTTTTCGTTTTCTCTCATGTCGTCTAACATTTCTTGTGATACTACCATTGCCTTAAAAGGTAACTTATGACAAACTAAATTTAACATCTCTTTGACCTATATAAAAACAAGAAATAGTGATATATTATTAATATAGTTAAAAAATTTAGCTATATAAATTCTTACTTCAACAAACTCGCACTTGCCTCCCATTTCTAATAAAACTCGTCCAGTTTTTATTGGAGTTACATAATGATCTATAGCGCCTTTTCCACCTCCCATACGTTGACCTTGACCTTTTTTTGTTAGAGGTTGCCATGGTGCAGGTATTCTCCATATGGCAAACATCCTATTTACATCCATTTTTCTTCCAATACCTATAGTCGAAAACAAAAACCATTCGAATCATACGTTAATACTTATTTTTTTAGAGCTGGTTAATATTATGCTTTTATGAATTGTAAAAAGTACAAATTTCTTACACATTTTTACTAATAAATAAATTGGTTGTACGATAAAAACATTGTACCTAAAAAAACTAAAACTCACCGAGACGCATCATTTCAAAATGTCCCCACCGCAATCGTCCACCGCCTAACGCAATTATACCAAATTGCTTGTGAAGTAATGTGTTATGCACTAATTCAGGTCCTCTCATTAACTTTAATCTCTTTTGCATCTTGGGTGGCTTCATATTTGGTGGATATTGTGGTACTCTTTCTATTGTTTTTAATTTTGGTCTTTCCATCATTTCAACAGCTAACATAAAAAAACATTTAAAATGTAAGATTGTATAAAATATATTTAGCTATAAATTAGAGGCTAGTTATTACCGTCATAATTTGTTGGGGCAGGGAAATTTTTTAATCCAGCTATATGCAATTTAAAATTATTTAACTCATCTGCAATATAAATTTTATTTATTATACAATTAATAAGTATAGAAAAATTAAAAAAAACGTTCTAACCTAACTTTAATATCCGATGTAAACATCGTAATTTTAACATTTTAATCTAAAATTTGAGAATATTAATTTAAAATAAATACGATTGACGATTATGGAAATTTTTTAATTAGATTTGAAATAATAAATTTAAAATAATTATTATATGATAACTTAATTTAACATTTGTTGAACTACTATGAATGAACAATAAACGAAAAAAATAGAAAAAAAAACTTTATCATTGGAAATTGGAATGGAAATTTGGGAAATGGAAACTTTGTAAAAACAAAAACTGTCGGATTTTTGCGATGGCGTTCAGTGCACAAAAATATGTTTGTAGTTGAAACTTGTCGTTTTTTGTTAAATATACTCCCTTCAGTGTCAACAAATTATAACATTTTTTTAACAATTTTGCACCATAGTATCGAAGGAACTTGTTCGTTTGTTAGTAAAGTTTTATAAATGAAAAATTAATTATTTTAATTAACTAATTTAATTCTTGGTTTGGCTTTGGATTGACTAAACGTCAAATTGGTTAATAATCAAATATTGCTATTTTGTCGTACAAAGTAAGTTGTACAAGTGTTGTTATGTCATTTTTTTTTTAACTATATTACTATAACAATGACATCAATTAACAACAGCATTGAGCGGTGAACGTGCTTCAAGTGTTGACACTGCACACATGTTAATAATTAGTTATTTTGTTATAAGGTTAAGACTTTAGGTTGGGAAATTGTTTTCGTCTCCTAAAGCTATAAGAAAAATGGCAATAATTCCAAAAAAAATTAAATCTTCATCAAACGCTAATATCAATAAAATGAAAAAAGAAAAAAAAATAAGTGAAGCAATTTCAATAAATCAATTTAGTACAACAAATAATAATAAAATGGTTAATGTGATAGCACAAGAGGTGAAATTTGTAAAATTATTGGCCGGAAATGATCCACGTGCTGTTGAGAAGCACTTAAAATCGTTAAAAAAATGGTTACATATTCGATCTCAGAGTTCGTTTGGTAAATATATAAACATTTTTAAATATATTCAATTTTATATTAGCAATGTTCACGTTATTATTAGCTCTTCATGAAGACAATTTTTTGAGATTATGGAAGGGTTTATTCTATAGCATGTGGATGTCTGACAAACCATTAATACAAGAAAAATTAGCCGAAGACATTGCATCTTTAGTAAATTGCTTTTGTAATCCTCATATGTCTATAACATTTTTTGGTGCCTTTTTAAAAACAATGAATTTGGAATGGTACGGAATCGATCAATGGCGTATGGATAAATTTATGATGGTATTTTGATATTAAAATTTTTTCAAATTTGTTTGTAATATATTTGAATTAATGTAATTATATATTAACAGCTTGTGCGAAGATGTTCTCGACAAATTTTTATTGCGCTACAAAAAGAATCGTGGTCCACATCATTAATTTTTAATTTTCAAAATGAGATATTAAATTCTATTTTTAATTCTACTAGTTCTACCGGCCTATCAATGCATTTTACTGAAATATATATAGAAGAAATAGCAAAGGTAATATGAATAAGAGTACATACTGAGCAAATAGTAAATTATAATTTTTTGTTAGATAACTGAAGGAAATATATCCCATGAAGTTGTTTTTGAATTAATTAAACCATTTGCAACAGTTTTAGTGCAACAACACGATAAGAAAATAATACATCATATAGTTAAACACATATTTAATAATTTATTATTACAAAGTGATCGCGGTCGAGAATACAAAGAAAAATTTGATGTTTGGAAAAGTGTTAGTAATATATAATTATAATTAAGTATTATACATATTAATAAATTTTTAATTTAGTTGGGTTTTCCTGGAAAATCTCTTGATGACTTAGAAGCTATTGATTTACAGGATGAAATCCATGAAGACAAAAATGAATTGGATGATAATGCAGGTAATTAAATAATGCTTCCTTTTTTTTTTATTAATTTACACATACTGTAATTTAAAAAAAAATCTTAGGTAAAGACAAATTCCTGGATCCTAGAGCTGGCCGTATTGATATTATTATACCAGAAATTCCATTTAATGCTGAACAAATTATTAAATTCTTAGAAGAATTAAAATATAAGGACAATACTAATGTTACAAGTAGAAAAATTCTTACAAACGTAATTAAACAGTGAGTATTATTTATATTAGAAAGCGGATAACTGAATGTTCATATCGTAAAGCTTCTCCTAAATAACAAATGTAATATCGCCCATTTCGGAAAAAGAAATTGGGACAAACATTGCAATCTATCAAATTTGTTATTTGCGCTAATAAACTGACTGTATGAGAAGGTGGATAACTGTTGATTTGATTTTTGCTATTATGTTTTCAAGGACAAATCATAATTTGTATTGTTTGTTGTTTTAATGAGTCTTTTTCTCGGTGGTGTAAAATGATGTAATTGCTATTATTTTATAATTCGTATTAAGTGACTTAACAAATGTTTTTTTATGTGGCAAAAGATTTGAAGTTATTGCGCATTGAGTATAATATTGGATTCTCCTTAAAAAATTTCCATTTAAAATTATTATTTAGTATTAATGGGGATACCATTAAAAAAATTTCTGTTAATTTATTAAAATGAAAATATTGTTGCTTGTGTTAGATGCAAATTCGGATCGCTGTGAATAGTGTTCTTAAGACCATTTGCTTAGCCCATTGCAAAATTTCTATCGTAAAAAAATACTATTACTATCAACAATTTTTCTATCTGTACGAGAAAAAACAAGAACATAATAAATATATTATTTTAATAATCAAATTTTACAACGAAGTTTATTATAGACCTTCCAGGATCACACAATAATCCTAATACTCATTAATTGAACAACCTTGACAAATCTTTAGTTTTATTGATGACGCCACCGAATATATTATATAGTAATTGCATAATATATTATATTATATTATATTTTGCTTCATTGGATAAATCTGTGGTGTCTTATTAACATTGAAGTCAGATGTCAAAAATCTTATGTGTAACTTCCTTTTATATAGTAATCGTTACTATATTAATATGATTAATAAAAAAAACGGATTGGTATTCTATTCCCATCCAATATTTATGCAACTTTTTTGAAATTATGACAATTGCAATTTATTTGTGCAAAAGAAAAATCACAAATTTAATTTGAGGAAGTATTAAAATATCAATATTATATCATATTTATTATTTTATATCAACTCCAATGTTGTGTAAATATACAATATTTCACAACAATTCTAATCCATTTCGATCTGACTACATTCCGATAAAAATAATAAGTGCTAATGAGGCCTTCGCGATATTTTACAACGATTTTAATCTCTCCGATTTGGCTTTAATGCGATAAAATGCTTGTGTAAATTAGTCCCAATTGCTTAACTACAGACCATGAAATATTCGTCTAGTATATAGATACTGCGTATATGCTATGGTTCTATATACTTTGCTATGGTTGTATTTGCTTTACTTTTGTAGCGCAGTTGAAAAAATTCAGGAATAAAAATACCGGCACAATTAAAATTGCACAAAAATCATTACAAAACACCGTAATAATTTCTTTGAATATATTTTTTATAAATTTTTATTATTTTAGATATACAGTATATGCCAATGGTGATTTCCCATTTAGTAAAATGGCAACAAAAATCAATGATGACGATATAAAATTACCGTCTATCGACGATAAGGTTAAAGATTTTATAAAATTTGAAAATAAATTATTTGGAGGTGTGCGATTGCTAAAAAAGATGAACAAAAAAAAACGTAAGAAAGTTTTGCAAATGGTGAACAGCGATCAAAACCAAAACAATAACGGACAAATATCATCTAATTATAAAAAAAAGAAATTATTTAATTGGCAAGAAACGGAATTAACTGAGAATATCGATTTGTATTCGAATTTGTTAAGTAATAATAATAAAGGCAAATTTACTGTGTCCACTGAAACTTCAATGCAATCAAATAGTATAAAAAATAAAAATAAAAAGAGGACAAAAAATGAGAGTGTGGGAAGAATAAACGAAATTGATCAAAATGAAACAGCAGCAACTGAATCAAAAAATATTGCGAGCACATTCGAAGCTGAAATTGAAACTGTAACAAGCAATATCGGAGATACTCAAAACGATAATAATACTTTATTAAATAAAGAAAATGATAATTTACCAATGTTTAATATAAGTGATGAATGGTCAAAGCCATTGGAAGTTGGTGAAATCGAATATTATGTTCCATTGAAAAAAGTTCAAGTTGAACAGGCAAATAACATTTTTAAGGAAATATGTTCAATTAAAAATCAAAATGATGATAATAAATTGGTATTAAATCCGTTTGCTATTCAGTCTAATTCAAATAAAAAAAGCCTGATACGTTCAAAAAATCGGCGTTTGAGTACACCAGTTATCAAAGCTAAGAAATCTACAGAAGTATCATCACCATTAACATCATCAGAAAAACGCGTAAAATTTATGTTACAATTAAATAAAGTTCAAGATACTAATGAATACATTAGACAACTTCGAAGTTCCCCTCAATTACCATATGATTCAAAAAGGGTACCAGCAAAAGGAGTACTAAAACCAAATCTTATGCCTAGCCCAATAAATCCATTTTATAGAAGAAATATTGGACTTCATTTAAATGATACATTTTAAAATATATTTTATAATAAATTTATTATAATTTATTATAGATGATTTATTGTAAACTTAATTTAAAAGTATGACCATAGTACTTTTTAATGATAAAAATAGAAAAAAAAACATAAAAAGTTTAAATTTAAATTCAGTAAAATAATTGTAAAGTGAAAAATGTATATGATTTATTACATACATTAAATATTATAACGTTGCAATTATAATACATAAGAATACGCTATGTTGTTATCCGTACTTCTGTACTTTTGCTATGTTAAATAACTTGGAGGTTTGTATCGTTTGAACTTGATAATATTCTATGTTTATTTCTTATTACTACGGATATAAAAGCAAGGCGTTAATATTATTAAAGTAAAATGTCAGCGCAAAATTATAAAACCTAAATTAGTGGAAAAAATAATCGTTCTAAATATTATTTATTACACGAAATGTATGAATGTTATATGAATTGCTGTTAAAAATAACTTATGTATCATATCATAACACATCAAAATTATATTAATTAAATTCATAATATCAAAAATTATTTTATTATGCATTGTTCAGTTTATAATAGGTATATTGGTATGAAATAATCGTTTTTTTCCCCATCGACCTGAACAAGTGGTAATCTGATGAAGCAACATCTGGTGAATAAAACAGTTGTGGTAACACGTCCCATCAAATTTCTGTCTACCTTTCTTTGACCGGTTTTGTGACTTTTCCAAATTTTGTTTCCTTTTCTTTTAATAATAATTTTAAATTGATTAAATATTGACAGTAGAGTTCAATTTAAATAGACATATTAAACCAGGCCTTTCTGGTTTCTTTTGAATGAAGCATGTTCTCATTAAGCTTCGACAAGCATTCGATGATTTTCAGCACCAGTCTTCAGTCTTCAAATGAAACAACAATAATCTCACCAATTCGCGTTTTTCAGGTACAAAACACGACATTTTCAATAAGCGAAAAAAATATGTTGTATTCACTTTTTATCTCTTGCTCATACTCAATGATAAAGATTTAATATAATTTTTCAGTCAAAATCGCCATCATTATAGGCGATAAGAGCGATTAATCCGTGAGCGATTCTTTCATACTAATATACGTACTAATATAAATACATTTGATGAACAATGAGCGTTAGACGCAAAATGTATTTTATTAATAAAATTAATCACAAATACACAAATACATATAAAGAATGTACATATTTATAGGCTATTTTCAAAAAATTTTATATTCCTTTACCAATTTATTCATATTTATATATTAAACGCATTTAGATTATTCTGGATTAAGATAAACTGACCAAATTATTGGAATTTTTTTTAAAAATTCGACATTGAATTTCAAAAATAATGAAAATTAAAATTTTAGTTTAAATGATTGTATTATTATAATATTTTATTACAGATATTAAATAAAAATCTATGTATCATTTTTAAATATAGTATTCATTTAATTAATTAATTTTTAGTCAAATCAAATAGCACCTGATTTATTGTTTTTTAAGTTATAAATTGTATTTTAAAAATTAATCCAATAATTTAATTTTTGTTGTTCGTTTGCTAAATTGAACTATATAAACATACTGCTTCAATATTTTTCTGCCATATATATATATATATATATATCGGAAATTCTCACAGTGTCCTACTACTCCATTACTAAATGGTGATTGTTGCGTCAATTACAAGACCGCTATAATTTGCAGCAACCATATCATTCAGTATATTACTAATTATGAATAAAGACGATATGTAGTTTTGTCTCTAACAGAGAGTGTATGGCAACGTATTTTATAAATTTTTTCAACATTATAACCAACCAATATCCAATAGATTTATTTTACATTGTTAATGATAAATAAATGTAAAAAGTGATCAAATATCACGTTTTGACGGAGTGTCGCAAATTATCCGGTGTCCAAATGGTATTACATTTATTAATTTCTGTATTTTTGGTGTAAATAAACTCAAGTTTATAGTATAGACCATTTGTAAATCACTGTTTGATCAGTTTTATTTGTTGATAAGAAATTAATTAATAAATTAAAAAACATTATATTTTAATTATATGATTACATATTATTTTTATTATATAATAATTTATTGTTATAAGTTTTATAAAATAATTATCGGTGGTAACTGTACAAAAATTAATTTATATAATAACTTATAAATTATATAATTTCCGTTGAATATGTAAAAATTATAGAAAAAAAAAACAATACATATTATTCAATGAATTATTAGTGCGTTCCTGATTACTCATACATAGACTTCAAATAGTTAGGACTCGATTTTGTTCAAACGTATATTTACATTTCATTTATGCATTTAAATATAGTCCATTTCGGTTACCAAATACAAATACAAATATATTACTATTATATTAATACCACCACAATTCATATAAACTTTCATAATAATCAGAATTATAATTTTTATGCGACTGAACTGCTGCCATATAGCAACACCTGAATACATAAGTAGCGGATCAGATTAAATTATAATTATAGTTTCAAGTTTATATATTTATAAATAAAATAAAAATTTGTTACTAGCACTAAATGTGAGAGGTATAAAAAGTGACCCATAGTAAACAACCTCTCAATTCATTGATTTGTAGATAAATACAGTTTATTGAGAAGGAATTAAGTTGAAACAAATGTCTTGTGATAATATAGTATATTCTTCATCAAGTCATGCTATTCCAAATGGAGCATATATAGCTGCTTCTACCAAAAGCTGTCGTTACAATATTAATGTTCATCAAATAGTTGCATTTAGCATTTAGCAACTTAGTGGCATTATAAGTATTTGAGTGATTAGCCCATAAACGTTGTGTTGTGTACAGATATTGTTTATTTTTGAAGAGCCTTCAAATACCATAATTTACAAAGATATTTAATGTTGGTCTGTGTCCAGAATAAGATACCACTTATTAGGTTCGCAATTTTATGCAAATTTATATGATTTTCTCGTTAAATTCAGTTAAAAGTTTTATTAAAACTTAAAAATTTATTAAATATATAATTAATTAGACTCATTTTAAAGTAACAAATTTAAATTGATCAAGTAATTGAAATATGGAAATCCAACAAATTTTTATTTTTAAATTATAATTTAATATTAAAGTAAATATTTACATTTTAAATTATAATTGAGATTTTTTATATTGAGGTTTATATAGTAAAAATTCATTTAAATTGCATATAATAAGAAGTAGCTGATAGCGGTGACAACAACCAATCCATTAAAGATTAAATTGTATATAGGGATTTGTTTAAAGAAGGACCACACTAATTCAATTATAAAAAAACAAAAAAAAAGTAATAAATTTTAATAAAATTTTACGTAAATATTAAAGACAAATTTTACCAATTTATTTAATAATTTTAACATAAGTATTTATATTTAACTAGGTGATTTTGTTTCAAAGTTATACGTTTTCTGTAAGCGGTGCAAATTATTTTAATTCTTTAATTTATCTTATTTTATTTATTAGTATTATAAATTACTGTATAATCACTGTCACATCTATATATAGGCCACGACAATATGAATATTTCATAAGAGCACAAAAATACTTTTTGAATTGAGAAAAAAAAAAAAATAAAAATAAAATATAAATTATAATACACAACATTTAAAAAATTATATAATGGTGAATTCATTTGTACTTTGATTTCTTTTTTACGAATTTTTAATACATCTATTACCCAGAAAGTTTAAAAATTATCAAATCCATCATAATTTTATTCACTAAAATTTTAATAAATAATAAGATAGATTGATAACATTTGTGATCTGTGCTAAGTTTAACAAAAAAATAAAATATAGATAGGGGTGGAGGCATGAGTATTCAGCTCCTAACCAGTCTACAGCCCTACATAAAAAAAAAACATTAGTATACTATGTTCTATTTTTTTCTTATAAGAGGCAGAACTAGTTAGGGGTTGAGTACTGGTGCCACCACCCCATATACATAAAATACTTATATTAACAATAAATAGAAAATTATGTATAGAATTATTTCAAAAATTACAATGTAATAATTTAAATTAAAATTTTGTATGAATTATTATTGATAAAAATTTACTTTAATTGCTCATCATCAGACCATAACCACATTCATATTCATTTATATACATATATTGATATATTATTCAAATCGTCTATACATGTATAATAAACGTTGCATGTACATAATACGCAGAAGAATAATAAATCATATTTACCATTTTGTGACAAATTTCTAGATAGTCAAATATTTAAGAAAATCGAATCTACCGAGTGTATTTTAATTTTAAATATTGCTTTATTATAATTTCGTATAGGTGTTGAAACTTAGATATCAACGATATAATAATTCTGTCAATTTTTTGTATATTGACGATTAATTTATGTTAACATAAGAAATAAAAAAATTAATAATATTCTTAATTAGAGTTTTAGTCTCATGCCATGGCTTATATAGTTGAGGTAGTGCTAGAATAAAGCCTTTTTTTTTTCTTATATATAATTATTATGATTATGTATTTACAAAAGATTGTTATTTACGAGTATTGATACGAGAAATATTTTAATGATTTTTTATTAATTTTCTAGCAAATATATTTTTATGCATTTTAAATAACGTAATTGATTTTTTTATACATATACTGCTTTTTCTTTTTTTTTTTTTTCTGTTGTTTATTGTTTGTTATTAATTTATAATTTTATAAAATAATTTTTGTTTCATTAAAACATAATTTAAAAAGAAATAGATGTTATAAAAAACAAAAATAATAAATTAACACAAACAAAAAATTCGCTTTTTAAATTTTAAACAAAATTATTTTATTTTAAAAAAAGCACAAGCGCTTTCGAAAACTTAAATTTTGTTGAAAAATCGAAAAAAACGAATTTTTCGATTGTGTTATTAATTAATATTTTAACACGTAATCTTATAAAAAGTTAATTTGATAATATTGAATAATTTTTTATTATCAAAATAACAAACTTATTAATTAAGATGTTATAAAATTCATAGTTACATATTTAAAAAAAAAATAAATATTTTCTTCGCACAATTTTCTAATCGTACAATAATAACGCATCTATAAAGAACACAATTAGCCAGCTAAACACTTGAGATGATAAATTTCGTACTTTTACTTTTGGTAAATCGTTACTTTATTATTTGTGACCCTTTTTAAAAGTAAATTTATTGTCTGTACAAAATAACATCTTATATATGACACATTCCTCTTTACATGATTTATGAATACATATTCAATTTAATCGTAAGTTACTGTGGGTTGAATGGGAATTATGCTGAATAACAATAAATGTGTAAGGAAGAAGAGTAAAATTTTCTTCTCTATCTCTATTATACTACAGAGGAATATGATGTATTTTACATGTTCAATTGAATGTAGTATTACAACTCACTTTTTTATTACAATTAATGTTATATTACTAGCCGCTTTAGGAAAAATATATTTCTACTTATGAAATTCAATTTATTTTCACCAGTCGCGCCTGTATATTAATAAAGTTGTATAAATTAAATGTAGAATATAACATATATTTAAAAATTTTGAGATATGAGATAAAATGAAAAATTTAATGATAAATTCATAAAATATGAAAATAGACATATTAAAAGCATTAAATTTTGTTAATTAGCCAACAAAGCATATTTTATATAATATACATAGAATTTATGTATATTTATTAGTTGATATGGAAATTTAACACAAAGTATATATCGCTGCTATATGTTCTTCAGTTTAATAGTATAGTACATGCGGGGAACCTTAAGAGAAAATAATCCTAAATATATTTTCCATAAAATATCAGTAATAGCTTTTGATAACAATTTATAATACTTCCGACGATATTAAGAAAATAATGAAAAATTTTATTCATTTTTGTTTCATTAAATGGTAGTCTTACCAGCTGCTTTTGTAGCTGATAATAGGAATAATTTTTTTACATATGTAGAAACTTTGACGATACAATTCTCTTCCGGTCAATTTATATATAGAGCAACATTAAAATAAAAAATTTTAAATTAAATTATCGAAATTAGCGGATCGAGATATACATTGTGTTAAAATTTTCCTACCGGGTAATATAAAGCTTACCAGATTTTAATATATAAAATATAAAATAAATATGCATAGGTAATTATTTATATTGTAATTTTGTAATCCACATTCATATTAATAATTATTGTACATTATAAAATTGATTTTTGTATTTCATTTTAATAAATTATTCAATAGGATATTTTCAATTTTAACTTCAATTTATATACATATAATTAAAATTAGCTGAAGTAGCACTTAAAAATAATAAATACATTATTATATTTGATTTGATTTTTTTACTTTTTAATTAAAGTTAATAAAATGCAAATAAAATAATCTCAATGTCGTATATTAATAATAATTACTATTTTATAATATTAATGTTCGTAATTATTTTTTTTTTTTTAATTTAAATCATTAAATTTTAATTCCAAATATTATATACATCGAATTGTATTGTATTTCCTTATTATTATTTTTTTCTTTAATTATTATATTTAAATTTCGCTTAGTTTAATTTTTCTGTTACATGTTTAACATACATTTTTTATATATATGTTGTGTTTTCTATTCCTTTTAATATTTATATACTTAATATTTATAGAATATATTAAATTTTTATTTTAAATTTCAATTTTTTTTAAATTCTAAGTATATTTACCATAATTTAGTTTATATAATTTTTGAGTAATTTTGTGTAAGGATACATTTACCATGCCTCATTTAAATTTGAAAGCAAATAAAATACATAAAATAAAAAAAAAGAATAGTTTTTCTTTTAATTAATTAATATAATTTTTTTTTTTGTATTATACTATAAAAATTTCTTTAAATGTTAAGTATCAATCAATAATTTTTCTAATAATTTTACATATATTGTTTTAATTACTATTATTGTGTTAAATATTGGGCAGACCTATTAAATATCATTATTATTATTATTTTTATTATTATTATTATTATTATTATTATTATTATTATTATTATTAATTATAATTACTATTATATAAGTTTATGTAAATAATTTTATCGTTTAATTTCAATTTCAAACGGTCTTACAAGAAATTTAGAAAATTAGTAATATACAATTTTTTAAATAATAATAAAATCTTTAAATAAAAAATTAAACAATATTTGTTATGTTTTGATGGAATAAACGCGGTTAACCTAAATTCACAGACTATGGGAAATAAAATTATATAATTTTTAATCACAAATAACATTACATGCAAGGAAATTGTGATTAGAAATAATTTCAGTATATAGTCTGTTACAAAATATATACTTTATATAATTATAAATTTGTTGAATTTTGCATTTCCTTAATATTTAATAATAATAACAATAATCTTAGTAATAATAATAATAATAATAATATAATAATAATAATAATAATAATAATAACAATAAAGTAATAATAATAATGTGATATTTAATATAATATTCTCTTGATATAAATAAGCATAATAATATAAGATATTGTAGTTAATTATTTGGGTTATTCATTTTAACGTATTAATTTCAGCCTAACTGTAGCATATGTCACAAAAACGAGTAACCGCGATCAGAATAAATGTACTTTTTGGAATTAAACACTAATTTAATAATATATTTCGTTACAAAACAATAATTAATAAACATGAAAAAAGTATTTTTATCAAATATTTAAAAATATATTTAATACAAAAATTTACTTATTTATCCACAAACTTTGTAACATATTTTGATTATATTCGTACGATTATTTATCAGAGTTGAATGTATTTTTAAATATTTTTTATAAATACTTCTGCATGTTGTATTTTATTCATTGTTTTATAATAAAATATTGTTTTTTAAATTAATGTTTAATTGCAAATAGTGAATTTATTCTGATCGCGGTTTCTCGTTTTTGATGTGGCATATGTTAAACTTGCTTTGTCTGCACGATGCCAGAACCGACATATAAAATTATTATTTAAATGTTACCAATGTTTAAATTTTAAAATAATAATTTAAAATAATAACATAATTAATAAGCAAATATTGTTAATAAAAATTAATACGAATAATTTATTAAGAAAAAAATGACATATCCTTCTCGCAGGATAACAACAATTGGGTATTTTGTAAAAATTTAAAAATAGGTATATTTATTTGATGAATATTTTTAATTTTATATTTATTCTAATAAATATATACTCGTAATTATATAAAATTGTATAAAACAAGAATATTTGGAAATTTTAGTTATAATGGCAATAATGTCACTTGTTTACAACAAGAAAAAGTGTCGCACAAAAAAATTATGAAATGATTTTTAATGCATATGATGATTCATAAAAAATCACATTAATATCTTAAAATGTATGATAACTTTAATTTAGATACCACATTGCATAGAATCAGTGCGTGAATTATATATAATGCTCTAAAAGTTTAAATAGTGATTAATTTGAATAATTAAATCTTTTCCTCCAATTATCCACTAAATAGAAAACCTACATATTGTGACGAAGCAAATTTTATAAAAAAATTAATTATTATGTACAACATAAACACATTACCAGAATATTTATCCGGAAATTCTGGAAGGAAGAAAACCTGTTCAAGTCTAAAATTCCAGTGAAACATTTATTTCTGACAATTTAAATACTATACATATGTATTTATTTATCATCAATATGGATACTATATACAAGTGTTTAATTAAATAAATTTTCAAGTATTGATAGAATTTAAATATAAAATATATAAGTTAATATAAGGGTATCTTTTTAAGTGCATCAATTAAAGAAATGAATACAAAAATTTAAAGATCAATATTTTTTTTTTGCAAATTGATAACAATAAATTAGTTTATTTAATTATGCTTGTACCACCATTTATTTTATATATGCAAATTTTAGGGTATTTTGAATTAAAAAAATGATTTACATGCAACATAATAATTTTATAATTTGGAAAATATCTATATCATATTGATTTTTGGATAAATTCTATGAAGATCTTATTTAAAAATAAAGTTGTTAAATTAATATCAATTATTATCAGTCTATAGATTTTGGTACAGGTTGATACAGGTTTATTGCAATATGTCTAATATTTTGTATACATTAATGACAAACATTTAAAAAAATATACAATCAGTTTTTGAATTAAACAAATCTCATTAATAATACAGATAAATGATTTCTGGAAGTATTTATAGTATTTATTTCAATTTGAAATATATTGTTGATGATCGGTCTTACAATAAGATAATTTACATATTGAAGATAAAAATCTATAATATTTATAATATAAATAATTTATATGAAATCTCTAGTATTTTATTGTACGATACCTTTTTTTAATGTATGTGTATGTTTTATAGAGAGTGTATTTCATATTTTCTCTATAAGTAAATTATAAAATTTGTTATATTTTTTCATTATTTCTTAAAGTTATAAATGAAATAAATTAAATTTTAGATTTGTATTGATTGTCAAATGTAAGTAAGAATTTGTTATTTCTTTAATTTTAAAAAACGCGCGAGAACATGTTAATTATTTTAAATAAAAACAATTCATGAATTAACATAAAAAAAAAAAAAGAACATATATTACTGTGTTACGACCGCGACACAACATAAAACAAATATTATTGTGTGATAAAAATATTCAATACGTATTTTAGAGCGAAAAATGAAAAAAAAAAAAAAAAAAAAATTATAATAATTAATAATAATATAAAATATATCAAATTGCAAATATTTAAGATTTTTTTAAAATTATTTTAAATAAATAATATACAATATACATTAATGGAATCAAAGATTTTATCATAATAATTATAAATAAAGCGAAAAATATAAGGCAATCTTAACAAATCTAAAATTCGAAACGGATTAATAATAATAATATGTGTGTACATCTGGTTCTATTGGAAGTTCTTCTAATCTAT
This sequence comes from Bibio marci, assembly GCA_910594885.2. Lineage (NCBI taxonomy): Eukaryota > Metazoa > Arthropoda > Insecta > Diptera > Bibionidae > Bibio > Bibio marci. The sequence continues at coordinate 31,388,056 of OU343114.1, read as the reverse complement.
TGGATAAATAAATAAATAATTAAATATATATATATATTATATATAGGTGTATATACAAATAACAGCAATTGAGAATTATAAAATATAAATACGGAAAAATATTTGTTGAATTTTTTCGTGATGAATTAATAATCTCGACTTAATAAATAATACTAATTTTTAAATGTTTAAAAACACAAAAATTTATAAATAAAATATTAATAATACAATATAATTTTATTGTACTGCCAGAGATTCATTTAAAAAAAATTGCATATTACATATTTTACCATTCTTTTTATATCAACAAATAATAATAATTTTTTAACAAAAAAAAAAATAAAATAAAATCTTAAATATTAATTGTAACTCATTTCTAAAATGAGTGATATTATAATATCATTATTTTTCTAACATAGTTTTTTGTCGTAAATATTAATATTAATTAAAAACTATAGAGTATCTTACATTAATATAATCTTTGGTTTTACATTTTAATAATTATTATTTTTTTTATTTTTGTGTATAATTATTTGAAAAAAAAAAGCTTATTTTAATTTATATAATTTACGCTTATCATTTTACTATAAACTTTTACATATTTATATATAATTTTTATATATAGTAGTACATTATTAAGGATGACTAGAAAATAAAAATTAAACTAATAATAAAAATGTAACTAACTAATATTCGTTTCCACTACTAATTTGTGTGTGGTTGTGTTTTTTTTTTTCTTATTAAATTATACAATTGTAACACTTGGAAGTTACATTATGTTTTGTTTTTTGTTTTTTTTTGATCACTGCAAAGTCACTATTTATAGTTGATTGTAATATTGAAATATTTGATAAACTTATAATAATTTCTTTTAGTTTGTAAACGAAATTATTATTTGCCTTCAGTCCTATTATTATATTATTATTTTTATAAAGCATTATCATTTAATAAATAATAAATTAGTTAATTTAAGCGTATGATTCACTTAAATTGTTAAGAAAATATTCAAAATTAGGATCATTAATACTTGATATAATTGGACTGTTTGTAGGTGGTATTGCAACATTTCTATATTGTTGTTGAAATGTTGATAATATTTCGCGAATCTTTGCAATGATCTCTTGCACTCAGGCATTCGATTCCTATATATTATTAAAATAAATTGGATTATTTGACTTAATAAAAATTGTAGCATATAATTAATAAAATTATTGTAAAAAACACAAAAAGTAAAGAAACACACCGGAAAAATATAGACTTAAATCAACATATAAATTTTAATGTCAAATTTATTATAACTTTAGATGATATTGTCGACTTAATATATAAATGTGCGTTATGAGTCTAAGTAATTAAATGATGGTGTTTATAGCTTCTGAACCTTGACCAATAAGACACTTCTATTGATTAAATACATTTTCTATCAATTTATAGTGTATTTAATGAACAACAAGAATGTTTTTTTTTTTATTAATTTTCTTTAAATCGTTTCATAATTAAAGGACAGAAGTAGACCATCATATAATTTATTTAGCGCTATTTTTTTCAGGTGTACCGTTACTTTTGTGACTGATTGTAAATTATTGACAAAAATTTTATCCCATTTCATTATAAAAGTGACCATTTTTTTTATTTATTTATTTATAATTTAGTAGTCATTAAATTCAAACAAAAGCGAATTTAATGTTTAATTTGAAAACATTTTCCAATTTACTACAATATTTGTATGTATTTTATTCTTGTAATTGATTTATTCCAAATGTATATTTAAGTAGTTAGTTAGTTATATCCTATAATTCAGCTATACTTAGGCAGACTAAAATTAACAGAAAAAAAAAAATGTAACTAAAATGCTATGTATGGGAGTATATCACATAATGGTGTGTGCAAACATTGTTAATAATTGAGTATATGAAAAAAATGAAGCAGATTAGATACAGTAAACAAATGTGAAATATTAATGAACGAACAAACACTATCAACAATATATAAATCAATATATAGTTGAAATGATGGATTAAATAGATATTATAGATAGAAATAGATGTTCGTGTCAATAATTGATTCCTTCTAATGTCTATTATTTATTTATACTTATCTATAACGTTCGTGCAACAACAATACCATATTTATTTGGTATGACGGCAAATAAATTTAATATAGTTATATCTTTTAAGAAAAAACGTATTAGCATATTGAATGTGTTTACTCAATTTGGGAAATGCGTTATGGTTAAAGATTAATTGTAAATTTTATTGATTATGAATAAATGACAAAATATCATTTTTAATAAATAAATAGAATTATTTGACATTTTCATTTTTTTTTTTACTCTAAATTTGATATTGATGAAATCTTTATAGTGCTCTATTTAAATATAAAAAAAATGATTAATTTTTTAAATGAATACTACATAAGTTAAAAAGTTTCCGGAATCTATATATGGATGGCATCCCATGTAATATAATTTTTTAAACTATTTCTATTTCAAATGAGATATCAATAGCAAAATCGTTTATTGTTGCTGAACGTACAGGAAGACCAAATATGGTAAAACTAGAATAAATTATTGAAAAAATCCATGATATCGGTTTGAATGATTAAAAAGTAAAGTTAAATTAGATTGTTGACATCGAAACAAGTCAAAGATCGTGTGCATAACATATTTTAAATGAAAATTTGCATATATTTAAAATGTCAGTTTAAATGTTGTAATAGTAACACAAATTAATTTCTGGGTCGATTCATAATTATTGATGAAACTTGAGTAAAGACAATGCGTGAGAGATGAATAATCTATTTAGAAAAATGTAAAACTATAATAGGAGAATATTATGTAACATTGTTAGATAAATATATTGTTGACATTAAGAAAAAACGAATACATTTACCAAAGAAAAAAAGTGATTTATCATTCAATTATCATTAAGAACAATGAAAAAATGAACGAGTTGGAAATAGCTTTAATTTATCTCCAGTGCTAGCGCATTCAGCGACTACTTTCTGTTTTCTTTTTAAATTTGAATAATGGCTCAAAGCCAAAATATATACTTCGAATGTGAAACTGTGATCATTATTTTGGACATCTTGGCAATATAAAATAAGTATATCGAACGAAAAGAATATTATGATGATTTCTCTCCTTTCATTCCGGAAAAAAACTTTTCAACCGATGTAATATAGTATGTGTGCAGCAGCCTAACTTTACTGAACATATTTCTTAAAATTATTAAATTAGATTTGATTATAGCAAAAACATTATATGTTTTATAATTTATTAGTAAATGAAAATATAATGAAAATGGGAATAACATTTTTCTCAATTAATTGATAATAAATTTCAATATTTACTTTTAAGTTATCAAAATAATTCATAATTTGTTCATAATCCATGTCCATATCGTCAAGACCCAAATTTTCAACTGGTCCCAAGTCATTATCCTCAGTATTCGAAAACATAGGATTTCCAACTACAGTTGCTCGTTTTACTCGGTTTTTTGTTATTAAATCATTATCACCACTAGGCGGTGTTACAAAACCACCATTATCATCTGAAATTGATTCAATTTGTGAATCAATGTCATTAGGTTTATGTGTTGGGGTATTTTCCGAATCTATTTTCATATTAATAAATAGTTTAAAAAATTAACTTTTCCTTATTTAGTCGTTGTAAATTAATTTTATTGGTAAAAATTTTGTTAAATAAATATGAATAATAAAAATAAAATAAATATGATATTGGAATTTATAATTTCACATTAAAGATTCTAAATTGATTTCAATATTTATCACACCACAAAACAGAAAGTTTTAATAACATCCGCTCCATTTAGTGTTAGATGAAAGTTCATGCAACTCAATAATTGTATAAACAAAATAGAAAAAAAAACTATAATGCAAATGCAAATAAATTCAATTATAAAGAATTTGTTTTAGGAAATATTATTATAAATTATAATATTTAGACGAGCTGAATGTCCATCTCTCTTAATTTCACTATATTTGGATACTAATATATAATATATGATTTAATTCCACGATATTGTACATATAGAGCTACATATCTACTACCTCCTTGTTCTTAATTACATTGACTATTTAAGAACATCACTTAGAAATGACAAATTATTAATAGTGTACATATAATTTAATTTACTTAATTGAATGGACTTTATTATAGTAAATTCTTGTAATATTATTATAACTATTTTATTTGACTGAATAAGTCTATTATTTATATCTTTATAAAAAAATTTCTTTCAATATTACTTTTGCTTGATCAGATATACGCCAAGTCAATCCCGTAAAATAGTGCCACTCGATTTTACGGTATCTATCAAACATTACGGACAAATTATCTGCTCGTGTCTGTATATAACAATTTAACAACTGATTTGCCTATATAGATGATTTATTTATTTAAATATTCTTATTTAGGTGAATTGCTCATAGTGTTTTGTGATATAGAAAAGATTTATTAAATTTGCTTCGAATTGCAGAAGAATATAAAACTACTTGTGAATTACTTGCATTATACATACTAAGGATGGATGTTCAATAATTTATACAGTTGATATATTTATCCATAACAAAATATAACAAAAATTATGAATTTATTATTATCACTAATCAGTAAATTTCTAATTTTTGTAGAGATTTTTTTTATTAAAAAGAATTAATTAATTAATATGTCAATATAAAAATACTATGATTAGATTTAATTATGACACAAACTGGTTACATACTGGGACATGTTAAAATGTTTGTTGAAGTAAATGTTCGTCAATATATCACTTGATTCTTAAATTAAATATAATCTTAATTAAAAAAATAATGGCATTTTAAATTCAATGCGTTAATGATAATGATAATTACTGAATGTTGTAGTAACACTAACCATCAACCTGGTTATGCGAAATTTTTTTTTAATGGAAACTGTTTCTGGTTGGCAGTTAAAGTGATAACATAGGTTATAATTATCGGTAAATGTTACGACAAAGAAAAAATGAGAAAAATGAAATTTAAGAACCTAAGACTTTTGAAGGATATTATGAAATATTACCTGCATATTACACAAAACTTATAAGCACTTTGAAATTAAGTGCATTTTTTTTCTGTTAAGGATTAATTCTTATATGTTACGATGTGGTTGATTTATGCGCATAACGCACGATTCATTAAAAAATCATTGAATAATTTTTTAGATTTAATATTTACCATTTTTCGTTGTCACATTATTTTCAATATGTTGAATAATAAAATTTTCTTTTTGTTCGATGGCATTATTGCTGCTGTTAGTATCAGTAATATTAACACGATCTCGTTGCGGTGTTATAGTATCAAATTGAAATGCATTCTTTTTTTGTTTTGCTGCATTTTCAACTAACTTTTCAGCCATATGCAATTCCTCTGTATATTCATTTTTATCTATCGATGATAATAAATGTAGATTATGTATGTCAATTTTACGGTATGGCTGCTGAGATATTTGATGATCGTTCATATGATAGAGTACAGGATTAATGTTGTTTTGTGTTAAATTTAAATTATGTTGGGCTACATTTGCCTGATTTAATTGCATTGGTATTGCAGAATTTTGTTCATTAATATTAATATTATTATTTGTTGCATTTCCGAACGAACGTCGAATTTGATTACTATTACTTGCACTTCGATGATGTTTTCCATGATGATGACGATGTCGTTTTGGTACCATTACCGTTTCCGGAATCTATAATGATAAAATTAATAATTATGACCTAAATTAATTTATTAATTTGTATTTATTTAATCGAGGGGTGTAATTTGTTAAATATTAAATTATTAAATCGGGTTACCGTCACGTAGTACTGAAAATTATTAACCATGCATACATTAACGCATAATAGTATCACAATATCATATTCTACGTCTAGTTGATGTACTGGATTATTTTGTGACTATATCGTATGACGTATGCTTATTATTAACAAATAAAAAAATTGTTTTTATTGCAGAAATTATTATAATAAACGGTTGTGTGGTAATTTAAAGTTACATTATAGATACAGGCAGTGCGAAGCGTGAAAATCACATTGTAATCTCACTATATTTTTCTGGTAGCCGAGTTGAAAGTGGACTTACTAAATATGCCGGAAAATCGACTATTAATTTTAACGGATTTCCATTTTTATATACAAAATTACAAATAATAATAATAATAATAATCAATCGAAGAGATTTCAAAAATCGATACATGCGTTCAAAAAATATGACCGATTTAATTCCATTGATCACTTTAGTTAGTACTATTTTGTATAGTTTTTACTAGGTGTAAACCTTAGTTATTATAACATTTGTTACGAGATGGCATATTTCAAATACAAAAATATATTCAACAAATTTTCTTACTTTATTATTATTTCCAATATCTTTATCGTTAATATTCGCCTTGGCTGTAACTCCGACATTTTTATGTGGAGGAACTGGTGGACGAAATTCTACACTATTATTTATATTGTTAGCTGATACTATGACATTACTGTGAGGTGGTAAAGGTGGTGGTACCTCATTATCACTGCAATATTAATAGAAAAAATAATTAAGCAATAAAAAAAATTATTAAAATTTTCCTAGTACCCATTAATATTAATACGTTCTCTTTTAACATATGTAGATGTATCAATCTCTTGATTAGCTACTGTGAGTGGTAATTGAATGTGATTGGGATTATCAAAACTTGTAGCTTGTACTAATGCATCATCGGGGTCCGAGTAATTTAAATTCATTGGATTACTTGTAATTCGTATTCGTGAATCTAAATTTATGCGAAATGAAAATATTTAAAAAAATACCATTGTGAGAATAAACAATATATAATCGGAAGAATAATCCTAAAAAAAACTCCACTCAATTTTATTATATGATTATTCTATTGTTTATTATATTATTTACGTAGTAAAAATTGTGATAAATAATCGTACCTCTTTGATTTTCAGACAAGTTTCCATTCGTATCCTGAAGCAAAGACGATCTATCCATTGTTGATCTTCCTAACCATACCCAGTCATGAGCATTTGTAGTAGATTCTCGTGGCTTCCTTGGTTCTCTCATTATACCCAAACTATTAGTCAAAATATCTTTATTTCGACCATTATTCTGTAGAGTTACCGTACGAAACTTTGAAGCGTATACAATACAAGATACGACAAATACAACGATAGCAAAACAAAATGCAGTTAGTAAAACATACATTCCAATTTCTAAAGAAGTCATGTCAGTATGTGGATGGTTTCTTCGTGAATTCAATGGTGCTAATCCACTTCTGTGTTGACGGGCTTGAACTGTGGGCTCATGATTACTATCATCTTTTAGCGCAAGTCCTCCTAGAAAGTAATATTTATAATTAAATAAAATCATATAACTCATGAGAATTATGTAATTTAACCTATTAATATATCCTCTAAATCAGTATGATCACCATTTCCACCCTTTCGTTCTTTACCTAAAATACCATCATTTTGTACAGTATCTGGACGTCCAATAGCTTCAATTGTATTAAAATCAACTTGTACTGCTGCTAATGATGTAGCCAATGGTCCCGGTGGTGATTTAGCAACCTTTGTAATATTTAATTTAAATCATTAAAATATAAGACATTCTTTCTTCACTATTAAAAATAAAGTACCTGTTTTGATAGTGGAATATTTCTGCGAAGTCGGCATTCTTCCGACAACAATAACGTTACACGTAAAAGATCACCATTCCCTTCACCGACAGCTATTACACGTGGGTGATGTGATGCTAACATTGGTGCAAATGCAACAACTTCAGTATCTAAACTTTCTACTAGTAAAAAGTAATCATCAACTGATATCTCTCTGTAAATTAAATGAAATTAATTTTGCAAATTTTGCCAGGTAAACATACAAATATTATAATATTATATTTACCTCAATGGTGTTTTTGAACCATCTGAAAATTCTAAATCAATATCCAACAATCCTTCTTGATATTGTGCAGTTAATTTACGTGTAACAGATGTTTCAGCAATATAACCATTTTCGATCGCACCATCAGGTGCTATTGTTAATTGTAGTCCAGAAACAACACGAACTAAAAGACGTGTAATCGTCACTTTATCACTAACAACTCGTATTTCTTTCGCACCAATTACACGTCCAGTAATAGGTGATAAAACCTTAATGAAATATAATTATTAAATAAATAGAACTTGTTTAATATTAAATTATAATATATTTTACCTGAATATCAGTTCGACCCATTGCTCGTCCTTGAAGTGTACGCCCTCGTAGACTTGCTATTTTTGGATCAGCAACACGTAGTAATGGCTGAACTAAATCTGTTACGCGTAAACCCGTTCGACGTGATATTAGATAACTAACTCTACCAGAATCCTACAAATATAAATTCCATTAATAAAAATATACAATTGACTATTTATTAAATTAAATATGATGTATAATTTTTATGTTGATTTATAAAAATAATATTAATATCAATATGGTTTGCCTGAATACAAACACAATGACATCTATTTAATGCCTTTGTTTTTTGGGTAACATGAGCAGCATATCAAATAGGATAAAATAAAATGAATGTGCTTTTACATTTATGACAAGTTTGATTTTAGAAATTAGAACACGAATATGTTATTAGTGAAATTTTAATAGAAATTAAGGACTTATATAAGTGTAATATATTCAAAGAATGTATTATGTTTTGCGTGTTTATTAGGGCTATACCGCAACACACATGAAGTAAAAATAGTTTACTTACTAAAAATAAGAGATTAATTATATTTTTATTATGAATTTTAACAAAATATATAAATATTACCTGATCTGTTGCTAAAAAACGCGCATAAACCTCTACAGGACTTTGTTGATAACGAGCTCTACAAGTTAATCTATCTGTAGCGACACCATTAATAAAATCTTCAGCATGTTGAGTCCAACTATAGCCTCTTTTCCGACGGCGATGATAATGTAATTTACCATGATTACTAAAATAATACAATTTTTATGTAATGGCTATCATTGGTAAATTATATATATTTTATACCTATTATGTATTTCCTCAGGAATTTTCCAGCCTTTTACTTGTGATAATCGAAAATCACTTACAGATACCTCTAATGGAAATTCAGGCATCCAAACTGTAAATTTGGCAAGACCTACATAAGTTCCATATTTTACAATAATTGATGCATTTGAAGATCCTCTAGCTTCAGATCCATCAACATACACAGAACTACAAGAAGATGAAACCTGTAATTTATGTTCAATTTTAAATTATTTATTAAACCAATAGGAAAATGTAGATTGAAATATTATTAATAAATGTGAAAATCGATTTAAATATTTAATTTTAACATTATACGATCGACATAATACATTTATTAATAATTTAAATAATCCTTGCCTTAATAACACTTTCATCTTCTGCATGACATGAACTTTGTAAAGTAACATCAGCAACTTTACCTCCTTGTGAAACAATAAATACTTTCATCGCTTGAGATACTTGTCGACCAGTTAACACAGCAGTATTCATTAATTCCCAATTCTAGGTAATAAATATGTAGTAATAGAAAAAACAAAAAAGAAATATCAAAATAAATTAAAATACATTATCGTAATGATCACATTTTTACTGTCAAATTTTACTATTACTATTTTTTAAGTTAAATATTGGTTATATTGCTGTATTCATTAATTAAATAAATTAAGCTTATTTATCAACGGCAATATAAATAATTATATTAAATATTATTTATAGTTTTTAATTATATTATATATATGTAAACACGTACTTTAGAAATAGGTAAAACTGCTTGAATATCATCTTTTAAAATTTCATAATTAGCTACAAGTCGTTTACGATTTTCTTCTGGTAATCCAACACTACCCTCGGTTGATAAATCTTTGACTTTTGGACCATCATGCACATAACTGACAGACCATGCAATGCGACCGCCTTCATAATGCTCTTTTGTGTCATTAGCTACCTCAATTAACCAAGAAAATACTTCAATGACTCTAAAAATAATAAATATTAAATTCATTAAATTTACAATTTAATATTTTAAATTGTAAATTGAATTATAATTACTGATTTCCATTTAGATCGTTGTTGCCTTTTGATGTACTATCAGGATCTTGATCTTTTCTGAATGCAGTTACACGTGCTACCGTATGCTTTTGATTTTCTTTTTCAACAGATATATTCCATTGATCCGACGATGCTGTAGCACCTAATATTCTCATACCTGCTTTTACTCGAGCTCTAAAAAAATAAAATTAAAAAAACAATTATTACTTATATTACCTATAAAAATAAAGGGTATCACGCCAAATACAAAACTATACAATAAACATTTTAAATGAAAAAAGATAATATCCATACCTTACAATAAATACTGCAATATTTTGACCAACTTGAGGTTGTAAAAACACTGGCACATGTATTCGTGACATAGGATATAATGGTTGATGTGGTATTAATATTGTAAGAATATCATCAGCTCGAAGTTCTTTGTATGCTGTAAGAGCTGGTACTAAAGGTATCTTTAAAAAATAAAAATATAAACACAATTTTTTTATAAATTGCTTTGATAACGTATCTACATAAACTATCAATTCAATTCCCAAACCATTTTTGCTTACTTATGGTACCAATACACAATTCAAATATTTGTCCCTTTTTTACAGAAAGATTTAATCAAGGTTAAATTTTGTAGGCAAATATTTGATCAAATATATTTGCCTCATTGACAAATCGGAAAACTTGAACATAGTTTTTCTGGTAATAAAATAAAATGACTCGTGTGATGAGTACCTTTAAGCATTGCTTTTTATGAATTGTCGACAGTTTTCTATTTGACATTTGCTATCGTCTGCAGTCGACAGTTCATAAAAAGCAATGATTTAGCATTAACATATAAAAAAAATGATCGGATATTTAAAAATATGGAATATAATTTACTTGAACAAAAGTAGTTAAAGGTTGTATTTGAACTTTTGGTTCGCATTGTTCTGGATTACGAGCTGGTGGCTCAAATACACTATATGAAATTTGTGCTTTCCTCAGAGGAACCTTAGGCGGAATCAAGCGGCCATCTTTATCTGGTGGTGGCAATGATGGCCACCAATTTGATGGTATTATCACTTCAGCTACACAGACACCATCTTCGCCTTCGGGCATACATCTTCCTTTTAATGGTGTTTTTGTGCCCATGGATACATGCAGAAGGACACATATTTTTTGTCGTTGTAAGTGTCCCCCGGGATCAGCACCGGCATGAAATAATACACGAAGTACTGGTGAATCTCTAGGAATTGTTGTTTTCACTAAATGAGCTGAAATATCCAAATGTACATTTGATTGTTGTAATTCGAGAAGTGCAGCCGAGGCATTCTATGAAAAAAAAAAAAAAACAATTATATACGTACGTATCATATATGTAATATTGCAAATAGTATACACAATTATACTAACCTGTACAAGTTCACCTTGAGAATCTATAGTATCAGGTACAATATAACGAGCCGGTACTGTTTGTTTTGTTGAAAATGGACCATAACTTGCTCGTATCGATACTGGTTGGGTTGTTTGTACTATTGTAAAACGATCGACAGAAAGAATGGCATCCTGATTAATTTTGTTTTTATTTGACTTATATGTACTATCTGTATTTTGAGTGACTGCCGATGTTTGTCTTGGTGAATGCTTTAAAAAAAATCCACTATCTGGTGTTTCAAAATGTACTTCAACTGCGTTCAGACCTATGTAAAACATCATTTTTTTTTTAAAATAGAATTATAGTTTTTATGTCTTATGAAAAATGATAACATAAAACACATTAGTTTTATCATTTCTAATTAATAACTTATCATACAACTTTTACATTTGGTCAAGCTTACATAGCTTACAGTTATTTAGTACTACAAAGGTGTTTTGTTAATCGAATATCTATAGAAAGGTAAAACAATTAACTCAAAATCTTATCCTAAACTTTTGAGAGTGAGGAAACACTTGCTTTAAAGAAGAACAAATATATTTTTTCATCAAGATCTAATGACGATGCTATTGCTTCCGTGGATGGATATTTTGCAGATCTTCCGGACTCTCTATTGGTATGGTATTGAACATTTCAGAAGGTTTGTTTAACGAAATGGTGAGAAAGCAATTGATTTTATCTTACAGGAACTGTATAATAGATTATTTATCAACTGATTTTGGCGGCATTTTGTATCTACTGGGATTACATGTCAATCTACTAACGCAGTTCTGTAAAATCGATAACCCTGAATTTGAGAATTTTATGAAAACATTTTGTAAATCGTTTAAAACTGTGATTATATGAACAATATCTAATAATTACAAAGTTCCAGGAAACTTCGGTTAGAATAGCCGATCTGGGTAATGATATTCCAGACATCTCTAATTGTTCATACAATCATACTATATAGAATAACATACAATATTTCATAAACATTCGTTGAAAAATTTCCATATTTTTTTACTTATTAATATTTATTATTAAAAAAATATATTAAAGTTAAATATCCGAAAATATATTATTTCACTTTGTAATATTTTTAATAGACGTTATAGATTTATTAATTGTTTTAAAAAAATGGGATATGGAATATATATTATGCGATATTTTCATATAACTCTATGATCTCCAATATATTTGGAGTTAAAATATACATGTTCTTAATAAATACTGTAGTAGACCCCGCGGTGGGAATTTTTTAAACGTCGAGTAGAAGTAAACACATACGATATTTGTAGAACTAATAGGATTTGTAATAAAACAAAAGCTAACATGGATGATTGCTCTATTCCAGTTGCAGTCTGAAATGAAAAGGGAAATGGTGTTTTTTATTTATGAAAAAAGACTTAATAGAAAATGATAATGTTATTTCAAAATATTTTCCATCGAAATATTTAAATTTCTTGCAATATGTGAAAAGGAAGATACTTGTACTGATTTAGCAATATGTGGCCGAGCATTATAATGCAAAGAATTCCATTAGTTCGTTTATTCCATAATTGCGGCAGTTTTTCGTTGATTTTGTCGAGTCAAAATATTCTATTACTTTAGCAACATATACAATACTGGAACAGTTTCAATAGGTTTTATAAGTTAATACTTCAAAAACTTGTGGGCCAGACCAAATCCATAACCTTAATTCTATGAATATTGCATTTAGCCTGAATTGATGACCCATCACTTTTGAATCGTTAAAAACCAAACATAAATGTATATTTGGAAAAAAAATACCATTTTTTAAAATTATTGAAATCAAAGAAAAAACTTCAATTATATAATAACAAAACTTATAAAATACAAAACCATAACCATTATTTTTAGTTCCATAATTCAAAATAAATATATATAAAGATAAAAACTCGCTCGATAAAATTATCTTTATTCACATAATGTAAATATAATAAAATACAGCAATCTTCTTAAAATATGATGAATATATCATATGTAATAAACATATGAATTACGGCAATACCCTATATCTTAATTAATTAATAGCTAATTTTAAATTATTGTAGCTGCAACTACTTTCTTTAACTAATATATGGTGCTGTGAAAATGGTATGCTGGTAATATCATTTTAATTTTGTATGATAACTACGATGATATGTTGGGTATAGTATACTTGAAAAGCCAGTTGCGACCGAACGTGTCCAAATCAAATCATGATTCTTGTGGTAAGACACAAATTGCGAGAGAATGATTTTTATTGGTCAATAATTGTAACAAGATACAAATTGCATTCCATCGAAGTTCCATTTTGTGGTCCATACAGTTGTAGTCTTACTGTACATAAATATAAAACATATTTATGTTTATAAGCACATTTTCTGAAAATATTATGTTGATTAAAAAAAACAGATTGTTATAAAAACATTAGTAATAGCACTTAGTTATACTTGTATATATATATACACCAATATGTGAAGCTGCAAAGTTGTTAATTTGAAACTTAAATCATATTATGGTTTTTAGCGGCACATGTGTTAATGTATAGTTCTATCATAATTTAAGTGTTTTTATTTAGAGTCAATAATTTTTTATTAAATAAATATTATTTTATTACAAATAAGAGTTTGTTTTAAATTATATTTTATTATATTCAATATCATAGGTATATTCGTTCGCCTATAATTAATATTAGTTAGTATTGAAGTTTATTTCCTATATATTTCCGTATTAGATTTACTAAATTCAACGATTCAATTATTTCGAGAAATGATGGATTGATCTCCAAGATCTAGTGATTTGATGCCATTAGATAATTTTGTTTATCACTCTGTCAAGTCATTGGACATTAAATACATTATTTTTTGTATGTTTTATTTATCGACAAAGTGGTATGGCTATAATGCAAAATTAAAGTCTTTTAAAAATTTAAATTTTTCTATTGTCTGACTTGATTATTAATTATTTGATGGATATAACTATAAATTTAAAAGAACACATTACGTTTAAAAATTTTTTAATGTAACATGTTCTCTGCCGAGCGACATTTTCAAGTATATGGGAAAATGGAAAACTTTGACTGCTGAACAAGGTTTAACAATCCCCATAAATCCCGTGTAAAAATAGTTAAATCCAAGACATTCATATTTTGCTCCTAGTGGAGCTTTTATGTCATCTAATAAATCTTTCATTACAACCAAGTTGGTAAATTACTCCGCATGGGAGTATATAATAATTTACCAATTGTGTACTGTACTGTACTGTAATAAACGGAAGATAGATGTTTTCATAATGCTATTATTTTTATATGGGTGATTAGCCCATAGTTATGTGTGTGCAAACATTGTTAATCTTTGAATAGCGTCTAACAACATATTTTCAAAGATATCCGTTTTTCTTTTTATTCCATCAACGAACAATCACCCAGCAGAAAAAATTTTAGTATTAAAATAAATACCGAAAAATTTCCTATGAAAAAATTAGAAAAGGTTAGCATATAAATGTATCCAATTTTATTTTCAAAAATTGAGCCCAATAAAGTCAACATAGAACTGCAAAATTACATTAAGTAATTATTTGGTTGTACTAAAAATATTATACAGTATACTGATATTATACACGCACACATGATACATGTTATACATGCTTTTATTTACTTTTTATCACACTCATCACACCACACCCATTTCAAGATAATTGGTTAAAAGATATAATTCTATTGGAAACATTAAATTGCTCTGGTCATCCAAAGGTGCGAAAATGTTATCACGTAATTCCATAGATCGTTAGAACTTATCATTAAGCACTTTTGTTAAAATTTTTGGTGACAATCACAAAAAAAAAAAATGATTCTTTAATTGTTCTAACGTTCATCTTAATTTTATATTGAAATGATGGAATTACTACGTTTAGGAAATATTTTGGAAAACATCGTTTCTAATATATTCATCTAATAATTATATAACATTTCTATTTTTCGATCGAATTTAAATATTACAAAAACAACACTATGACATTATCCAAAGTATATTGCGTTTTATGGATATTTTTAAGTTTGTTTTGGCTCTGACTGGCACAATTTTTGAGAATACCAGAAAAATTTGAATATTATTTTTAATCGAGAGTGCAACACAGTATTGTAGGTATATTTATTTATTTAAAAACCGGCGGCGACGATAATCAATATTAATTATATATAGGAAATAGGAGAAGTGTGGAGAAGTTAACAGAACGAATAACACTAATTTTTAAAATGCTGTATATAAAAAAAATTAATAAAATTTAAAAAAAAAACATGTTTAAAATGTTCTAATAATAATAATAATTAATGTTGTTATTATTATTCAAATGGAATGGTTTCATATAAATATAAATTAATATATCCATATGCATATAAAAATGAAAATGAAATATTTTGAGTTTTTTTTAGTATACATTTTATATACAATATAAATACATAAATATAAAATATCATCACGAAAGATTGTTTATTGCTGTGTTAAGGAATGTCCTATTTATCTTTTGTTTATTTTCAAACGAATGAAAAACCAATGATAAATACTTTCTTTCATGTATTCAGTTTCAGAACTCATTTATAAACATAATTATTTATTTATTTAATGAATGAATATTTCAATTAAACACGAACAGAATTATAAGAGCATTTCTTTTTATTTTAAATTAATATATACATTGATTGGTTCCTTCTGCTCACTGCTGCCACTTTAGTCTTTTTTGATTTTTCTTTTACTTATGAGTAAGTAAATTAAAAGAACACACCAACACCACACCACAGATTAAAAAGTTTAACAAAAACAAAACAAAAAAAAATCATTGCGTGCTACCATTGTTACCAATGTGCATACAATACATTGTATATATCGATAGCATATACAGATACAATGTGCAGCTGTATAGCCCCCAATAACATTATGTGTGTGTAGTGAGCATTTGTAATTGTATTGCTAATTTGTAGTAGAAGAGTGTGTGTATGTGTATGTGGCTATGTGCGGTGGATTATCGAAATATCGCATTGATTTGGTTTGGGCACGTTGGGTGTAACTATGTAGCTGGCGACATATGTATTAGTACATAGTAATTATATAATATATATACACTAAGCTATATAAAAGTATTATATATATGTCATATAGTATATATGCATATAAACAATACTAAATAGTTTCTTCTTCACTTCGTCTTCTATCGTTTACCCAGTGCGTGCGTAGTTGTGTATAAAAGTATGAAAACTATATCTAATATATACTATAGAAACGCATGAATTCATATATAATAATTAAACCTACAATCATAATTTAATTTTCCACTGAATGATAAAGTATTTACAATTTTCTTAAACAAACAACATAATTCAAAACATTTTTTCATTTTCAAGATAAATTTTTATATTATTATGCACATATAGGGACACAGTGTATAAACTTAATATTACACTGTACATATAGGAACACAAACCATAGCACTGTGATTATAGTATATTATATATAGAGATAAACAAAATTATATTTATATTTATATATATATGCTATTAAAGATTAAATTATAACGTAAAATAACTCACCAGTAATTGATATAAATAATATATATATTTTCCAAATCATGTTAAAGTATAAAGTAGTATAAATTTATACTTTCAAGAAATTTTGAAATATTTTATTTTTTGACAAAATTATATATCCATCTCCATTTTTGCAGAATTAATTTAATTCCAATGTATAATATGTTCCAATATATTTTTCAACCCGGCCCATATAGTAAAAACGAAGGGGAGCCATCATAATTTCTACGTCATAATATACATTAAAACAGAAGAAGAAACAGCAAAAAGCAGCAGAAGACGTAGGGCAGAAGAGTAGCAAAAGCAACTTTAATATTTATGTTTATAATTTATACACAATTTTCTTTTATATTTTACTGCACAAAGAAACACTGTTTTTAATAAATTTACTCTATTGTTGCTTATAAATTAAAAATATTAATTATTTTACAATTAACTTAATCACTTAACAAATCTGATATAAAATTTTCACAACAGACAATAGGAAAATTTACAAACACATAAATTATATTATATCATACGAACAACAAACGAAACAAAACCACTATCCTAAATCCAACGCTACCACATTCTACGACGTTATGTTTGTAACTGTGTTGTGTTTCTGTCGTATAGTAGAGAACTTAACATGTACTTTAGTATTAGGTAGGTAAGTATGTAGTACAATGTTTATAATATATAGTGTTATCTTCTTTTGTAGTGGTAGTGTGATGGGTGAATGCGAGTGGATTACCGCACTCTTGCTGCTGCACTATCTATTTGCTAGTGCCTCATGTACACCGAGCAATCATCCCACGTTTTTATAAACGCAATTGCAAATTAAAATATGCGCTAAAATGACAGTTCATTGTGCTTGGTCGTAGCATAAATGGACTCCGATTAGAAGAGTACATCTAGTCTTTATGTTAATCCTTTCTCTATGGTTTAAGTCTATATAAATAATTGTAATTTCTGCTAATTGACAAAAACAAACATTATATTGGGAAAGATGATTTCATTACGTAATTTTAATATTAATGTTTTTGTGAAGGTTTTAAGGTTACTGCAGTTAATTCGGCAACGCATCCACGCTGTCATATTTGTGACATTTGTTAGTTTTGAAGTGTGCGGTAGTGGTTGTGTTGTGGACTGCAGATTGACAGCTAGCATGAAAAGAAGTGGTTTTGATGTCTGGTGTGTTGTGATCTTGAACTTGTCGGTTTTGTTTTTATTAAAATTAATAATGCAAAATTATTTTAACAAATTTTTAAAAACATGCCTAATCGTAAGTATAACAAATATAGATCAATTTTAGATCATTAAATAAATGTTCAATTTGTCTTTTAGCATTCTAGAAATATGTCTCAATCTAAATTGGATAAAATAAATGACACCAATTTATGGAATAAACCAGATTTAAAAAATATTTCCAATGATTACATAGGATTGCCAGACAATAAATCTAATTTAAGACCTATTTTACGTCATCAACCCGTAAATGAAACTTATTTAGAACATAAATTGAGAATCAGGCGTCTGGAAGTTGAACAGTTTAATCAAAATTTTTGGTCAAACCATAATAAAAGATTTTATGATGTGAGTACATTTGTTATATGTACAGAAATGTTTCGTAGACTAATTAATTTTATATAATTATATTATAGGAAAAAGAGTTGTTTATTGCTAAGAACAAAGAAAAATCAGATGATGTTCTATCTGCCGATAAAATGAGTGAATTTTATAAATATTTCTTGGATAAAAATTGGTATTTACATTTTTATTATAATATTTCATGGTATATTAAGAATTTTGAATTGTTAATATTATCGTTTCAAACGAATGTTCATTCATTTATTTTTAAAAAGAAATGAATAATATTTATTATATGTACATAGTGTATTTATAAGTTATTTGTTGAATAAATTCTCAAATTATTCACATAACAATTTAAAATAATGTTCTAAATTTTCGATGCTGCAATGACAAATTAAATAAAAATGGTATACTTACAATGAGATAGTTTATATCTACCCAGAAAGGTTAATATTTAATAATTATAATAGGCATATAAATACGTTGCTCTAAACTAGACTATTTAGCTTATGGTAAACGATTGAATGTAATATTCGATAATTTGTATGTTCTTTTGTTTTATTTTGTCGCGCACAATATCGAGCATTATAAAATCCTTACAATAGTAAATAATTTATTATATTTCAAACTTATAATATCGTGTAATCTAATTTATTCACTTAATATGCATTTGATCCGTGATTAAGTATTTTCAATTCAAAACCCAAATAATGATTCCAGCGATTTCGTAATTTACCAATTACGTAATATTTTAAATAAAAAAAATTCCTTGATAAACCGTGAAAATGAAAATTTTCACGCACTTGCTTTTGTTTCTGTATATTGCTCGTCACCGGTAAGAAGACTTGCAGAAACAAGCATATTTCAAGAGTCTTTTTTTAAAATTTAATTTTACTAATAACGTTAAGACTCTTCCCATTATATTTATCGGTCTGAAATTCAATGTTTAATGTGTTATTAAAAGAACTTGTCGACTATGTGTATATAAAATAGAACACATGGTACGAATTTCATCATCAATTACTACAATTGGGGTATATAGCATTTAACACAGACATTCATTATGGACATGTTGGTAAATGACTGCAAATATCAAAAGATTGAGATATTTTATTAATACATTTATCTTTTGTTAATATTCGAATAACGATATATTATTTATGGTTTTACGATTTCATAAACAAACAAATTATAACTCAGCTGCAAGTTTACTTGGCATAAAATATGAATTTGCAAAACTCTTACTTGAAACTATTGATGCAATCCCTTCAACTTCTTTTTACTATTAGGTACACAATATTTGTTTTCTTTAATTTACATAAACGCGTAAATTTCAACGATAGTTGCGTGTTATTGGGGAACTTTGCAATTTACAATATTTTGGTGACTTATTCATCTGTGGTGTTCTTAAATTTATGAAAAAATTAACATATTAAAGGTTTCATTTTCTTTATTGCCGAAATAATGATTCAGCTTTGCTATCTTTTTTTTTGCATAGTATAATGTAATTTGTGCGATCTAATTTTCAAGCCGATATCTTTCAAATTACTCGACTACACGTAATTAAATTTCGATAAGCTGCTCGTTGAAGAAATTTCCTCCATTTTTGCACATACACATTACCCCCGACCACATAAATTTACTTACATGGTATTATATATGACGATATATAAACTCCTTGCTAATAAATCTTTTATCAAAAGTTTATGAATCGGAAAAAAAATACATAATTATCGATCGATATGACATATATATATACATTATTAATTTTTGAATAGTGTATCAAAGACAACTATTTTATTTTTAGTTAAATTTAAATGGGTGATAAAGATTATTATTAATTATTTCATACGTTGACAGATTGAACATTTTCCATCAATATGACGAACTCTCTATGAATTAATTTATTTAATAACCGTTTATAATTTTATAATTGGGAGAATTGATATGATCAATTTTCATAAGAGATATTACGGAATCAAACCCTCGAACTTACTATCAATTACCATATGCACACTAATTGCTACACCGCTCAAATGAAATATAAAGTGATGGGGCAAGTTTATGTAATATTTTACATGACCATTTGGTTGTAAATTGACCTGTTCACTTCAAAAACTAATGATCAGTCAGTTAAGTAAGTGTTAAGATCATCCAAAGATGGTAATAATATTTCCATCAAATAAAAAAGTTGAGATGCTATATTGAATGATGAAGTTAAGCTAAAATATGACAACATTTAGTTAAGAAAATATCCTCCTCTATCATTAAGACAATCCACCAGCAATAGCAGTAATTACAATAACAAAATAGCTGGAATGTGTTACTTCCACACCTATCATAGTCATGAAATGTTATATATGGTGACTACTGTTTGTTTTATAACATATTGTTTCCTACGGAAAAAGATTTGGATCAAGTGAAAAAAAAGGTTATCAATTGCATATTTTAAGTTAGTATAGAACCATTTTAAACTTGAAACACTTTGGATAAAATGCTTGCTATTCAACTATAACAACAATGTTGATTAAAAAAGAATGTTTTTTTCTGTGATTTTTTTTATAGGCTGATAGTGAACCGTGCTTTTTTATGATCACGATTACGTTTTTTGAGATTGTTCATTTATTAATAAAAAACGATGATTGGTTATTTTACCCTACTCTTATTAAATTGTGTATATTAATTTCGCATAATTTTTCTTAAAGCATACGATTATATTATAATTTAATTTATTTTTTCGTTGATTTGTATTTGATTTATTGTATTTATTTTAGAGTTTATTGATGAAAACAAAAAATTACTCATGTTGTATATGTATAAATTATTCAAAACATAAAACTGTTGCTCTATACAATTTAATTTATTAATATGAATAAGTAATCATGCCTCATGTGGGCCAATAAAAGATATGGATATAAATTTGTAGTCGGTTAACATAGTCTAAAAAAAAAAATATAAATATATATATATTACGAAATCGACCATGATCTAAATTTACCGACTCTATAATATAGATTATTAGTAGATTTTAATAAATTGGCAAAATTCTCCACACAAATGTCAAACAGTACGGTCAAGGTAATTGAAAAGCTGTCTTATATATAGTCTTAATCATTACAGTAACTCAAACATATATTTATATAGTTAAAGTTAATATGATGTAGGTTATATTATAAATTTATTAATTGTATATACGTACTATAAATGTTTAAAGTGATTACAGGGAACATCGTTTAACGTGTAACAATTATAAAGTGTATTTATTTAAACACAATAACCTAAATCCAACTTCGTAAAAACAACCTGTTATGAACTACAACACGTCCTCGGATCCGACAGGATAAACGGCAACAACTCAAGCAACGAAAAAAGGACAAGGATTTAAAACTTGCATCGTGGAATGTTAGAACTTTGTAAAAGCAAGGTACTATAAGAATACTTACTGATCCAATAAAAACAAACCAACGATGTAAGAGTTATCCAAGAAACAAAGTGATCTGAAAAAAATTTACTTAAAGGAAAATGATACACATTTCATTTCAGCGGTAATGATTTGTAGTAAAAGAGAGTTCGCAATCTGTTTTGTAGTTTTTGGTAAGTCGATAATTGGTTTTAATACGAATGATGAACGCATTTGTACACTAGGTGTAAGGATGAAAATTTTCAATTTGACCCTCATCAATGTACATGTGCCAGCTTTGTTTGTTATTTGATTAGCTATGTATATTTAATGAATGTGTGATTATTATTATTATTAGTTATTATTATTATCATAATTATAATTATTCTTAAAATTAGTTGTAATCAAGGAAAAAGAAAAACAAAGTATGGAAACGCTAATAATAAAATTTCTAATAATAGTCAGCTTTAGTCAGCCATCGATTTGCTAGATAATTATTCGTTTTTTAAATTCATTTTAATTAAATAATATAATTCATAGACAATTAAAATTTATTTTTTAATATTATTATTAAAATATCATATATATACAAAATGAGGCATTGTATAAATACTATGTGAAATTATGCCATTAAATTGTTCCAAAAACAATCACTTTATTGAATCTCGATATTATGTATTAAGTATTATATATATACAGTTTCTTGCTCTTTTGTTGTAAAGTACCATTAGAATATCGACACAATGTTGATTTTGTGTGTCTTTTTCTATTGTATAAAGGCATGAAAATATTTAAACGAAATTATCTTTTTTCATTTCTACTAAAATATTATCATACACATTTTTTTTTTTTATGAAAACAATGGTTGACAAGGAAATATAATGAAATAAATGAAGTAAATAGAATAATAGAGATAAGAGGATTTCCCATCGCTAAACCAAATACTTGTTTATTTTCAAAACGAAAAGGGCAAAATTCTATAATAATAGTTTTATAAATATATTTGTAATTTTGGAATTTTTGTATATTTTCTAGTTTTATTTCTTATTTTTTAAAATGTTATAATATCAACAATGTAAATATATTAATAGATAATTTTGTTGGAACATTGGTAAAACGAGAGAACATCAAAAAAGATAATATATAATTCTGAATTTTCTGAGAATTTTATGTTATCTATGAATTCTTTAAATTCTATTGAGGTTTTTAACATTATAATTTTCTCAATCAATGACATTTTTGAAAATATTATATTTACATTTTGATAATGCGTAACTTGATGTAAGTACATTGTTGTAGAAGATACTATTTTAGTTTTAATGGTATTATATTATCTTCATGTAATTTCGGTAAGCGAGACGAATGCGAGAGGTTAATGTACTTTTAAATTTAGTTTTTCTTTAATTTAGTTTTCAGTTAGATATCCAAATTTGGTAATACGTTGAAGATTAATTATTATATCTATAGTAATATATTATTTATATTCTTATTACTAGTTAAAATTAGTATTATATTATTGTATGTACTAGTTTAAATAATTATTTTGTCAGATTCATTGCATTATTTAAATATATTGATGTCATTTTTTTCGTTTGTTGAAAAACGTATTAATATTTGCTTTATTATATTATATCTATCTATATCCAAATAGTTTTATGTGTAATATGATTTCCAAAAGTATTTATAATCATTTTAACTGCTTTGCATTGTTACAATGGAATTTGGTTATTTTCTATGGGAACCGAAATCAAAACCTATAATGATAATAAAAATTTAACTTCAAATGATACTTATAAATTTGTAAAAATTTTTGAAACAATTTTTATCAAATATGATATGAATAAATAATTAACTTTTTTATTAAAGAGAAATTAACATTTTTTTATTGAATTGATTTTTTGTTTATATAAAATTCTAAAATATTTATCATTTTGTCTATTAATAATGAATGCATATTTATAAATATGAGATGAGCAAAATCACCATGCACTCCTTCGACCGTTTCCAGTGGGGAGTGGCATACCATATATTCTTTTAGTAATAAGTTCAATGGTATAATGGAAATAGGCGACCATAACGCCTAATTCCCCATACCTATATAGAGCGTGTATAGTTTCTATATAGTAGTTTAACGTACTGTATACTGCAGCAACCTTTTTTAATTTCTTTAACAATTATGCTCATTGCAACAATATTTTTGTAAATTATATTGTATTTCATAATGATAATAATGATTTTTTGAATTGGATGTTGATAAATTGGTGCGTTATTTAATTTAATGATAAAATTTGGTGTTATGGTATATTTACTCTTCGGCATTTTTCTTAAAATATGTTATAGCATTTATATAAGTAATTTTGCTTGCATATAAGAATATCCTTTTAAGTTATATCTTTATGATGGTTATATTTCTTTATAAAATTGTAATTTTTTTGTTTGTTTGGAGAAAAAAAAAAAATTGTTGAAAACTGTTAAAAACTATTGGTTACGTTTTACGTTATATTGCCAAATTGGGTTTGTGTTTAAATTAAATTAAAATTGGACCAAAAAAATTTATTTTTAGCAGAATTTTATTTTAATTAAGTAAAATTTTTATTGCATGTATTTAATTATTTAAATTTTTCAACAAATTTCTTTATACTAAATTATTTTGTTTACAATTTGTCTCTTTTTAATAAGATAAAGTTTATTTAATACTATATTATTTTAAGATTTTTGCAGATCAATGCGTAAAAATTAATTTTAACTCGATGTTAATTGTTGACTGAGCAGCACAATGGTGTCATACATATTTCAAAAGCAAATTTGCATGAACACATTCAACGGATATAAATATAAAAAAGAAATGTGCATACAAATTTGCATCCAAAATTTCAATTGTGTGTAAACACAATGTCATACAGCAATAGCGAGAAATATAAAGAAAAACGTGAAAATTTTGAATCATTTAAAATTTTTTGTTACACAAATATAATATAACAATATTAATATCAAAATTGATACAAACTTTTTATAAGCTTTTTTTTTTCTTTTTTTTTTTTCAAATATAAATAACTTTTAGCAGAATTTTTAAGAAACAAAATAGTAAAGTTATATTATAGCTATATTTATAAGAATACGTGTGTTATTATTTTGCTTATTATAATTATAAAAATATGTTAATAATATATTTATGTATAAATTTTATATAAAAAAAAAAAAAAAATATGACAAGATTTATTTATATATTTACTAAAAATTAATTTTATTGGTTTTTGATGTGTATTACCACACTACATAAATATTATCATATAATATATAATATATATGTGTATATGATTACGCAAATCTGGTAATTTGTACGTTGATAAAAATCTAAAATGAACCAGGAAATATACTGCGCATATTTGTGTAAATGAATCTAAATAAATTATATATAGCTAAATAATAGTCTGATGTCAAATTTCCATAAGTTAATAAACTTATTTTGCACAGGGACAGAAAATTTGAACACACAACACATGGATATAAAAAAAAATACTGGTTCTATTTCACACTATATGATTATATAAATATATATCTAATGTATAAGAGTACGAAAACAAATATCTAACCCGTTCGATAGTCCGTGTTGTTTGGTACATATTACATAAAACCGCATATACCATATATATATATAATTAAATTAAAATCCTTTTATCTATATATAATTACACATGCGAAGTAGTATATTTCACTAATTATTCCTATATAATATATATATTTTGTTAATATTTAAATTCTATATGATTTTAAAATATTTTAAAATCAAACAATTCTACAATATATAAAAATAAAATTGTAAAATATTATTATGTTATTTTTTTAATTGTTATATTAATATTATGTTGTCAATATAATTATTTATATATATATATATATATATATATATATATATTCAAAGGGTTAACAAATCAGGAAATAAATTAAGATATAGAATAGAAACAAGCACATGTGAATTTCCATAAGTGAATAAACCTATTTCGTACAGGGACAGCAAGTTTCTATACGTTGTTCTAAAAAAAAACAAAAAATCAAACGAAAACAAAAAAATAATAATAATAATAATAATAATAATATTAGTAATATAACAATAACAATAACAATAACAATAACAATAACAATAATAATAACAAAAATAATAGTATACATTTGTACATAGTTTGATATATACTTATAAGTAAGTATAAGTACAATAAATAATATAGAAATATTTGAATAAATAATATTACTGCAAAATTGACTCATCATTAATAACTTTATCATACACTGATTTGAGAACTTTAAAAAAATGTAATGTGCTTTACAAAATACCTATGAACTCCCATGATCCGTGTTAATGTGGGGTCGGTAACCGACCTTCTGATTATATAGTTAGTTTGTCAATCTCAATTTATATTTAATATTCTGACATAAGAAATAAATATTTATCTGTATGTAAGTATATGTGTTTTATAAAATATATATATATATGTACATATTTCGTTCAATAACTTATGGATATGAGAAAAAAAATAAATAAATATATATTAGGTGGCGTACGCCGACAGCTCTAACGTAATAATATATATTTTTATGAAATATAAAAATGTATACTCGTACATTATTTAAATATTTATTATTAATTATTATACATAAAATAAATAATATAAATATGTTAAAATATATAAATAAATAAATAAATAAATAAATAAATAAATAAATAAATAAATAAATATACAACACCAATTATATTAGATATACATAACTATCTAATATGCATATATAACTAAAAATATATAATTTACATTTTAAAGTCAGTGATTATGACTAAATAAATAAATATTATTAATATATATATATACTACACCTATATATATATATATATATATATATATATGTTCATACATACGCTTATATTAGGTTATATATATAATATATTGATAAATTGTAAACATAATAAAGTAGCGAGAGAAATAGTACTTAATAATAATTATAGAATTAATACTAAATATCAAATATAAATTTTACAAAAATTAATCATGTACGTAATAAAATAACATTCATAGAATTTTTCAAAATAATAAAGTGATTATTTTATTTGATAAAATATAAATTAAGGTAATAACAATAATACAATATAAAAGCGAATAAAAACAAATAACTTTTGTATTATTTGAATAATAAATGAAAAAAAAACATTAACATATATTTTTAACGCGGTTAGTGCACA
Organism: Bibio marci; assembly: GCA_910594885.2. NCBI lineage: Eukaryota > Metazoa > Arthropoda > Insecta > Diptera > Bibionidae > Bibio > Bibio marci. The sequence goes on along the minus strand of OU343114.1, from coordinate 31,360,788 downwards.
TATTAGTATGAAAATGTGTTCTATTAAGACATTCCTAAGTTCCTGTTTTGCATACATCTTTTTGTTCTTATAAGGTAATAAATATTGGTCTATATATATACTACGCAATTCTCACTCACATATGGTATAAGTATATATATATTCAAAATAATTTTACTTCCATTGTAACATATTCTCACATAATATTTACCATCAATATGCCGATAGTATTAATATACAGCCACACTAACATTTCTGCAATATATAGCAAATCATATTACTCCAAGTGGAGTTTATGGCATCTACTAAATATTCATTACAGCCAAATTCGTAAATTACTCCGCATTGGACTATATAACAATTCTCTAATTGTAATGCGATTAACGAAAGATGGTTGTTTTCTCAATTCTATTATTGTTATATTGGTGATTTGCCCATAGTAATATGTGTGTGCAAACATTGTTAATCTTTGAGTAGCGTCCAACATTATTTTTTTTTCCGTAAACGAACAAATGATCACCCAGCTGAAAAATTTCAGTACTAAACTAAATACCGAAAAATTTCCTATATAAATAATCAAGATTACTATTGTTAAAGCAGCAATTTTTAAATCCTATAAAGACGATGAACACCTAAATAGTAATTGTTATTATTATTATCCGTTATGGAAATAGAATCCATTATGTGAGACAACTATTTATATTTTTAAAAATAATACTACACATTACAGGTGGTCCAGATCCTTTTATACATATTCTCAGCGATAAACGTTTATTTTGTGGAGGTGGTCATAAAAAAACTGGTGTATCGTTGCACAATAAATGGAAAATGAATATTTTCATGCATTTTTATGAAGAAATCGACAAAAAGAAAAATTGTCCTAAAAAAATTTAGTTACTCAATAGTTCACTCACATATTCCTTGTCCACCCTATATGTATATCGTATAATGATAAATGATAAGAAATCACATTTGTTTTCAGATCAACAACGCTGATTATATATTTTCTAAATATATAGTTTAATTTAAATAACCTTGATCTAATTATATATATTATCGCGTAAAAAATAACGCATTGAAATTATTTTATTAAAAATATTTTAACCCTTTTTTTTATTGCATAATTGCATAAATATGATATTACAAATTAGATGTGCAAATTAAAAATACCCGTTGTTATGAAAAAAAGACACGTGGGACAGAACTGCCCAGTTCTGACCATGTAAATAGTTTGTTTTTAACGACATTTGCAGTATGAGATTTGCCATATGAATATATTGCTTTGGCTTTGATGGACCAGCTTCACAAGAATGTACCAAAATTTTTTATTATACGCTCAGGATTCTCAATTTCAGCAGCGGATTTTTTTTAGATGAAAACAAAATAATAATGGTTCCAGCAAATGTCGTTTATTTGGTACAACATTTTCGATTTTCCTGGGAATAAAAAACAAAGTTGTGTATACTTTAACGCAATGCCATATACTAAGTTTTGAAAGCTTGTAAAGAGAATTTTCAAATAAATGTAATGTTGATACATACGTAATACATACAGTATGAGTTACACTATTGATTATAAAACGGGTAATTTCAATTTGCACACATATGTATGTATTAATTTAAAATTTAAATTAATAAATTATCAATATCACAATTTGAACGATGTTTGTATTGCATTTAACAGACTATTTTCTCTATTTTAAGTATATGTATAAAAAGGCTGCCAGTATAGTAGGTCAAACTACTATAGAAGCTATATACGCACGTTACGTAGGGAAATAGGGGTAAAAGCACGACGCTTCTTGTGGCTTGCAGAAAGGAACGATAAATGAAAAATATCAATACATGCTTAATTTCTCAATTTCAAAATAATCGATTAGTTTTGGGCAAAATGTATTGGCGACAAGAGTGTGAGATTGAGGGAACAACAATGTATTATTATGACATGTATCGCCGTCTTGTTAAAATCTCGCATTTCGTTAATGTTATTCAAATGTGGATAAAAATTATCATTATAATTATATATTGATTTGTAAAGCATTCGACTGACGGTATTGCATGATCTCCACTTGTATTTTTAAAAGGTCTAGAATCACACGCTTTATCCACTGTATCAAATTATGATAGTAAGTGGACATTATATTTATTACACACTGTATAGTGTATAAGCGAATATATATTAATATATAATTGTTGTCTTGTTTTTTATACTTATAGCGATAAAATTAATTTAATTATTATATCATCACATAAACGATTTATGTACAAGAAATTGAGTAATTCAATTTATTTATATTTTTTGAATATAAACAAAAATATGCAAATCCAAAAAATTTATACATTTACAATTGTAAATTTCATGTACCTACTTGCAATATTTATTTAAATTATTATAATATTAACTGCTTAATTTTTCATACACTTACAAATATTTGAATATATTTATTTTATTTATAACATGACTTTTATTTATTATTGCAAAAAAGGAAAAACCATAAACTAAATGTGTTATAAAATTTATCAAATTTTATCAAAATTGGAATATCCAAATTTTATATGCAGCTAGAAAATGGGATTATATGCACAGTTCTTAAGAAGTTTTTTTTTGTAAAATCTATACTCACGGCAGTATTTGCCTATAATATCTGCATAAATATGATGGATAATTTCGTCAGCCACATTTCCCACATTTTAAATTATTTATGTTTCATTTAATGAATTATTATTAATACCATATTTTTTAAATTCTTTTCTATTTTTTGTATTTACTGGAATGCAACAAAAGATTAGTCCCATCATCGGCAGGAAGTTAAAATATTCATCAATAAACCTAAAATAGATATAGTTCTGATTTCGTAAATTTCACAAATAAAAACTACCTGAAAATAAATAAATATACAGTTTATGACGTCCAGACGGTAGGGCCTAGACAATTATCATTAAAAGTTCCATAAAACATTACTCGCTGCAAAAATACAACAAGGAGTTTCATGCAGACAACAAGTGAATCGGTTGAGTATTGGGATGGTCCAATAACGATTAATACAATATAATAACATGTTGGCCGAACATTTTAAAATATTGAACGAAAAATGTGATAATTTTGTTTTGGATAATATTAATATAGAACTAATATTTTATAATAATTAATTTATTTATACGAATGGTGGGCATCAGTCCTTATGTGATTATGTGAAATGTCTCAAAAATATACATTTGGTTTAGTTGGTATTTTTATACACTTGTTCGAAGGAAATATGTAAATCTTAATATTCCAATACATTATTGCCCTATACTAAAAGGGCAGTAAAAATGATGTTTCCAGTTGTATTTCTGTTGGTCTTGCAATTCAAGAAGCTTTACAAACTTCGAAATGAATGGTAATCTTATAGTGCTGTAACATCACATCCCAATTCAAATCCAATAATTTTTGACGAGCGACCAAAGATGTGTGTGATCTTGCGTTGTCATGGTAGAACATAACACTTTTTCGATTTGCCAATGCTGTTACCTTTTTTTTTAAATTGTTCAGTTTGGTTAGTTGTGGCTTAATTTACAATTCTTTTGTAATTCGATCAAACTGATAATATAACATTCTTTTTATGAACATCAGACTTAGATGTTGTTGGCGGTGGTTGATCTTACTTGCCTCATTATCTATTTCGATCTACATTATTGTATACAATCAATTTTGCACAGTTATCAATCGTTTTAAAATTGGATCATTTTCGTTACGTTTCATAAGCAAACCGCAGATAAGTTAATGCGTTGTCTTAAGTGGATTTCTTTAATTTTATGATGAACTCTTATCTCTATTTTTATTACGAAGCCACATCGATTATTACTTTGATTTGATTTTCAAGAAATTTAACTGAACGGACTGAAAGTTGTTCATTGTGCCTAAGTGAAAATAATTTAGAGAGATACTATAAATTCATACTAAAATATACTGTGTCTGTATCCTTCCACGCTGTTTTTTTCACTCGAGTGAGAAATCACCAGAACAAAATTTAGTAAACCACACTTAGCAGCATATAACCTTTTGTGAGATCGCGATGCGTTTTTTTTTTTTTGCTTTTTGGAAATAAAGCAATAAAATATGACGCAAATGCTCATTTTGTTTGTCCATTTTTCAACAAAATTAAAATAAAAAATATACAAACGATCGGCATAACTTTTTTTACTAAATGAAAATTGAACTATCAAAAAAATTAAGTAAAATATTTGTTGGACGTATCGAATACGCAAACATATACACCCAATAGATATATTACTATTACTAATATAGATACTCATAAAGGTACTGTTGTATAACAAGTTTTTATCGTTTTTATGCGATCAGTGTCTAGCCTAGGTTTGATTTTATATTTCTGTAGTATTTTAAGATCGTGTGTGTGTCATAGCAATAAATGTTAAAGAACTTTAAATGCATTTTGTTAAAAATCTACCGCGTTTAATACAATTTCTATTCCAATTATGAATACAAAAATTGAAAAAATCTGCATGACTTTTTATCGTCACTTTATTATATATATATGTTTTTTAATTTGATAATTACGATTAGTATAAGTATAAATGTTTTCATTACGGATACACATGAATGAAGAATGAACTATATATATATATATATATATAAAAAAGTAATTTAACATTAAATATTTAATTATTATATTAACGGAAAATTCAAAATTATAATTAACTATATTTTAACAAATATTTTTATTTATTTATTTTTTTTTTCTTAACCTGTTTATTTTCTATATTATGTTTGTGTTTTTTATTTATTTATTTATTTATTTATTTTTTTTTTTCATCGGTCCTACCTTAACTTTAACAATGTTAAACAAGAGAATGGAACACATATTTCTTTTAATTTAAATTATTTTGGTATCGCTTATAAATAAAGAAGTACATTAAAATGCTATATATAGTTTTAATTATATATTAAATATGGATGATGTACATATTGTACGGTATTAAATGTATATGTAAATTGATTATTATGAAATATATATTATACATATATACTAATATATAATATATGCAATAAATATACTCATATATATATATATATAAGTATAAATTAACCCATTCTAACTTATGTGGTTTAAAATTACATTTTTTGATAAATTTTATTTTCCCTATTATTCATTTTCTCGTTCCTCTGCAATTCAAGAAAAAAAAAAATAGTGGAAAAGTGTGAAAAATAAAATTCCCGTCCGTTTAAATGTGTGTATGTGTGTGTGTGAGTGACGCTTTTCACTTTAAGTATGGAATGTAAGTTCTTAACTATCCAGATTCAAATACTATATGATATTAAAATAATATAGTACCTTTCCACAGATACACATAATATATTATAATATACAATAAATTTGTAACTTATATATTTTGAAGAAAAAATTATATTTTTTAAATTGTTCACAGTCAACGGTGGCGAAATTGTAGAACCATGTTTTTCAATATATAACCTATTTTTATAAATTACAAAATAATTTAATATTGCAACAAATTGATTTGTCCAAAGTCTTGTCAATTATTGTTAAACATTCATTTATAATAAAAATTAACGTTGTACATATTTCTATTTGGTGGGACATTAATTTTTTAAGTTATTATTCATTGTTAATATTCCACTCCTGTCCGTCAGCTAACAATTTCGTATAATTATATTTGATGCAAAAATTTTGATTATATATCTATAATATTATATTCGACAAAAGGTATAACGTAAACTTTAAATGTTACTTATTTTACTTTAGTGGCCTATTCTGGGTTAAATATACTTCTACAAGAACACATATACATATACAGCTTACATTTTGATCAACTTTTTTTTTTCATTTCTTGCTTCACATAAATGAACTAGACTTTCAAAAACACCTTTTGAAAATTAAAATCAATTTATTCGCACATATGCAAAAATAAAAAAAAAATCGGTTAATTTGTGTACATGTAGCACGTGTTATGAATGTATACAGTAACTCAATTTTTTCATATTACAAAATTCCTTAAGCAGAGGTACCTAAATACAATATATATTGAGTGTTATTTTTTTTTCTTCTTCTTTTTTTTAAGTTTTTGCTTTACACAAATTTTTTTAATTTTAGGTGATGGAAATTTGGAAACAAAAATAAAATAAATAATAATGTATTATCCACATAATATAATAATATAAAAAATATAAAATAAATAAAAAATGAATATAAAATAAATAAAAATAAAATTAAATTAAATTAATGAAGATGTATATAATTCCAAAAATGGAAATTCAAATAAAAAATTAATGCGTAAGTTTGCATAATTTTATTTTTTTGCATTTTATTGTAATTTATATACATATTTTTTTTTGCTATATAACACATTAAATGTAAATGTAAATATATTATTTGTATTGGAAAGTTTTTGCCGTTTCATGTGCCTAATGGATTTCAGAAAATAATGTATCAATCATATACAAGAGACGCATTACATTGACAATGTGCTTGCATAGCCATAATATTTCATAAAAATAATAATATTAATCATAAAATCAATTTCCAATCATTCATATTTTTACACTATACCATATATATACAATATTAAAATCGACGATTTTCCATTTGATGTCAGTGAAAATTCCGAGAAATTTGTGATACTTTATAAAGTGAACAGCCAATCCAAATAGTATAAAAAATTTGTACGCACTATCAATAGTTCATTCAAAGTTTCAACAAATCTTTCAACTGTAATATGATTTATGATTTTTACTTCAAAAATACTGATTACATATAATGAAAAAAAAAAATGATAAATTTGATTTAATTGGTTTTTTAGTTTTTTAGAATTAGTACCATTGTTGTTACCTATTTACTTACTTACTTACTTATTTTCTAACTTACTTACTGCATGTCATTAAAATCCAGGTGCGGTTTTGGCCTTCTTCACCTCGCTTCTCCAATCTTACCTATCTGCAGCTGGCTTTTTCCAATCCCGAATTTTAATGATCCTAATATCACAGTTCACTGGAACTAGCCATATATAGCCTTAGGTCTACCAGCTCTTGTTCTTCCTTCTGGATTACCATTCATCTGTTTTTTGGGCACACGTTCCCGCTCCATGCGTAATACGTGTCCAAACCATCTTAATCTATTGATATTGATTGTTTTGACAATATATTTGGTTTGTACAACTTGGCTATTACAAAATTGTATCGTCGTCTCCAACGTTTCGCGTTCTTTGACGGGACCATTTTTGTTAGTGTTTTAATGTTGTTATAAGCATGTAGTCATAAATAAAATAAACAAATATATCGTCCCAAACTTATATATGTTAGTATCGTTTCTATACTGATATTTAAGTATACTGAAAATTGAAAATTCAATTTTTGTCAAATCAGTATCTTTTTTAGGCATTTATAAATATACTGAAGTATCAGTATGAATTAGAAAATATGGTTTCTTGCAGTGGTAAAATATACATATTTTATTTCATAAATTGAATCAATTTTAACAAAGAATCCCAAGGAAATTATGGAAATCTATTAACGGAAAAATAATTATCGAGGTTATTCTGCACAAATTTTCTAACATGGTAAAATGGTCTGGGTGTTGATTCACGGTACAATTTTGTGGTTTATTTACTGATTTTTTTAAATTGTCTCATGTAAATTATGACACAATTTGTTACAATTTTAGTACTAAATAAATTGGATTGATTATTATTACCTACTATAATTTTACTGTTTCACGTGATGAAATTTCCACCAATTCAATTGTCTAATTTGATGTCAAATATTCACATATGGCCCTGCTGATGACTATTTATATTGATTGATGTGATGCTATTATAAATACTCTGTCACTGAAATGTTATTTTAAATTAGTTGCGTGAATTAGTTTGTACATTTTTTTTTAATATGTTTTAACTGGGGACAAGCAATTACAGAGTGTTTTGATTAAAATTTATTCATTGTTTTTCTAAATTAATTGATTTTTTTTTAATTCTAATCGGCAGAAACTTTCCAATACAATTAATAATAATATATTGTATAGTATGTTATGTGTACGCGTATGACATATATCCACGTATATATAAATAATGAAATATGTGCAAATGTAAATTATTGAAATATTTTTTTTTATATATATTGGGAAATAGGTCAGTATAGGTAATTCACATAGTGACCATACAAATTGTTTGTAAGTTTGTTTCGTTGATATATATGAGCATATATTATATAATATATATATTGCTACTTTAATAGTTACTTTAATAGTCAGATACAACGTGTATACTACAGGTCAATCAAACACAATAGAGTTTGTCACACACAACTAAATTTAGGTAAAAGTACATGAGAGTTCAATACTTGTATTACTAAATTATCTATTATGAGATGATTATATTCCATTTGGTCATTATTTTTAGCTACATATATATGCTGTCCGTTCTATCTTTTAAATAATGGGAATGTTTTGGTATAACGCGATTTTACTCAAACGACAATACTAACTTTAAATATTTAAGATAAATGTTGGTCAAAATGAGAGTTGTTAAATATAATGAACTAATATTTCGCTAATGGCAAACCTTCTCTAGTGTTGTATTTTTTTTCTTGGAACACCCTCTACAATCTTTACAAATCTTATGGAAGTTCAGAAATCAAATAAATGGAACATAACAAAATAAATTAAGTTAATAATATTAACAATTATAAAGGTATATTGTAGAAAACTGATTTAAAAAAAAACATACTGTACAAAAGTTTAGAACTTTATAATTTCTTAAATCGCCGCATAATGGGATTACAGGAATTTTTAGAAATCAAGGAGAATTTTGGATGAACCGTTTCGAGATATGCTATTTGTCAATAATTGGTTATGGGTAATGACCCTCAAACTAATTTAACTATATAATAACATGTCCATATTCGTATTCTTTATGTGTCGAATCAGTGTGTATTCCGTTAATATTCGTTAATATTATTTTTACTTCTTTTGGGAAATCATAATTATACCTTAAATTAAAATTGTTCTAAACAATGTTCCATTACAAATATAATATCAAATTACTGAATTAGTCTATAGGAACGGAACTTTTGCTTAATTATTTTAAAATTTAAGTATCAAATACGTAAATAAAAAACTATATCAAATTTATTCAAATTGAATGAAGCCAAAACAAAAACGTTTAAAAACGACACGTCATCAGAAAGCAATATATTACGAATAGTAATAAATATGTGGTATAATGTTACACGAGTGGCGTTAAAAATTAAAAACTGTTTTTATTGTAATCCAGAAAAACCAATGTTGACCAATGTTGTAAAATTCGTATAATTATATTATTAAAAATTCTTTCTTTTTTATTCATTCATTCTTTTTTTTTCCATTCATATTAATATCACAAATATAAATATGACTATTGACTTTAGATTTTATATATTGTAATATAGTTACATATATTTTTTGTTTTTGGAAAGTCTCATTCAGAATTAGACATCATATAATTTAAATTTGATGCTAATAAGGTATTCAAGGAGAGAACCTCATTTTATTTCTTATATGTAGAAGATTTGTTTGTGTAAATTTGATTTTTAATATAGGTTAATTGCCAGTAGAATCATAAAGAATTGATTTTAATATACACAAGCTTAATATTTAAAATGTTTTTGGTTTCTCGATGACAATCACATATGAAACATAACATGGCCAAAATAAAATATAATTCTTAAGGATTAAATCTCAAATGCAAAATTCAAGTTTGGACCACAAAATATTATAGCTCTATATGTTTTTAAATATATATATAAAACGGCATCTCCAGCAGCATTTTCCATAACGTACACTCTTAAACAATAATTTGGTGTAATCATTTAAAAAATGGTGACTAAAATTTATCGGGAAATTTTCTATTGGAAAACTCTATAATTTTAGATTGAATTGATCTAAAAATATCGGTATATTTTCACATAATTTGAATATAGTAAGTAAAGTTTTGAATCATTCGCACACGTTACTATACATTTTTCAACGTCATAGCTATCGTTAAATATTCGATTAGATGTAGATCGATATACACAGAATCCATGTTGGTATTCTCCGATAATTTCACCCATATTGTCTAATGGACAGTGCATCGCGATAACCGGTTGTCTCAATCTTAACAGCTGATGGGATTGTTTTTTGCCTTTGTTGATCTTATGTTTTATTGTTTTTTTCAGTATATATATGTTACATGATTGTGGTTTAGATCCATTCTGAGCAACTACAGTAACCACATTGCTCCGTTTTGCTTCTGTGATGTTTTTTTACACCAAAAAAAGACCATCTTTAATCAACATTCGAAATTCACTTTTTTCACTTTTATCAAATAAAACAAATGTTATCATATTGAAAACTGACTGGTGAAATAAAACTAATTGTCATATCGGTCTGAAATTTTGTAAACAAACAGTTTAATTAAACAATGGCAGATGTGAAAAATAATATCACTTTGACATCATGTCCTATATACATTTATCACATTCAATTAGCAACGGCCACTTACGTGTATTAGTATTAAATTATTATTATAATTATTATTTATTGCCAAATACATATATTTATCATATAATTTGTAATTTGCCTCGAAAATTGCGTCGTACGAGTATAGTCAAAATCGGTGTTCTTAATTTAGAATGTTGTTATTATGTGCATGCAGATATAACATATATATATTGATATAAATGCTTAACTAAATTGGTATATTTACAAATATACGTCCAGTTGACAATATCATTGAACTATTAAAATATGCAAAATATGCAAAATATAATATGAGTTGCAAATAAATATTATATATTAAAAAAATAGATATATTAGTATGAAAGTTAAATTTTTGTTGCTTTTCTTATTATCATCGCTTCAAATTGATTAGAGTTTGTATTCGGCAGTTTTATACTGATATACTCAATATAAACAAATTCAAATTAATTAATGGAAAGTGACTCTTAGTAGGGTAAAGTGTGTTTTGTTTGACCCTTAAATCTATTAACACAAAAAATAAACACAATAAATTTACTAAGTTAAGTTATGAAAATAATTTAAAAAGAAGTAACTTAATATATTTCGTAAGCAATTATTAGAACGAGGGCGAAAAGTAGTTGCAAATGAAGAGATTATTTTATATAGTCCAAAATAACGAATGATGTCAGCATATAAAGTGTGTTTTGTTTGACCCTTAAATCTATTAACACAAAAAATAAACACAATAAATTTACTAAGTTAAGTTATGAAAATAATTTAAAAAGAAGTAACTTAATATATTTCGTAAGCAATTATTAGAACGAGGGCGAAAAGTAGTTGCAAATGAAGAGATTATTTTATATAGTCCAAAATAACGATTTGGTGACAAAAATATTCCATTGAATACAATATTTTTATCAAATTTATCTTGAATACAATATTTCCAACAATATATAGTACCATATTTATTTCCATATTAATTGTATGTGACCTGATTATATGTTGGATTGAATGCAATACTCGCTTATATCGTGTATCGTTTGTATTTACAATATTTAGAAAGATAGTCAACGTTTTCAGTAATTATATGTATCCTATTTTATCACTATATCGTTTTGTTCCACATTACTCTATATTATTATTTTAGTATAAGTTACCTATTTTATTATACAATAAAATATCATATTAGGTTTATAAACACTAAAATATTAAATGCGTTGCAATAAATTTACATAAATTAAGTGCTGTTTATGTTTTTATTTGGTTTTTATTTTGTTGTTATTCTATTTTTGTTAAAAAATAATTAACATATTTTGATTCATTCAGAGTTGTCCTTATCTATACATGATTCTTTACAATTTATATATATATTTATATGTATATAAATTGGGTATCTATATATCCCGACGGATTTATACATCATTTTTCGTGCAAATAAAATTTTAATATATTATTTTGTTTTTCGTCGAAACTTTAATGATCAGTTTACCTATACGTATTTAATATTGTTATGATAATATTGAATTTGAATTTATACAGAATTCAGTATTTTATCATAACAAAAATTATTGTATTTACTATTTCGAATGATGTCAGCATATAAAAATGTTAAGAACTATAATTCATGGGAAAATATCCTAAAATGTATATATACAATAACAAAATACAACAATTTGAAGAATTTTTAAGATAACATCAAAGGAAATGTAAATAAATTCAATTATTATTTTATATATATGCTTATGTCCATTGTCATATAAATTAATAATGGATAGAAAATAATAGGCATCGATATACCATAGTATTGTATTATTGTCCTATTTTTATTATTGAATAAATTATCCTGTAGAAAGTCTCGACGGTGACGATGTCATGTCATGACGCAGTGGAAATGTCAAATGTGCTTTAATTCAATATGAATTAATATATAGGGAAGTTCGATGAACTATCGACGTCGAAAACGTCGTTGAAATATTTCAAATCATTTAGAAAGATAATTTCCCCACAGAGTTTTAGCATATATTTTGATAAAATTGATTGAATATAATTCGTATAATTATACGAATTAAATTTACGAAAAATTAATTGGAAGATACAGATATAATGAATAATAAAAAAAAATGATTGAAATATATGTAAAACCAAAACTGTTTTAAAAACTATATCTGATGGTCCATCAAATATCAAAAATAATATAGCACAAAATTTAATCAAATAACTTAAGCTTCTGTTTCTGAAGACACAAAAGAAATCCATTTAGCACAGGACACAAAGGATTTAGTTGAATTTTAAATATTGAAAAAGAATGCCTTATGGTTTCATTCACAATGCGTGATGGATACTTGCGCAATCTCTGCGTTAGTGTTATTTCCATACAAAAGATTATCTCAAAATACTGCAACAAAAGTTCTCAAACTATGGGGTGAAATATTTATTCTTTTATTATAATTATACGCTTTAAGGAATCTAATATATATAATAATTTAGTTTTATTTTTTATTTGAATGAATTTGAATTATTTCTAAAAATTATGTTTAAATTAAAGTATATGTGTAATTTTAAATTATGCACTTCCTTTTAAAATGAAATGCTTATAATATACACTGCTTTATTATGGTTTGATGAAAATATGCAGAACCTGCGTATTATTTAAAAAAGTCGCTTAACATGGTCATATCCTATCCATAGTATATTATGTATAGGATATTTTTGTCATTTGTAGACTTTTCATTTCGGGTTATTAACTTGTATAGTTCTTATGTATGTGCTACTGTAGATATTGTTTTACTCGATGAATGTAAAATATTACTATTTTGCCAATTACGGCAAGCGAATCTCTACTCTACTTTACATTTTGGGATAAAAATTACCATATGGGATCATTTAAAATGCCATATACCTTAATATTAAACACTTTATTGTATCACTGAATTGGTCAATAATATAACAGATTTCTTAAAAAAAAATTTAATTTTAATTTTAGACGCCAACTCATTCCAAATATTCTATAATATAATAAAATTCTGATTACGTAAATTTAGAAATTAATCATTTGATAAGCTTATTTGTTTTAACACCTCTTTATCTTACCTTTTAATATATTAATATGCAATATATGCTAGAATTTGTATGTTATATAATACTATTATTTAAATAAATGTGTCACAATAATGTATATAAATGTTAACAAAAATATTAATATGTATTTAAAATCATTACGCGTAAGATAATTAAACGGCAAAACAACATATTAATATTACAAAATAACATATATATGAAACAATTATATAAATATACAATAGTAATAACAACATCAAAAGGTAGGTAGAATAATAATTATAATAATAATAATAATAATAATAATAATAATAACAAAAATAATAATAATAATAATAATAATAATAATAATAATAATAATAATAATAATAATAATAATAATAATAATAATAATAATAATAATAATAATAATAATATAATATTTATAATAATAATATAATATTTATAATAATATTTAAAACGTTAACATGAAAATTATGAAGAATTAAACAAAGGGCCCATTAAGATCGACATTATTTTCGTATAATCTATATTTATGTTTATAATTTTATACTATAACAATTCGTTTTCCATTGGATAGTAATTACTCGAGTAAATGTTTGTAATTTTGATTTATTTTTATAATTTTTAAATTATTTTGCAATATTTGATATGTAAGTTTAATTAATTAATTATTAATAAATACTATAAATTACTTTTTAAACGCAATATGTGGTAATCTACTCTATAGTAAATGACGTAGTTTACCCGAGGTAATTCAGGTAATACTCTGATAATGAAAATGATATAAGTATAAATATAAACTCGCGCATATGTATGCATATTTTCTGAAAAATATCCTATCTAATACAGATTGATTTAGATCAATAGCAACATCGAGTTTTTTTCGTTCCTGTCCCAAACAACTTCGGATTAATCTAAATTAATTTTTATCGTTCCGTATTAAATTTCAATTGATATCAACTAAGCTTTTATTTTAAGGGAGAAATAAAATTCTGTATTATTAAATATTTGCATGTGTTCCTTATGTCGATCTATATATAGATGTAGCTGAGATAATATTCAAATTTATTAAATAATATCTGAATATGATATGAAACTCATTTTTTTCAGATCATTTTAAGTGTGTCAAACTTCAAATTCGTTACAAAGTTGGTATAACAATAAAAATCAATCAAAGAAATTTGAAAAAAAAAACAGTTTAATCACAGAGCACTCGTATATATATATATGGGGTTATATATTTTTTTGGGATTTTCTAAACAGCTACTATAGCAGAGGTCAAACTGTTATAGAAACTATTAAGTTACATAGGAAAATAGGAGAAAATGCTTGAAAAAAACATATAAATAGTTCTAGAGGAATCCCATTAGGAATATTCAGATACCATAGAAAAGTGTCGATCTTAATAGGCCCTCTCAATTAAAAAAAAACTAACTATACCTACTATGCAAATATATAAACGTACAAATTAAATTTCAACACTACTTGTTGACTAACATTTTCAGGTTATATTTATCAAATTAATGAACTGCATTGTATTGTGTTGTGTTGTGTTATGTTATTATTATATGAACGATCGTATACTAATAGAATCTCAATGGGAAATCCGCACAGGTCAATAAACTGTCTGTAAAATGATGTCAGCTGTGTTTTGATTATTACTACACTTGTCATAATATATATGCGAGATTACGATGTATACTAACTCACTATTTATTACACATATTTATTCAAACCACACATATAATATTCATATATACTATTTTTAAGATGCATATATATGCATATGTAAATATAAATACGTATACTCTTATATGTGTAGGTATAATTTAATATTATTTAATATTTTATATGAAATGGCTAAATTTTTGTATTATTAATTAATAAATTTTGTTAAATTTATGATTACGCAAGCATAGAAGTTATATAGAAGATTAAAAAAAAAAGAAAAAACCTGAAATTGCTTTGAAATTTATCTTATTTATATAGTTTTGGGCAAAAATCAAAATATTTCATTCATACAATATGATATACTACTATACACTTATATGGCGATGACTATACCGTAATTATTCCAATCAGAGGTTATATGAACCACGTCGCACGTCACAAAACTGGTGTACATATCAAATATTTACTTGTCAAGCATACTCAAGTAGTTTGTCAAGTTTTTAACAATTGGCCAGTAAATAATAGTCATAATTGCTGCTTTTTTAAAGTTTTTAATACAAAAATGAGTATTCTGTATACAAAATTGTATAGTAGAGTAACATCGGGAATCTGGTACAGAGTCTATGTCATAATTTTTAACGGTTGGATTGGGTTGCCTTTCCACGTCATGTCCATGATAATAGCCGTGATAATATAATTATTTATTAAAAAATATTATATATATATTTGTAATAATAGTTTTCCTATAACTATAATATATATATAATAGCACTGTTTTTTCAATATTCTTACTTTTTTCAAAATTTTGATCACAACACAATTTGTACTAAATAAACCATTGTGTTTCATTCAAATTTAAAATTCTATAGCACTACAAAAAACTTTTCATGAAGTGGTCACTATATAAAAACAAAATGCATTTTTTTAGTTATCAGAAAACACTTAGTCAACATTAATACATTGAGAAATAAACACGTACATACATTATTTTGTAAAATATATGATGCCTATATCTTACAAAAATAACAATAGTTTAACAATAATAAAAACAACAAAAGAACATAAGAAAAAAAAAACTTTAGTTATCTATTATTCATTCTAAGAAATATCGTTCATCCTATATATTGGATTAGGGTATTTTATTCAATCAAGGTTAATGACATATAAACGCTGCAATAAAATGGTTTCTGAAAGTGGTTGTACATAGTACATTTTTTATACAATGAACATATATTATAATCGAAATTATTCACAAATATTTGTATACTTATAATATATATAATATATAATATATATATTATATTTATATATATTTAGAATTTATTAATTTTGTTAGACCTTGAACCTTTGATGTTAACGATCTGTATAAATATGTTTCTGTTAATCATAATATACATATATATAGAATTGCATTTGTTAAATTTGATGCTATACGAATTTATTATCATAATTTATCTGTTTTCAGTTTATTTCTTTATTTGTTTTATTTGCATTTCGTTTATATGTCAAACCAGTTGCCTTTTTTAGTGGAAATTTTAATATTAAAAAATTTCCATTATAAGTGTGTAATGTACCATTTTGCTGTTTATAAAAATAACATATATACAGTAGATTCTTATTTATTCGACTATCCCTTATTACGGAATATGTTTTTTATTCATTTTCAACAATCAATTTTATCAATTGAAAATATTTTGGATAAAAATCATTCATTCATTCAATTCGCTCCGAAGGACATCCAACCCACATTCCTTCCTTTATCCATCTCAAATTTCGTATATTTAAATAATGAAAGTAATGATGATATATAGAGTTAAAAAGTAACATATTTGTCGATTTTTATTCTAAGTGCGTATTCTACTGTGCTTCTTCTGTTGGTGCGACAATTATATAGTATATTCTCAACAATTTGATCATCGACAGTTGCATATGATCATTTGAGTAACTTCAAACTATATGGTACATTACTTATGATAACGTCTTTACACGGATACATTGATAGTGCTTTAACTTTATATATATTATAAGCTGTAATTACAAAATACTGTTAATGCATACATTCTTATCATTTTGATGGCCTTTATTTACCTTTATTCTGTTTAATTAGGAATCTGGGTTTAGTTTAGTTTGATAATAAATACATAAAATAATTAAAATCAATAATTTTCTTTGCATAACTTATTATATTGTGTAGGGTAGTGAATTAAATTAAAAATACAATAAATTAATATATTTCACATAACTTCCGTCTAAACACTCAGTAGCGCAGTTGCATAGCGCCGAAATATATATATTATATATATTAATTATGAAATATAGCGGGTTCAAATTCGCTATTTTTCATAGGAAATTTTTCGGTATTTATTTTAATACTAAAATTTTTCTGCTGCGTGACCATTTGTTCGTTGATGGAATAAAAAGAAAAGCGGATATTTTTGAAAATTTGGTGTTGGACACTATTCAAAAATTAACAATGTCTGCACACACATAACTATGGGCTTATCACCCATATAAAAATAATAGTATTTTGAAAACATCTATCTTTCGTTAATTACAGTACAGTACAGTACACAATTGGTAAATTGTTATATACTCCCATGTAGAGTAATTTACCAACTTGGTTGTAATGAAAGGTTTATTAGATGACATAAAAGCTCCACTTGGAGCAAAATATGACTTAAAAAAAAAATAAAATTTCATTTTTTTTTAATTTATCATTTTATAATAAAAATTGTCAGTTTAAAATAAGCTCTCTTGATATTCAACTATGTATTAGAGCCTATGATAGAATTCATATTGTTACCACTTTATCATGAAAAATCAGTTAAAAATTTTAGTACACCTTTATAATATATGCATTTAAAAGGTAATTGAATAAAAGATCGAATGTATCCTAGAAATATACAGTGAACAATGTTTACGGAAAAAACATTTTACTGTTTATTGCTTCTTTCTCTTCTTCGTCTATAATACTATTTACTAAATGTTCGAAACTATATGGAGTGTAGTAAACAAGCGCATATATCTTATTTTTATTGATTTCCTTTATTTATTACTATAATATTTTTATTTATATTTTTTAAAAATAATTATAGTGTTTTTTTAAATAATTTATAAATATGGTGTGTGTTAATATGAGAGATCAGTTTAAATTTAAATAAAAACAAAATATTAATTTTTTAATATAATAACATATGTTCCATAATATGATAATATTAATTACATTTTTAATATTATATTAGAATAAATTTACAATTTCGTAAACATTGCAAAATAACGCGTCTATAATATTTAGTTAACATGAACATTTGCGAATTTATTTAATAATAAAATGCATCGCGAACTAAATAGAAATTATCACAGCTTATTTAAATAAAATCCAAATTATTTAAATTAAAAGCGTTAGCATTTAATCGAACTGTGAACTAATCCTAAGCTGTTACTATACGGGTTAAAATTTAAAAAATTCGATTTCGAACATTATTATAATAACCAATCAAATGACAAAAATGCACATCACAAAAAAAAAAAAAAAATAAAATAAAATAAGGGTATATAAAACAGAGTTCATTACACCTAAAAAGCATAAAAAAAAGAAATATGTTCTATGTATTAAATTATAATAAACGAACAACGACCCTAAACTGTTCATAGAGTGCCGCTCTAACAGGTAGTAAAATGTATAAATTTTAATCTGTATATATGTATTAATATGTATTTGAAATGTTGTTTAAAATGGCCTTTTTATTTGCAAGATAGATAATTTTTTATACAGAAAACTGTCAATAATAATATTTATGTACCAAATTTCCAAAATCGTTTGATGTAAAAAAAATAACAAACATTTTCGGTTAAAAAAATATTAAAAAAACGTTAAATGACACATAAATTACCAAAAAAAATTCTTCATATTCTATTCAAAATAAAAAGAAAATAAAAGGAAACGGCTATCCGGCAGAAATTATGGAAATACTTGTTAAAAAAAGAAGGATGAGGAGAAGGTGGCAACATACCAGAACCCCAATTGACAAAACGAATCTAAACAACATCACTCAACACTTAAGAAGGAAAATAAAAGAATATAAAAATGGGTCGGTACAGTGGTATTTGAAAACGTTAACTAATAGCATTAACTCCGACTATTCCCTATGGAAGGCTACAAAAAAACTAAAGGGACCTATAGTTCATGTTCCGCCAATAAGGAGGGGGGACGGAAGCTGGGCAAGAAATAAAGAAGAAAAAGTGGAAAGATTTGCGGAACATCTTGAAAACATCTTCCAACCACTTGATAGTCGGGCCGAGGAGTCATGGGAGGTGCGGCATATTCAAAATGAAAATGTAGATATGGATATGGAACCAACGTCGACTACTGAAATAATAAATGAAATCAAAAACCTAAAACTGAAGAAGGCTCCTGGGTATGATCTAA
Source organism: Bibio marci (assembly GCA_910594885.2). Taxonomy (NCBI): domain Eukaryota; kingdom Metazoa; phylum Arthropoda; class Insecta; order Diptera; family Bibionidae; genus Bibio; species Bibio marci. Next base: position 31,341,163 of record OU343114.1, on the reverse strand, counting down.
TTACGGGAGAGGTTGTGAAGCAGCTACCCAGGAAAGCTATAACACATCTAAGAAATATCATTAATGCCTGCTTCAGAATAAAACATGTACCAAATATATGGAAGGTGGCTGAGGTAATAATGATCAATAAACCTGGCAAACCACCTCATGAGGCATCATCTTATAGGCCAATTTCATTATTGCCAATATTATCAAAACTATTTGAAAAACTTATTTTAAAGAGACTAAAACCAATCATTGAGAGTAAACGATTATTACCGGATCACCAATTTGGTTTTAGAGACAAACACTCAACGATTGATCAGGTACACAGAATAATGGATTTGATCGAAAGAGCACTAGAAGAAAAAAAGGTGTGTTCCTCAATTTTTCTGGATGTGGCACAGGCCTTCGACAAGGTATGGCATGAGGGTTTAATACACAAGTTACAAAAAATGCTACCAGCACGGTTTGCAGAGATATTAATATCTTACATGTCAGAAAGATACTTCAGAATAAAACAGGATGGAGCCGTTTCTCAGCTAAAACAAATCAAGGCGGGAGTACCTCAGGGAAGTGTACTTGGACCAATACTTTATTTATTGTATACTAGTGATCTTCCACTGATGGAAAACAACTTGATAGCAACATTTGCTGATGATACTGCCATCCTGGCTGTTGGGGACACTAACGAAGAAACAACCGCGAAACTGCAGGTGGCTATTACACAGATAGATAACTGGACCAAAAAATGGAGAATGAAACTAAACGAAACAAAGTCGGTTCACGTAGACTTCACAAATAAAAGGATTGTATATAGGCCTATATTTATTGGCAATCTGCAAATACCATATTCTAATTCGGCCAAGTATCTGGGCATGACTTTAGATGCTAAATTGCGTTGGAAAACACATGTGAAGAAGAAAAGAGATGAACTGGATATACGTTATAGACAAATGTATTGGTTAATAGGAAAAACGTCTTCTTTGACAATAGAAAATAAATTATTGCTCTACAGGCAAATTCTAAAACCTATTTGGACATATGGTGTGCAACTTTGGGGGTGCACCAAACAAAGTAATATAAATATAATACAACGATTCCAGAATAAGGTGCTCAGAAATATTGTGGATGCACCTTGGTACATTAACAACAAAAACCTACATAGGGATCTAGAAATAGATAATGTGGTGGACGAAATTAAAAACATGGCACAGGGTCACGAAAGAAGACTACGGGCACATGTGAATATTGAGGCTTACAGGCTAATAGACAACTCAAATATAACAAGACGACTCAAAAGGATAAAACCTTTTGAATTGGCATAATACTATAATCGAACAAAACTAAAATGAATCGCTGGATAAACTTTTAGTATCCTAAACAAATCAACAAAATAAAATTGCTTATTAGTCTTTAGACTAGATTGTAATAGGTAGTAGTATTGACATTCAAATATGGATGTTCATGCTCTTGGGAGGTTTTTTAGTGGATTAGAGTTCCACACTACCATCAGGATAACGCGCGCGTTCCTCGTGGTGTCTATTGAGATTTTTACCTACCCACGCACAAAAAAAAAAAAAAAAAAAAAAAAAATATTCTGTAACAATTATGTTGTAAAAAATAATCTGAATAAAATTATATTAGTATTTATCCAATTTATTATTTTTCTTTCAATGGATATTATAGAGTTATATCAATCACATAAAATTCTATACCAAAGTACAATATATAATTATTCAAAATATCACGTAAATAACTTTGTTTCAAATAAACAATTTTTATGTTTTTTTAACTTCATTGGAATTTAAAAAAAAAAAAAAACAAAAACAAAAAATGTATTTTAATTTATTTCTTAACACAGCGATTTAACAATTAATAATTTTAATAAGTATATATGTAATTAGGGTGTTTTATTAAGAGCAATACAACTTTAAAGTTATATAGAAAACACAAAAAATACGGATGTGTAACATTTTATGTCTGAATTTAATACATGGTGGTAAATGGGCACTAAAGAGAGTCTATTTAAATTTTACTCTATTAATCCAATTTTTGTCCACTTTTTCTAACATTTTATTTAATTAATGTTGAGCGTTATGTGGGGCGTCTCAAACAATACTTCATTTGTTATTTTATTAGTTTATAGGTCGTTAACTCGCCATTAAACGCGCGATGATCCGATGTTCATTTGGTTTCGGTTCTTGAAACATTTAAATCTCCAAGCTGGGGTTTCGTTCGTTTCTTATAAGTCTAGTCTTATAACCAATCAGCATCAAGTTTGTTACAGTAAATTAAACTCGCATGGCTAAGAATTTGTTTTCTTTTATAAAAACATTTTTATATCTTAATTGCTATAATACTTTTATTAAAAGGCATTGATGTTAATCATTCGGAACTACCATATTTCAATGCAATTTAATTGTTATTTTATGAATAGCAAGCTAAATATGCGGCTGCGTTGAACATTTTATTGTCAGATTAACAAAACAAAAATAAGCCTGATTTGCGAAGTGGGTATTATTGTATCACTTTTAAAAATATACAATAATATAATAACTACGTAATTTCAATAACCACGCACGATTATATTTGTTGCCGCAAAATTAAAGAATGTTTCTTTCTATGTATATCTTAAGTTAAATTATGTTTACAGAAAATAAATACACTTACGACAATATTTTTAAAGGGTGTTTTATTTCAGTGTGATACACATATCAATAATATGTTGCTTCAATAGAGAGTATTTCATGAATTTTAAGGTGCACATAAACGTTAATCTGACCCATATATCCGTACTATATGGGTCGCTATAACATGCAATGAATAATATACTATATATTTGAAAGTATATATTGATACATTAAACATTTTGGAAAAGTATTATGTATCCACTTTTAGGTGTTGAACAATTAGGTGGTAGAAAGTTATTGTAATATTCTAGTTTTTTACCATTAACTACTATTATTTTCGAAATTTTATTTTATTTTTGAACGTCCATACTTTGATGATTTAAATTAATACTCCAAGTACAGTCCGCATACCTCATCTCAATCTCACCTTAAAAAGTGGATTTTATAAATATACTTTCAAGAATTTATCTCTATAAATTTTCTCTTACAAGTTTACAAGAAGTATTATATATTCGCATGTAGGAAATACCCAAAATTTCTAAAATAATTGAGAGGATTTTGCCATTCATTACATGCCATAAAGTAATAGCAACAAGGTGCTCTGTGATCAGAAGTCTTTATTTTTTTTTTTTGGCAACGTAACATCGACTAAACTTATGACTTAATGCATTTGGAGCCCGCAACATAAGCCGTATTTTATTGTATTGTATAATTTAATAAGATACGTATTGCTTTAAATACATGATAAAAACTTGAGCTAATCAAATGGGATTTGCAACAGTTAACCATGTTACACAGATTACCAGATATTATGTTCAAACATTAAATGTTATCCATCAAATTTTAGTATACCAAAAAAAAGTATGGCATTTCATAATTGTTTCCATGTTTTTTAATTTAAATTCTTCTACTTAGTATCACCCATACAAAACCACCATGTATATATATTATATTATGTATTGTATTAATATATAAATAATTTATGTTATTTGTTACAAACAAATAAATAAATAAATAAATTAATAAATTAATAAATAAATAAATAAATAAAAGTTAAATTGTGCATAAATACATATACATACAAAGATTAGACTTTGGGATTATTGTAATTTGTAATATTGATTAATATCAGATACACAATAGAAATGGTAATTCGATATTTTGGGCCTACACAGAAGGAAACTATTTACTGCAGTAAACATATTATATTTTTTAAATATAGTTGACCTAAACACAAACTGAACAGAACTTGACTAAATTCTTTGTTCAAGATGTTGTGCATGGTACATTCAAATGGAATTGAGAAAGAAAAAAATAAGGTAAGACAAAATACTCTTCTTGTAATAATAAAAACAGTTAATAAGTTAAAAATCAATCAATTAATTGTTGTGCTATACTGTTTGTATCAAACATAAAACAAATCTCTTTATCATCAAAAAATAAATGAATAAATAATTATTTCAGTAAATAAATTAATCATCATATATGTATGGGGTGATCAAAATTATTGTATTATTATTTTATATATAGTAGCAATTACTATATGTCTCTATATAGTAGTATTTTCGACAAAAAATAAAAATCTATAGTCTAGAAATCTCTAAGCGGGTAAAAAAATATAGAAAAAATTCACTAAAAAACCAGTTAAATTATAAATAAATATATATACCATATATAAACGAATATAGTGTATATATTTATATCTTTATGTACAAATATATTAACATCTATAGTTAAAATATATTAATGATAAATATAGTATAATTAATAATAATTAACACAAAAATAGTATATTGAATATTAATTAATATTATTTTTAGAAAATAATGAAACACACATCTATTCAAATTTATGAATTATGATATTAAATACCTATATTGTATTTTATAATAAATAAATAAAGCCGAAAATATATTATTACGTGTTAACTTTACTCTACGCTAATTTAAATTTAAAAAAATGGTATATATGTTTTTTTTTTATTCATGTATCGTGGCGTGAGTACGTAAAATAACATATACATTTTTTTTTTGTATAGTTTTTAAATGTCTAATATAATATATAAAATTTTTATTTGTAAAGAAAAAAAAAAAAAAAAGTCATCAAATTTATCTTAATAAAACATTATATTATATATATATACAATTATATATAAAAATATATACAATAATATAGCTATTTTTTGAATGCCTATGTTATGTACTATATGGGTGGTATTATATATATAACATTTATTTGTGTAAATACATATAAAATTGAAGATGAATAAGAAGAAGAAGAAGTAGAAGAAGAAATAAACAATCATTATATAGTTTATATAGCAAATTTTCATGCTCATTTTTTATTAATCAATATATTTATTATTTTATTATCATTATTGGATTTTATTTTATTTTATATATTTATAATTATATATAAATATATATTTTAAAAAATATTTAAAAAGCAAATAAATATAATAATATAATAAAAGAAAAGAAAAAATAACTATAAATGTATGAAACTATCACACTTCGTCTCATCACGTCTAAACAACTCGTCCCCACTATACACGCAAACTGTCCCCCATCTCTTAACTCTCTGATTGACGAATCGCTATAAAAGTGGCAAGGACAACAAATATTCAACATAGTCGTCATTTTACCATTGGTACATGCGGTGTCATATTTATCGGCTCTCATACAAAATTATACTAATAATTAAGTGTTTTTTTTATTTTGTTTTTTAAACGTATATAAAATTTTAATTTTTTTTAAATATTTACAAAAAAAAAAAAAAACAATTTTAATAAAAAAAAAAAAAAATATTAATATAAAATAATCATTATTATTATTTTTAATTTTAATTTTAAAGAACAATTTTTATATTTTTTTTAAATAAACACAATTTATTAATAATATAATATTATAAATGCATAATTTATAAATAATATATAAATATTTAAAACGCGTGTGCGTGTTCGCACAATTAAAAAAAAAAAGCAAAAAGTGAATAAATAAATAAATAATTAATTAATAATTTTTGGTGTTTTTTTTTAATTCAATTCAATTAAAAATTTAATTAAAAAAAAAAACAAACAAACAAACAACAAAATGTTTAAAAATTCATATATTTTAAATCTGCTGCGGAATGAAAATCAAGAATTTACAAATGAAAAAAGTATTTTAGTTTTTTTTCTATTTTTTATCCTTGTATGGACATACAATTATTTAAAAAAAATTAAATCATTACCGCCCGGTCCATGGGGCATACCAATTTTTGGTTATCTACATTTTATGGGCAATGAAAAACATACACATTTTATGAAACTTTCAAAAGAATACGGTTCAATTTTTAGTGCTAAACTAGGCAGTCAATTAACGGTTGTATTAAGTGATTATAAAATGATACGTGAAGCATTTCGTCGTGAAGAATTTACTGGACGTCCCGATACACCGTTTATGCAAGTTTTAAATGGTTTTGGTAAGTGAATTTAAATGTATACAAAAAAAAAAAAAAAAACAATCAAATTATTAATTTATAATTATTTATTTATTTATTTATTTATTTATTTAAAATTAGTTATATATGTTTTAATATTATTATTATTATTATTATTGTTATTGTTATGAGATTAACGAATAGTTTTATGTACGCATATAAAGCTCATATCCATATAACATATATATTTTAGATTATCGTTAAATTTTACGATATATAATAATAATTAATTAATAATTAAAACAAAAAATAAATTATTTTTATAATAGTTTATAGTTTTTATAAATTTATGTACACAATTACCCATCACGCATTATAGTATTTATATTATTTGAATACCGTGTATAATATTTACATAATTATAAAATATGTTCGTATTTATTAATTATAATTAATTTTAGTATTATAAATATCTATATATATATATATATATTGAATATATATAATTATACAATTCATTCATAATTCATTATTTATTTATTATTATTGTTACAATAAATTAATTAAATACTCAAAAAATTTTAAATATATGTATAATTTATAATACGTTTTATATTATAATGCCTACAACACTCATAAAAGCCATTGATCTCCTCTCAAACATTTAATATAAATATATATATATACAATTAAGATTAGATAAATATGTCGTGTATCTTTTGGGCTGCACTAATTTGATGAAATAGAATTTAGTATTATTTTGTTTTCGATAACGAAAATATTTACAATTTTTAATGGATTACTCAATAATATATCTTGATTATTATAAATATGAGGTTATTATTTTAATATTATTTTGGTATTATTTTATATTTATATTTTATGATAAAAGTTTTTTGTTCGACTCAACTAAAAATACTATTTATATTAAATAAAATAAATAATATATGACGTTTAGTATAAATAAATAAATAAATAAATAAATAAATAAATAAATAAAACCTTTTATTAACCACAGAACAAAACAATATTATAAGATTTTTGTATTTATTTTTTTTTTACCCAACATAGGAATAATAAACAGTATTGGAGATTTATGGAAAGAACAAAGACGTTTTCTTCATGATAAATTAAGACAATTTGGTGTTACATATATGGGGAATGGAAAAAAAATTATGGAAGATAGAATTATGGTAAGTAAAATTTATATATACAATATTTTGTAAAATGTATGAGAACTTATAAATAATATAACAAAATTTTAATTTTTATCGTTGAAAAATTTATTTTAATTTTAAATTTTAATGAATTTTATTTTATATATATATTTAATAATCAGAAATTATCGGATTTTAAGTGTATAAGTATATATTTTATAACGAATTTCTATTCAATTAAATTCCACTTAAGGTAAAATTTTCATAACGAATATTGAATTTGAAGTACATTGAAAATATAAGAAAAAGGAAAAAGAAGATTCTATAGAAAAAAACTTGTTTTTAACATTTTTTTTCTATTTATATGTCCTTTATTTGGTGGATCGTAATATTTTCATTGCAATGTATTGTATGTATTTTTTTTTTCTTCCTTACACATTTATCTTTGTTCAATGGAATTCGCATTCAACATGGGCAGTCCTTTACAATTACATTGAATCGGAATTTCTTTGTATTTGATCAAACATATAATAAATTATTTATTAAAATTATATTATTATGATTATTAGTTCTTCAACCGCATCGTGTAGTTTGTCTACATGACGCCGTCGACGATGTCATTGACATTTGATGGCGTCATCTTATCTCCAGATAAGATAAGAACTTGTTAATAAATCAAATAAAATAACAAAAGCTAATGTATTTTAAAATGTTGACTAATAAGGTTATAATGTAAAAACAATTCGATTAATTCTTTTATTAATAAAATAAGCGATAAATACAAAAGGAACTAAAAAGATGATACTGTTCAATTAAGGCTATATTAACGGTGCGCATAATTATTCTTATTTTTATTAGTAGACAAAAAAAAAAAACACTTTGATCTGTGTCGCACCAAGAATGAAAAGTAATTTTTAATTTATATGTACTATCAGATGGATCAGCGACAAAGAAAAAATGATATTCAATCCGATTAGAGATGCTATTTTTATCTGTTTACCATTTGCTCTGTGTATTTCAAACGCATATAAAAATTGTTGGTTTTTATATCTTTCTTTAAATTCTTGTGTTATTAAATAATAAATAAATATTTATTACAAACAACCGACAGTGGTTGGCCATTGCATATAATCCATAAAAGATTTGTTTTGTATCCCCAATATATACCATTTTTTGCTTTTTATATAAGAATTTATTTAAAAATCAAACTGTTTTCGTTTTTAAAAACTACATTGTGACCCGCGGCCCGTCTTGCGCTTCATAAAATTTTAATTTATCACATTAATCCATTATTATAAAGCCTAAGTAAAACGAAAAGAATTGTACAATATTCACCTATATAGAAAAGGAATTAGTGCTTTTATTTTAGCTTAAAAAAGGTCTGAATTCTAAATTATTATTGAACTTTATTGATTAATTTATTTGCAATCCAATATGGTCACAGTTCACTGCATTTTTACCACTAAACACAAATGTTTAGTGTTTAAAAATTAATAAATTGAATATTTTGTGTTTAAGCGATAAAAAGAATTTGTATGCGAAAAAATAAATAATTTTAGGATGTAAGAACCTATAGTTTTTGATTATTTGTTGGACATTATTTATAAATATCATATATTTTAATTATATTTGTAATTTTCATTATGATTTCTTCTTCTTATTATTATTATAATCTGCTTTGTACATACAGACAGAAGTTAGTGAATTATTAACTAATGTTGCGGCAGTTAATGGACAACCAATTGATATGAGTTCAGTGTATGCGTTGGCCGTTAGTAATGTTATATGTAATATAATGATGTCTGTACGATTTACATTAGATGATCCAAGATTTAAAAATTATATAAATTTGATTGAAGAAGGTATGCGTTTATTTGGTGAAATTAATACCGTTGATTATATACCAACAATACAATATTTACCGGGTAAAAAAGTAGTTAAAGCTAAAATTATAAAAAATCGTGCATCCATGTTTGAATTCTTTCGTGAAATAATACAAGAACACAGGCAATCATTTGATCCGAATGTTAATCGAGATTTAATTGATACATATTTATCGGAAATTAATAAAGCTGAACAAAGTGGCGAAAATAAAGTATTATTTGAAGGAAAAGATCACGGTAAATAATTAATCAATTATTATAGTAAAAAATTTCATTTATTTCCACCATTTTGTATAAATATAAATATTTCGTTTTTTTTTAAAAAATTTTTATAGACGAACAAATTAAGCAAATTCTTGCTGATTTATTTTCGGCCGGAATGGAAACAATAAAAACTACATTATTGTGGATAAATGTTTTTATGTTACGAAATCCGGATGCAATGCAACGGGTTCAAGATGAATTAGATCAAGTGGTTGGACGTAGTCGTTTACCATCAATAGAAGATCTGCCATTTCTACCAATTACCGAATCAACAATCTTAGAATCAATGAGAAGATCTAGTATTGTGCCATTAGCTACCACACATTCTCCAACCAGGTAAATATTACAAAGGATTAATTAATTTTTTTTTTTTATTTATATATATATTTTGTATTTTATAAAATTTTAATTTTTGTGCTCAGATTCTATTCGATTCGAATTTAGTATGAAAAATACTGAAACTTTTTTCTTATGGCAATACCGAAGAGTTGAACTCGCGTGCAACCTCCGCCAATTAAATGTTACATGCGCGCTCTTTAACCACTGCGCCAATGAACCACTATATATATTTATTGTTTATATACCATATATAAGTATATAATTAATATTGATTTTCGGCAGATTTTAAAAGCTTTTAGTTTTTTTTATATTTTTATTATATTATAATTTATTGAATCAAATCCAAATACATATTTTTTACACATTATAATATCAAATTTTAAAATAACTCGCCTTATATGTGTCGGTATTTATAAAATCTATATATATGTTAGAATAAATATTCGGGGTAATTCCGAAAATATATATTATTATATATATATGTAATCAATTAAATAAAATCAAATGATTTGGATAACTTTCAAGCATGCAATTAAATAAATACGTTAGTTTAGCTTGTGTGATTTTATTGAAAACTTTATTAGACAATTTTAAATTAAATTAGTAAATTTCCATTCACTAGGGCCCATATAATATATATATTACAAAGACATTTTATATATTATCTATCTATCTAATTCTAATCTATATACTCGTATTTATTATAGCTTTATCAAGATATAATGACAAAAAATGAAAATAAAACATTTTTGACTAAAACTAATAATAACATAATAATAAAAAATACACAATTATATATAATAAAGATAGATTTATTTCCATATAGAGATAAATTTTTTCGTTTTGTTAGTTATTTATAAAATAAATATTTCATGTATACAAAATGAATCGACCTATATTTTGTATATCGCGCGCGTTGTTATAATAACTTGATAAGGAATATGTTGCATTATTAAACGCAAAAACCGATAACTGTACATTGATCTGAAGATGTTTGTAAACATTGAATATATATATAATTTACACTTCGTTTATGATAGATATAGGCATGTAATTGTTGTAATAAATATAACATTCGTAATTAAAAGCAGAAAAAACTTTTTAAGGTATACATATATTAATATTGACTATAATATATCTACCATATACATACGATATACATATTAATATATTTGTATAGAATTTTATTCACATTCACTTTGTGCTAAATTATTCCTTATAAGTATGTACATTTATTTACTTAATATTTCATTTACTATTATTTAGTTAAAGAAAATAATGATCTTCAGCGGTGCAAAAACAAATACCTGTAAAAATATTTTTTTACAATAATCTCGACAAGATATTACTTCGGCACATAGATAAGATATACTTATACTTATAATAACCTTAACATGCAATAAACATCCCATTATAATAGCCCAGACACCATATATAAACGATATATGGTTCATGTTAACATATTTTAATTTCGATACCATAAATATAATATAAACATAAATACTATTATATACGAATGATTTTAATAATGTAATTATATATTTGTATTTGTATTCATATAAATATAAATATATATATTATATTGTTAATTATACATTATAATGATATATTGGTCCATATGTATAGAGGTAGATATAAAATTCAATCCAGGTATCGGATACGTTTCTATCCATATTTACATAATTACTTTCCAAATTACATACATACTATGCGCCCATTTATTATTTTTCATTAGCAAATAATAAATAGAATGCATTAATCTTTGTTTATTGAATTGTATATTATTTATATAATACAGATTATTACTAAAAAGGAAAAAAAAACAATGATAATAGCTTATTCTACGCACGTCAATATATCAAATCTCATATACTATATTCTAGTATATTTATTTATATTTATTTATATAGTACATAAAAACTATAATATCAATTTGTAATGATTGTATGCACTTGTTTATGAAAACGTTTATTATAAATATTATGTTAGATTACATGTGCGTGTATTGTGGAAAATATTATTCTTTTGATTAATAGCAATGTGATAGTTATATTCATCTATAAATTACATTTTAATGTCATGTAATTTTGTTGTAATTAAAAAAAATATAATATTATTCCATTCTAAATTATACCATATATACCTATTATAATTTCCATGAAATACTCAATGGTAAATAAATCAGTTCTGCAAACTCAATCAACAGTGAAAAATTGTCGTGAGTATTATGAATGTTCAAGGAACTTGTAAGAAACTACCTGCATAAATCTCTAATCTCATTCATCAATAGACCTGCTATTTATTCAATAAAACTATAACTATACATTTGAAACTATGAAGGTACTTATTGGAGAAATTGCTTCCATAATTCTATTTCAATATTGAACACGCCAAATTTAGTCAGAATTAATGAAAAAACAGGATCCAATAATACAATACTAACAGTATTTTTTTATTAGCATGTATGAATAGTAATTATATTTTTGGATATCTATACAGCTTTTTTTTAAATGGTTCGATATTATTGAATAGAATAGAGATGAATAAATATTTCATTCACACTAGACAATTTATGTTATATACATCATTATCATCATTGTTTAATTTTTAAATAGTTATTTATTCAAATAATACACATGCAATGAAGAATGTTAAGTGTATAACATTCAAATAATTCAATATAAACAAACATATGAATAATGTATTATGTAATATAATTTATCTATATATATATATATATATACTTACAGCTTACACAATATACAGATATCGGTCGGTGTGTATACATATATTAAATTATATGAATTTATAAATGATAAGAATTTCGTTGATGTAAATAAGAATTTACTCAAGGCTTATGTATAAACACATATATAATACGTATTATATTAGATTAGGTCAGTTATAAATAAATATATATATATGTGCGAGATAGGACTTTGGATATAAATATTTATCGAAATAAATAATATGTATATAAATATTCAATGTCATGGATTTCATGATTATATTATATTCAAATGAAACCTGAATAAAATATTTCACACAGAAAATAATGATACAAATCTATTTACACGTAGATACAAACACACTGCTTAATTTCGCAGTCACACATCGCATTTGGCGACCATTTTATTTTTTTATTTTTTGCTTCGGGATAATTCAGAAATAGTCAGAAATTGTACAAATCCATTTTTTTTTTCTATAAAGAAACAGTGTGAATTTTAGGGGTGGCTAAAATAATTTGCAATTATGAAATACTTCCAAAATTTTCTATATATAAATATTTAAAATTTTTTTAAATACAAATTACTCAAAACATTTTAATTATTTATATTGAATTTATACTGAAATTGTTGAACAATTCACATACTTATGTAATATATATGCGAATATAATGCGCTGATCAACTGATGGGATTGTATATTTGTCACGATCTTTATAATATAATAACCGCATAAATTTACAGAATTAAATCTTTACATTCATTGATGAATGTCAAACTATGTTATGTGTTTTTATATGTACAGAGTTCAGTGACCGAAAGAAATAACGTCATATTATGAATACTCAATACTCAAAGTGTATTAAATTTAAATTTTTTAAATACATACATCATTTTAAAATTAATTGTTAAATATCGGGCATTTTTACTGAATGGTGGGGTTTTGTAAAATCGGAAAACTATAGGAAAATGTTTTTTGTTGTTGTTGTTGTTTATATGACTATTAAGAAATACCGTAAAATATTGGAAAAACATTTCATTTTTTTACTGGAGATTTAATAAATAAAAAAGCTGAACTAAAAAAATAACTAAAAAATAAATAGGGGAATACAAAAAGAAATGTAAAGAGGTGTTAAGAATTATATAATCCAGTTTATATATTGCTAATAATAATGGTATAGAACACACCTACCTTCGCGGTGCAGTACACGCGCGCATGGCAATCAATGTGTTCAGTTAATTTTATTATTGTATCACAGAAGTGATTTTATATATAAGAAATATACTATTATTTGTTATATACTATTGTGAACTTTGTACCATTAGATATATATATATATATATATATATATATATATATATATATATAAAAAGGTAGTTATCCATCAATCTATAAACTATACAACACACACACATGCAGTTTATTCATCTGTATCGTAAATAAATGTATTTGTTATCTATAGCTGTTCGAATTCCGCCATTTTATTATATATTACAAATTTTACTTTAATTTTCCAATTACTACTATTTAATCAAATAAATTAATTCGATTTTCAAACATTGATAAATAAATTATAAAGAATTTATAGAGATGAGAAAAGAAGTATTATACAATGAATGTTTTACTGTTCCATTGGTTTTCACTACTCCTCGTGGTATATATATATAGTATATAGTTAAAGGTCAAAGACAGCATAAATCTTTTTTTTTTTTTTTTTAAATATTATTTTCTAAATATAATATGTAACAAAAAATATACGCTTACCAATAAAATCCATCTATGATAATACACACTGGATTAAAATTGAGTGGACATTTGCATTTAATTATTATGTATTGTGCGTTATAAAATTATAATTTGAATCTATTTTCTCTAGTAAATCACATAATATATAAAAACATACTATGTCTATAATGATCGCAGCTGAAAAATAACAATTGGAACGATTAATGGAACAATTTATTATAAATTGAAATTGTCTTCACAAAGATCCAATTTGAATGCCAATTAAAAAGCTTATGGTGGCCAATTCTTGATGAAGCTTCAAAGTGCTTATCGAACGATTAGGTTTATTCCAAAATTTGAATTATACGTGTGACCAAATATGAGCCAAGCGAACATATTCGGAATCTATATATTAACATTAACATAGAGTATCTGAAACAAGAATTAAATGAAGTTATTTAAAAATAAAATTTATAATTACATTTACTATACACATTTTTCTAAGTGTCTACTCAATTTTGTCTCCGTGTGTTTGTGTATTAATGATGCGGTTTACATTCAAGGTTAAAATACAATATATTTATAAACTATCATCATAAAATAGTATTAATAATAATAATAATAATAATATATAATACCAATATAAAATAAAGTAATAAATCTATCATATTTATTGAAATAAAATTTTAAAAAATAAGATAAAATCAATTAAAATGCCAACCAAAAAAAATAATGAAATTTAAAATTAATTTTTTCTTCCAATATAAATATTAAACATTAAAATAATAAATACAAATTAATTATCATTATTATTATTATATCAACGCATTATATATAAATAGCTATATATACGATATACATAATACTGTAAATAAATACGCATATATATAATTTATATTTTTATTATATACACGCAATAATATATATATATGGTATATAGTTACTCTCTGTGCGCTGTTGTGTGTGGTGCTGTCTCTAAAGAAGAGTACTGTTGTATAGTATATATATATAGATAGAGGTATATATAATATATATAAAATAAACTGTTTCGAATGTTTAACTTTATTTTAAACAAATCAACAACAAATATACACGGTTAACGGTAAATCTTGTAAAATATACCTGTTTGAGACATCAGGTTAGCGAAAGTGAAAGCATATGGTATGGTAAGTCTGTAGGTAGATGATTTGCTGGCGGAATGTATAATTAACACATTAAAAGCTTATATATATATATATATATATAATGTATATATAATACGTACATATGTATATAGGTAAAATATAGAGAAGTGTGAAAAACACATAACGTAAATAAATATTATATATATGCATGAATTTATGTACATATATATATACAAGAAGGCTAGATGGGAAGATGATTATTCGAATGATTTATTTTGGGTAATTCATTGCATATATTAATATTAAATACATTTATTTTATTCATAAAAAGAAACAAAAAAAAAAATGTGTGTTGCGTGTTTATTTATAGAAGTTTATTTTATTAATTTAAATATTTTTTAAAAACTTATTTTCATATTGTTGTAGTATATTATTTATACTGACTTTATAACGAAAATAAATAAACGTATTTTTATGCAATATCGAATGTGTATAAAATTAATAAATCTATATATATATTTGCATTTCTTTTAAAAATAATACTAAAATTGTAGTCTATAAAAATCGTTCCGTTATTTATACGTTTGGTGCGCGGTGGATGGATGATGGTCGCTTTTTCGACCCGTTTTATCGCGAGTTCATATTTTATGCACTACACACTATATTATATACAATATATTATTGTCATTTGAATAAACATATTTAAAACCTGTGATATTTTAAGATGCCGCGTTGATTGTAATAAAAAAATATTGTTGTATTGAAAAAATAAAAATGTATCTTGCACAGGACGAGACATTTCGCCACAGCCGCCGCATATACTTGAATATATAAATAAATTAAGGTCATTGCAAATATATATGCGATTGAATGGGACGTATTAATTTTATTATATAATATAATGTCAATACAATATAAATAAATACATCAATATACCACACCACCATTACGCAATTTTAATATGTATATAAATATATAAATATCGACGATGTGCTTTTTGCGAAAAGGTGTTATAAAATAAATGTGTTAAATATTTTATATTTTTTATTATATAATATACTGTCGTGGTGTGTTCGTATATATTCCCAATTATAATATAAATTTTGTTACTAACTTACTTCTGTATAATACTTATATTCAAAAATATACATTAATTTTAAACTGTTAATTTTTAAATTATTAAATTAATTTAAAATTTAAAAAAAAAAATAACTTTTTGAATTGTGTTACATTTTGCATTCACCATCCAACACACACACACACCTCAATGGATAATGTTATTTTTTTAAATTATTTCTTCTTTGACCATATAATTTTAAACATTTTACGCATCACTCACACGCACACGCACACACACACACACACACCTGGCTTAAAACAATCTTAATCAATTTAATTGCTATATTAAAATGAGCCATTAATTAAATGTACAATATATCGTGAAATATCGCATATAATAATTTATACAATATATAATCAAAGCATATTTATTTGTATTATTATTATTATGATATTGACATTGATTTTTTCTTTTTTTTTTTATAGAGTTTTATTTTTAAATAATATTTATTATATACAGATTAATATAATAGAGCTAAATAAATTTGTCAGATATAAATGTCTATAAAATAAATAAATATTATAAATAATATTTTATGTTCGAAGAGTGCCAAATATATAAAAGCAGCAATAATAATAAAATAACATGCTTAATTTATACAATGAATGGCAAAGTATTTATAAATTAACACAAAACTTGATTATATTTATATATAATATATGAATATATATATTTTGTTGGGGAATTATAACGATTCTTTAGAAAATACTAATTTACATAATTTATTTATCTATCTAATACTATTATATTAGATATATATAGATATAGAACTTGTCCTATTCAAATGCGTGCGATCGGCTTCATTGTGGCAAGCACCACCAATGCCTAGAAATCTAGCTCAATAACTGTGTTACTGTGCGTGTATGTACTATTAATGGAATTGGAAAGGAATCACGACATCTACTATAATCTTCGCGACCTATACTCAAATCTAAAGAAATTTTTTACACTGAACGTTATCAAGCCCACACGCACAAAGACCAAAAATAAGTACGATAGAATAAAATGTGACAACGATTATGCACATGCAAACGTATTAAAGTGTTCACCACCAAATTTGTACACCATATCCTATTCATATATCGGTGTACACTCCGTATATACAACCGTAGTTTAAACGATCGCGTGCGTATTATTTTTTAAATATTTTGTTTTCACAACCACTTTGTTTCTATTATAGTATATCGCAATAATATTATTAATACAATATAAAAATAAAAAAATAAATTATAAAATTGAAAAATGAAGAAATAAAATTTGATTTATTTATGCGTATAATTGCGTACTATTATCAATCGCACATACAACATTTTGTGTGAATGAATATATATATATTGTATATAGATACACTATATCGTAGGGTATCTACTATCTAGAGTTTTATATATATATATATAAGTTAATAGTAAGTTATTACGAGCGCGCATACACATAATTTATTAAAAACTCACTATATTATTATAAATGTAAAAACGGATTTGCACGAAAGATTAACACACTTTTCAGTTCATTCACATTTATAGAAAAAAGTAGTCCAAATGATTGTTAATAATATAATAAAATATATATATATATATAATTATAACTATAATTATAATTATAATTATAATAATCATAAATTATTATTTTTATTAAATATATGTATTTTTTTAATAATTAATATGTTATAAAATTGAATATTATTATAAATACTACAGAGTACACTGCTATCATCGATTGCAGTAAGAATATATAGTAGTATTTTTAAATTATAATATATAAAACGTAAAATAATACATACAAAAATTCAGTAGTAATTATAAATAAAAATTGTATTTTAAATAATTCTTTATTTATAATTTTATATTTTTTTCTTTTTATTACAGTGATGTGCAACTTAATGGCTATACCATACCGGCTGGAACACATGTTATTCCGCTTATAAGTAGTATCCATATGGATCCCAATTTATGGGATAAACCAGAAGATTTTAATCCATCAAGATTTATAGATTCAGAAGGTAAAGTACATAAACCCGAATTTTTTATGCCATTCGGCGTTGGACGACGCATGTGTTTGGGTGATGTTTTAGCCCGTATGGAATTATTTTTATTCTTTTCGTCATTTATGCATTCGTTCCATATGACACTACCAAAAGGTCATGCCATGCCAAGTTTAAAAGGAAAGGTTGGCATTACAATAACACCAGAACAATTTCAAGTATGTTTAACACCACGACCATTGATCAAAGACAACGATCAATTGAGTCTTGTACGAAATGTTGGTTCCGTATAAACAAAACACACAAATATATAATGTTATACGACACCATACATTATATTGATTACAGGGGTCCAGATTGTTTTCAGCGCGGTAGAGTTCCTATCATCAAAAAGCCGAATTTTAATTCGTGCATCATCATTTAGTATTAGAGGTACACACACTCAAAGTCAAGCTTTTTTTTTCTGTTTTTTTTTTATAATATTTTTCTTATTTTAACAGTTTGTAACAAAAGCTAGTCATGTCAATTAAAATTTACAATATCATATATATCATAAAATATTTATATAGTGTTAATTTCGCGAAAATATAATAATCACCACACACAAAATGCACACACATTTGTATAGTATCAATAACTAAGAAAAAAAAATGATAATAATAATAATAATAATTAATAATAATAATAATAATAATACATAAAAAATAGATATTGTAAACTAATTTATAACTTGAGCGATTTAATTTTTTAATTAAATAAACATTAAACATATAATTATTTTATATAGAAAAAAAGTAATGAAGGCAAGACAAATGACAATAAAAAAAATAAATAAAATATAATTATTGTTGATGATAATTAAACTCTTACATCACAGTAAATTTTGTTAATTTTTTAAATTTAAAATTTTTTTTTTTTCTCGAAATTATGCATTTAAGTAAATTTTAACACTGATGTATTTCTGTTTTTATTACAATTCATATAACAATAAAATAAAAATGATAAATACAAAAAATATTATCATTGTTGAAATCACACACAACACACACACACACACACACACACACACACACACACACACACACACACACACACACATGAAATAAAAAACAAAAAATTTAATATAACAAATAATTGTGTTCAATGTACAATTAAAAGCGACATATTGAGTGATATATTTATAAGAAGCATTTTTTTAACCATAGTTTCCCAACATGTGTTCACTTTTCTAAGTTTATCCATATATATTTATATTTTAATTTTTATTTATAAGTAATTTTCACTAATTATTTTCTATTTCTTTATATTATTAGTATATAATATTTTTTTTTTTAAACTATATACTATATTCACTACAACTATAACTACACAACTGCAACTACAACTACAACTACCGCTACGGCAAAAACAATTATCCTTATTTACTATTGCTATATCTTACTATTATAATTATAATAACCTTTTTACAATTAGATAATCGTAAATATTCTAATATAATAAAGAATAAAATGGTATTACAAAATTGAATCCCAATGTTGTTATATGCAAAATTTAGGATGTGAATTTATTCAACATTTAGTACCATTTAATTATTCTACTTAGAATATCTACCTATATTATTATAATCTTTATTTTATACTATTAATTAATTATTCTATTTTTCTTATTTTTATTGTTAATTTTAATGTTTGAGATTTATGCTATAGCTGCACACACGCAACACACGCACACACACACACCAGACACACGGTAGACAATAATAGATTTAATAACATTTAGATAGGAATTAAGAAAACAAAACATTACACGCCATGAAAATGAAGATTTTAGTTGAAAGTTCATTTTCTCTTTATGGATCCATTAAATCTATAGTTGAGAAAATAAAAATGTTAATCACTTAGGCGATTGCTATTATTTATGTTTTGCTTTTTTCTATCTTTTTGTCAATCGGGTGCGTACTGTGTAATCTTGTTGTTCATTTATGTAGCATTATTAATTAATACATCATCTTAACCAATCTTAACTATTGATATTGATAGAATTATAAAAAAAAATTTTTTAAATTATAAATAATTTAAAATAAAAAAACTTTTGATTTGTCAATTTTATAGTTTTTTCTTTATTTTTCATTATATAACATTTATTATATAAATTTATATGCGTTATTTTAATTATGTGTGAAAATAAAAAAAAAAAAGGATAAAAAAAACAAAAAAAAAAAAAATTTAAAAATAATGTGACATTTACACAAAAAATAAAAAAAAAAAAAACAATTAATAACTAATAAGTGCATAAATTATAAGGAATAATTTTAAACATTTCGTAATTGTCTACAAAATTAATTGTAATGAATTTTAAGAAATTTAAATGTCATTTTGTCAATGATTTAAGAGATTTTTTTTTATTATTATTCTTCTTTTTTATGATAATAATTCGATGTTATTAATTAATTAAAAATCGAGTGAGATTTATTTTTATTTTATAAGTTTATTTTTAATTAGTAACAAATATATTATTATACACAAATTTTTTTATTGTTTCATTATATTTGTAAAATTATTTTTAAACATAAAATATCATAAATAATAAAATAAAAAATTAAATTACTTTAAATTCCAAAGTTTCCAAAGAACTTCCCCAATATATTACATTATATGTATCATATTCCAAAGCTATTCTAAAATTTTCATTTAATATGAAATTGCTCCACTCTTATGTGGTTCTAGATATTCCAAGATGTGCGGGATTTTCAAGAATATATTATCGATCTATAAACTAAATAAATATATATATAAATATATATGGTTACAAAGAAGCGGTAATTTATAGAAAATACAAACATTTAGAAAAACAAGAAATATTTGGATTACACACTAATAAGATTAGATCAGTGGCAAAGGTTGAGAAATAGCATTCAGTTTTTAATATTGCTATATTTTTCTCATAACTTGGGTGAAATTAAACTAAATTTTGAAAAAAAATTTGTGTGTTCACTGAATTAAATATTCCGGAAAATCGACTTTTATGAATTATCATCTTTTTTAATTACGGGCCATAGTATTATCGGGTTTCCATTTTTATATACAATGATAAATTAAACTGATCATCAATCAGGAATTTATAAAATAACAAGCAGTCAATACAACTTAATCATATTTTATATATGCCTTTTTTAACATGACCAATTAAACACTTTTGTAATACTAATAAATTAATTAAACCAGTGTGTTCTGAAAACCATTTGGATGCGTTATGAAAGTTCCTTAATTAGTATAAATTCATAATCAAAAAATTACAAAATTTTTGTCAATTTTTTGGGTTTTATATACCTACTTTTAATAATTTATTTTAAAGTATTTTAAATAATAACAATAACTTTTATAAAAATAAAAAAACACTTTTTATGTTGTATGAAGAATGTTAATTAAAATTGTATTGTTTTAGAAGTTATAAAAAGTATAGATAATTTTACAAATATGTGTGTATAATATATTATTTTTTTTTTGTTACTAATTAATTTAATTAATATTAATTACGTTTTTGTTCCTATAAATTTAATTAATTTTTAATTTTATAAGTTTATTGTAATAATTATAATGAATAAAAAAAAAATACCAATCATTTTAAAATTAATAATTTTGTTGAATTTTCTTAAAATTAATAGTATAATTGTGTGGTGTTAAAGTTATTCCACATTTACCATTCATATTATCTGGTTTTTGAATAATATTTAATTCAAAATTGTAAATAATATTACTGGCATATAAAAATAATAACATTTTGGCCAGTTCATCTCCAACGCACATTCGTTTTCCTAAATTACATAGATTTATAGTTATGTGGAAAAAGTAAATATGTTATAAAATTAAATTAAAATTTATTGAAATTTTGTTAATTTTGGTAAAAATAATAAAAAGAAATAATTTTTCCAATATCAGTTTGGTAACAATAATATATGTTATGGTGAACTGTATATAAGTTTAGAATGATATGACAATGTCAACAATAGTAGTTAAAAGCCAAATCATTTGTATTTTAACCACAGTAAATGGGCGTCTAATTTTCACAATTTCATTGAAACATATTCATATGACATCTAAAAAATCGGATTGATTTGGAAGCTGGATGATATTTCCGGATATTGACAACAAATAATGAAATATGAAATGGTAAAATTACTTGCCGTTCCTGGTATCTATAAGGATCAGTAAAATTATTGGTTTTTAAACACTTCTTTAGACACTATTTACTATACACGCATAGATATACGAATTATTCTTAAAATTTATAAAAAAAAAAACAATTAAAATTAGGTTGATATATTAGGCGTCTTTAATTTAACCACATCGGAAATATGGCGGAATATAAAAATGGACAATATATTGTACATGTGCTGAAAATAAACACGAATAGGTTCGAATTAATTTCAAATTCGATTGAAAAACGGAACCAGATATTATGATTACATTTAACTGTTTATACGACATCTTGAAAAATTGCGAAATTTTATTTTTGAAGAAAAATGTTTGCAAACAAATAATAACCTGTTTGAAATGGTAAAAATTGTTGGGGCAATATAAATTGTCCATAATCATCAATAAAACGTTCTGGCTTAAATTCATCTGGTTCACTCCAAAGATTTGGATCCATATGGATTGCCCATTGTAGTGGTATAATCAATGTATTTTTCGGAATATAATATCCATGCAATACCGTTTCCTGCAAAGTTAAGGTTTGATCAATATCCGAGAATTCATTTGTACAAAAATTTTCTTTAATAAATAAAATAACCAATAATTGTTGTATTATTAAAATATATACATAATGAAGTTACCTTAACAGTTCCATGTGGAAATCCTAATGGTACCACTGAACGAATACGTTGAGTTTCTGCAATACATGCTTTCAAATATGGTAAATTTTCATAAGTATTTAATGACGGATTTTCAAATACATTTGTTTGCAATTCCTACATGAAAAATTATTTTAAAATGTATGTGAAAACATTTACGTACAATTTATAATAATTCTTTGGTACGGACATGCAATAATGAATGCCAAGCTATGTTTATATAGATAGTAATTTTAAATTTTACAGCAAATACACCATAAGGTTCTTTTGCCTTAAGTATGAATTGAACATTGGCAGTTGAGTATAGTTATAGTTCTTTTAAAATATAGCCATTCAATATATATTTGTTATTATTATTAATAAATTTTCAATAATATCATATAATTAAAAATTCTATTTATATCGATCAAGTAACCATATATGTAATGTACCTATTTATAAATACAACAATATACATTTTTTATATGTAATTAATACACAACGACTTTATCTTACATAACAATGAAGTTGATTGTATCAATTGCATGCGTATACCGGAGAGTAGATGGTTAAATACGCTCACGTATAAACTGCATTTATTTTTATATGCGAATATAGGTGTTTCATATATTATAAAATGATGATTTATTTATAATATGCATTATTGAATTATAGATTATACATACCTACCACACACACACACACACACATACATACCTTTCTTATTTTATTTTGCACGTGGCTATTTATTGATATAAACAATAAAAACCATCGCAATGTTGTCACTGTTGTATCAAGGCCGGCGCCAAACAAATCTGCTAATAAATGTTTCATTTGAGCCTTTGAATATAACTGCAAATTATCATCATTCTCTTCATCAGCAGTAGATCGGTGTTTTGTTTCATTCAAAAACATTTCTGCTACACAAGGATATTTATCGTTTAATGTAGTTCCATTAACTGATGCTGTGGTCTTATTCGAATGATTATGAATGTCATTAGTTGCATTAATATTTGTTTGTATATTTTTTATAATATTATCATAAATATTATGTGTTTTTCTTTTACCATTTAATAAAAAATTTATAATTTTTTTATTATTTGGTAAAAATCTGTAATAGTTTTTTATTATGCAATTTTATATAATAATAATTTGTCACAATTAATTTTTAATTTATACTTATTATTAACCTTAATATAGGCAGAAAATTAACGACACCAGCAACACCGATATGTTTAACACCTTCCTCTTGAAGATGTTGCAGATATTTCCATGTCTCATCATTTTCATCATAAGTTACACCAAATACAAGATCATTCATAATGTTACCAAGTGTATGATTCAAATATTTTGCGGGATCAATTTGATTTGATGTTAACATATATTCATCTATTAACTAATTAATAATTTAAAGACAAGGGAAAATCCAAGTATGTAAAAATAAAATTATAAAATTTTAAAAATATTTTTATTTCATAACGCACACAACATTATTATTTATTGTTATAATATGCAAATAATAACAGTGACAAATTGCTAACTATTATATTCTGCAAATTAGTATTACTTTCTATCTAAAATATAAAATTAAAAACCTTTTCCTTTGTATTGCGATTGTAAAATTATATATCGTAAAAATCATAAAAAAAATGTGATAATAATTATTTAATTCTATTTGTCGTTAATATAAATTACACACGCTGTACGATCCCTTGTCAGAAGTCACAATTTGTTTAATTATTTTAATAATCGGTTTAAAAACGACTTTATTGTTATAATATTTACATATAATCTGTTTGTAATTGACTATTGAAATAATTATTCTCGATAATTTGTTCTGTCACTATTGTTGTTCGTTGCGTGTGCTCAGAAACAATAAATATACAAGCATCAATTTAATTATAAAACTTGAATATAAACAAGTAAAACTATATTACTATACTATCGGCATTTTTGTGATTTAAATCGAATTTTTCAAAAATTTTAAATTTGAAAAAAGCTTCTAATTTAATTGTATATACCATATAAAATGAGTAATTACATCATATGGTTCATAATATATACATTCCTACATATCTACTATATCTAATGCTAATGTATACTCAGCAGCGTCGCTTGAATTTTTCATTACCTATAATAATAGCTTAGTAACAGCTACTGAACTATGTTATATGAGTATGAAATAACCGAAATAGGATATATTGAAACATTTTTACTACGAAAAAGTTATGATTATTTAATTTTAAAGTTTGTTTGTTAGCAGCTTCCATATGTCAATGATTATTTCTTAAAACTCATAATTATCTAATGCTTAAAATTTAAATAATACTAAATAATATCAATATCGATAAATTTATTTTGTAAACAAAATTCATTAGTATAATAATTACATCAAATTATTAAATCATCATTTATTGTTATTTGAATAAATTTAAAAAAAAATAGCAAATTTTTAAATTTGAAAATTCGTTAAATTTTAAATAAAATTACGATAATAATAAAAAATAAATGTGAATTTCTTATTTGGTCGAAATAAATTCAATTGTTTTTTATTTTCTCATTTGTCATCAATTTTTTATATGACACATTTATAATTTCGATTTTTATTTTATTGCTAGTTTTTGTTTTGCTTGTGTCACGTCGTAGTAAATGAATAATAGGAAAAAAAATTGCATTAGAATCATTTAATTATTTTATATTTAATAATTAATGTAAAGTAAAGATAATTTATTATTTTAAATTTATAAACCGAATATTAATATTTAATATTATTTAAGTTTTATTTTCAATATATATTATTACAGTGTTTAGTCAGTGTGTTTAAAAAATGCTTACAATAAATTTTAATTTTCTTTTTCCCTTGTATGGTAATGATATGGTAAATGGTGCTTCTCATTAATTCATATTTTATACATTAACCTATTTAAATATTGTAATTGTTTTAATTATTTTTATTTTATTTGTTTCCCAACAATTATCAAATTATTCGATAATTAATATTATTGGAAAAGATGGTATAGATTTTTAGTTTTTTCATAATTAAATTTTGACTTTTTCCTATATGCATACGTAAGAAAAATAAAAAATGTGATTGTTTCTGTGCGACGCCGCGGTCACAGAAATTTTTATATAGCATTTATTGTTGTTGTTGTTGTTCTAGTTGCTGTTTTGGTATTTATGTACAATAATAAATTGTACCAAATTATTTTGAAAAAAAGTAATAAAATATATATATTTAATTTGATTTGATACAACCTTTATTTAAATTTACCTAATAATAATAATAATGATAAAATTAATGTGTTACTGTTTTTGTCTTTTTAGCGATATACCAAATGTGTCCTGCGCCGTTCGATTTTGTTATTTGTGAAATAAAGAATGTGCAGAATATTCATTCTTCAGTTACCCGCTCACATCTCTTGCTGCATATTTTGGAAAAAGTGTATTGGTGAGTACTCTTTTCTATTTATTACATTTAAATATCGTTTATATCGTTTTATTATATAATATGACTTTAATTATTTATGGAAAGTATATTTGCGATATTCTACCTATATTTTAATTTATAACATAAGAAAAAACTATATAGTAAAATTTAAGCAAAATGTGTATAAAATACAGCCTGTGTCAAATATATTGTTACAAAATATTCGTTAAAAAATAATTTCTTTTTTTTATGATAAACATTGTTTAACTTGTGTACATGCATGCAACGTCACTGTATATACTGAATATATTAATATAAATTTTGATAATATTCGTATATATAGTATATCTATAGACTTACACATAATATGTTATTTGTCAACAACCATTCTTAAACGCATTGTATATAAAATTAATAAATATATGATGCAAATGTTTATCACAAATTATATGCTACTTAATTAATTTGAGGATAATTGTTTTCGTATGGTATTATTAATAAAATTTGTATGTAATATAATAAAGAATTTCGTATGCGTATTCAGCACATGTAGATAAAATATATATAAATACAAAAATATATGCTTAGAAGAACATTTATATAAATAATAAATATATTCATTTAGGTATAAGTAATTTATACAAATCATTATATTATTTTGCAAAAAAAAAAAACAAAAAAAAAAGGTAAAATTATATACAATTCTTATGAGAAATATTTTTATAGTATACAATTTCATGTATAATATGGATTATGGTATATGAATAATATCTATCTAAAGTCAAGGGTAATATTATATTTATTACATATCATTTTTCCGCATACTAAAATATAGACACACACATATTTATGATGATACAAATTAGTACAAACATACGAGAAAGCGATATATCGAAATTTTATTCTAATTTTATTGTATATACAATATATAAGTTGCAAAATAATATAACCAATTTTTTAATACATAATTGTAATGAATATAGAAGACCAAAAAAATTTAATATTTAATCTAAAGTTAAATTTAGGTCTAGTCAAGACTATATATAGTTTTATTTTCATTTGCAAATTGTTAAAACAATTGGTATAGTCAGAAAATAATAGTCTTTCTTATACCAAATATCAGAAAGTTTTGTAATTTTTTAGTGTTTTGAACAATAATTCTGACTAAATTATGGTTATGTTGAATTAATATGGGATTATAGAAAAGTATTTCCTAATAAATATTTTCACAATTTTAATTAGCACTTCTACTAAAACAAATGTTGATCTGAATGAATTTATCACCATTTATAAAATGAAATTAGTAATACGAAAAATTAGAAAGAGGATTATATTATATTAAGCACCGGTGTATTGGACGAAGAAATTTAATAATTATGCTTAAAAAAATATTAATGAACCTTCAAAGCAATTGTTAAAAATTGCAGTATTACTAAATGTATAAAAATTATGTCCTTAAAATGTCCTTGATACATATGAAACATCACTATGCTAATCAATTGTCTGTTAAACTGTTCTTTTTCATATGACTTACAGAATAAATAATAATAAATAAATATGAAAATTAACTTTATAAGATCTCTTCGATAATGAATTATCGTATTTAGTACCATAATAATTATGCACAAATTAAGGTATGCGAAATTCGAAACATGAAAAAAAACAAAAAAACTGATTTACCAGAAAATGTAGCATAGGTCACACATTATATACAGATTTTATTTATCAGAATTTGCTTATAGTTTCATAAATATCACCTCCAGAATAAACTATCAGCGATTATCGGAAAAATTTTACTGTTTGCGAAATATACATAAATTGAAGCGCTTTTTCTTAAAAGTATTATAATGTTATATTTAATTATTTATAAATTTATTGGGTATATATAGTACGTACTACATACTAACTTATTTATAATTATACTGTGACAATTTTATTTATACGTACACCTACATCGTGTATATATAATAAACTACATATAACTTTCTTCTTCCAAAAACAGAGATTTCTCCAAAATGTTGTATTGATGTTATCACTTATAACATAATGATCCACTCATTAGCCTTTCTGTACACCCCCATTTTAATGAAAATCTCTCGAAAAACAGTTAAATATGTTCATACATATTTTTCTCTATGGATCTAAGAAAAATAAATACATTTTCCGTCATTGATTGGCAGGGCATTTTTCGAAGGCCTCTGTTATGATGATGTTCCACAAAGTTGTTCAGAATAAAAAATGTCGTCGGTGTATATAAAACACAACCCACCACAATAATTACATAAAAAATTTTCCGAACAAGTGCATTTTCGTTTTGAAATGAAATTTTAATATTTCGCGTGCAGTTTTCTATATGATTATCATTTTTTTTCGAACAGATTCCGACAATTTAATATATGTATTTCCAATATTTGGAGAAAAATATTATGTGAAAATCTATAGAGCCACAAGCAATCAAAAGTAATAACTGATTTAGGATATATGATATTTTCATCAGAATCAATTAAGGGATACATCCCGAAAGCGACGACAACGAAATTATGATAATGTAAAAGTTTTTTTTTCACTTGTATGAAATTTTAAGGATAAGGTAAAATTTGCGGAACCTTATAGAACACATAGGTGAATATATACAAAAATTAAACCCAAAACCCCAAAAATGGAACCCAATGTAAATGAGTAACAGCTATATGGAACACCCTATATATATATATATATAGAATACAATGTATATATAAATATATTAGAAAATTTAAATAATTAAGATTAATCAGAAATTAAATAATTAAATTTTTAATCATCTCGCGCGAACAATGATAGAAAGAATTATGTATAAAATTGATAATATAATATATAGGTGTTTGAATTATTCATAATTATTAAATTCACGGAACGCGCGCAGGGAAACGCAGATGTTAAGTGTTTCATATTTTTAATAGAACACATTTTATTTTTATTTCTCTGATTAAATCAAAATAATAAGAAATTCTAAAATCTATACAAAAAATGATAATAATCATATAATGGAAATTTATCTATATATATATATAAAAATAAATAATATAATATATGATAAAAGACCAATATATTATAATATTATAGACAACGTAACCTATAATCGGACGGAATTATATGGATTATTTAAATTTAGAAAAAAAAAACAGTTGATTGTATCCTTTATTTTATCATTTCAAAGAATGACACTGTGTCCATTCTTTTTTTTTTTGTTGAAATTATCATTCTCGATAACATTTAATTCATCCTTTAAAATACGATTCAGTAATTCAAAAGGATTAAAATAACCCGTTTTTGGTTTATGAATTTTACCTGTGGTAATACTTTGAAAGGGGTGAATTTGATTATTTTCTAAAACATTACAAAGAATTAATTGCTTATTTCCAGTAGATCGGTTCTACATTTTTATATGCATTTAATAATAATTTAAAAGTGTGGTTTCAGTCCATGGTGAGAGTAATTTATTTTAACACTTTTGTTGCACTATTTTTTATCGTTTTTATATGTGAGAACAAAAAAGGAATCTAGCAAAGTTGTAAATAAATTACTTAATATAGGCGGAAGATATGGGTAGAGAAATTCGTAGTAATTCGCGTCATACTAAAAATTTTACAACTGAAATGGCATTTGTTTGTTTATGAAATCAGTTATCAAAGATTAACAAAGTCTCTACGCATATTATACACATTTAGGAATAATTGTATATAAATCTTACAGCATCTCTATTTATAAAAACATATTACAAATCTTACTCTCATTATTGCTGTATATTAAAACAATTACATTTTCTTTAAAAACACGACGAACATATGTATTTTCGGCCTTTAAAATTCATTTAATCAGAGTATCTATGTGTAGGCCGAGTTTAGAAATCAACTTATAGAATAGACAACATCAATCTACCAAAAAATCGGCAGGCAACAATTGTAATACATCAGTGTCGAATAATTATGTAGGACTTTACTGGAGACTCTAAACAAGATCAGAACCAAACAAACAATCATAGTTGTTCAATTAATTAATTAATAACAATTCACCAAATGGTTTGCAATTATCAAAAGATATTTAATTTTATCTATTTTTTGTTTTTAATAAAATAAAATACGCATATTTTATTTAATTTTATTAAAAACAATAAACAATTTGTTTTAATATTATTCGTAAATAGAAAAAACAAAATAGACTCAAAGAGCTTTAGCATATATACACATCAATTATATATAAAATGTACTTGTGTTGAGGGACAAATATGAAGGTTGAACCAACAAACAAATTTCCAGTTTTTATTTATATTTTTTAAAGTTTTATTATTTTGTTGTTGTCTATTTTGGTTATATTCTTAACTTAACTTTAGAATATAAAATTAACTGATCATTACTTAGGTAAACCTAAAGGGAAA
This sequence comes from Bibio marci, assembly GCA_910594885.2. Classification (NCBI taxonomy): domain Eukaryota; kingdom Metazoa; phylum Arthropoda; class Insecta; order Diptera; family Bibionidae; genus Bibio; species Bibio marci. Next base: position 31,310,140 of record OU343114.1, on the reverse strand, counting down.
ATTACACGCTGCGAAGTGAACTAGGAAAATATTTACTACTTTTTTGTTTTTATAATGGAGTATAACATATATTTTCTCATTGGTCAATTAATGTTTGGATTTTAATAAGCATCAGGAGTGTTCCAGTTAATCCTTGCATAGAAAATGTTTCTAGAATTCAAATTATCAAAAAGAAGGTTTGTGAACTGTAATAGTTTATGGCATACAGTTTACTTTTAGGCTTACATTAGCAGTATATTTTCTTTTGCCTATACTTAAATCGAATTCAATTTCAGCGTACAAGGCACGTCATTTATATTTTAATTGAGTGAAATACCTATTATAGAAATGTTTCCAAACAAATTACTTGTAAAAAAATTGATTTGGGTTTTAAAGAGTTTAAAATTAGTTAAATTATTACAAAATAATATAAATTACAATTGACGCGGCGGTGTCGTTTCGTAATCTTCTAATCAAAATAACTATATACCTTAATAAATGAATTTACACCACACATAATTCTCTTCTCCAATAACTGTCTATTTGAATTAAATTTAGACATCCCGAGTTTTTTAAGCCATTCTATTGTTAATTTTCTTTGATTTTTCCATAGTTTTCCTTCGGCACATATTAGACCTAACAATAAAAATATGAATACTTATGTTATTATTTGTTGGCATTTACTTTGAAAGTGTCATGGATAAGTAGCTGCTTGTATGTATTTGTTTATTATATTTTTTGGCTTTAAATTCATTAATTAAAAATTAAATATTATTTTTATTACATACCATATCCTCCCATTATACCGTGCGTTAAATAAAGTGGTGCTCTTCCAGCATATTCGTCCAATTTTAATATTTCTCTAACAATTGTTGAGTCCGATATAACAACTGTGTAAATTTGTCCCATATATAGACCATAAATTGATCCATATTTTTTCGAAAGATCAGCTAAGGTAATATGAGGTTCGGTCGGATTTAAATATGGCAAGTAGCCTACAAATGGTAAACCCATTGGGCCAGGCGGTTTATTTTGATGTGAAAATCGTTTATATAAAAAAATAGTTACGCATAAGCACAATATCAGAATGACAGCAACAATCTAGAAAAAATATAACAAATTTAAATTATCATAAACTGAAAAATTTTGGTAAAGAGAATTGTAAAACAATAAGTCCTACTATGGTTAAAACTCTTCTGTGAAAAAAGAAATTGTGATGTATTTTAACAAGCATTTCTAGAGAAAACAATTTAAGGCAATTTTTGAATGAATGTAAATAGTTTTATTATATGTGAACAAATGCATATTCATGTTCTGAGAAAAACAAATACCCAGATCAATTATTCTGACATGTTTCCAGGAATGTTGAAATCATTTACATAAAAATATTCCATGTATGGTATAATATCATTATAAGACGTTGCATTCATCGCTTCTTGTGCTTTCCTTATGACTAAACATAATTTATATATGCGACGGAATTGATTTGAGATTAAAAGTATAGTGAACAGTAAATTTGTTGTAAATTATTGTCCATAAAATGAGCAATATCATTATTTATAAAAACTGCTCTTGTGATTTAAAACTCGTTCTTGAATTTACAGCATATTTGATAAAGATAGAGTTTCAACGTTCTCCGGATGCTGGTCGTAGGATAACTGAATGGGTATCGTTTTCTTAGAATTCACTTATGAACTAAGTTCAGAAATGTCCAAATTATTAAGTACCGGAAAGCTGAGCAAGATACAAGACCAGTACATTGATTTCATATAGTTTTCTTAAAAAACTATTCTTAAATCCCACTATACATATTCATATAGCCAATATTAGCAATATCGGATAACTACTATGTACCAGCTATCTATATATGCAAATGCAATTGGATGGTTATTTAGGTAAAGTTATTGTGAATAAACCATGCTCATATGTAAACTGTTAACATGATCGCTATCGACAACAAATGATTAATTTAAAACATGCTTTGATGGAAAAATGATCAGAATTGGCCACATGAGATGGTAAGGTAACTTTACTATGTGCCAACACAACATCAAACAAAATAAAGCCGGTTGTGGATACATTCAAATGGGTTGGCTGTGATTTGTTACTCCACCCGACACATTCACCAGACTTGGCTCCTTACGATTACCATTTTTGTTTTCATAGATGGGACAAGCACTTAAAGATCAACACTTCATTATTTCGTAATTTATTCTGGAGTATTCGTGATCAAGGAAAATCCCTTAACGATGGGTTATTAAATAACTGGCCGAATTTCTAGAAAGATTTATAGACTATCAAAATGATAAAATATTATGTACAAATTTGAATTATAAGTTTTTAACCAATACGTTATAAGAACAGAACGAATTTTTTGCTCAACCCAAATATTTACAAACAACATGTAGTTCATTGCGTATATAATTACAGCAGTTTTTAAAACCTTGTTATTTACTACAAATTTATTATAGTAAAACTATACGATCCTATAATTTAATTCCATGGTAAGCAACAAATTAAAAAAATTAAAAAAATAGAGAAAAACTTTGGTTGTGTTTATTTTCGATTTGAGTTCGCTATATTTGTTGTATTTGTGTTTGTCCGACGAGAAAACAAAAGAGATAAATAATGAACCGGCAAAACTAAAATTAGCAATGATGAACATGATTCATGATCATATTTGTGTAATTGTATATGCCATAAAATTTTTAATATTAAATATTAGTATATTTATTAATATCTAAATTATTTTTAACTTTATAATCTATATAAAATAATAATTTCTTTAAACATACCATAATGAAAATGATGATAAATTTTTTTTTTATAAATTTTTATAAATAAAACACAAATTAAAATATTAACAACTTTAACACAATCACATAAACCACTGACTAAATATATTGAAAACAATATGTGAATACTTCAATGTGTTTGTGGTATGGTAACCCAACCAGTCCGGCAAATTTAAATTTATACATATACAATTTTTCATGATGTATGCGTACAGTCAAATTGATTATTTTTATCAAATATAGTACAGAAGTGTAATGAGTAAGTAAAGAAATATATTACGTATTATTTAATTAAATTACTTTGCATTGAAACATCCATTGAATAGCGTTACTAAGTTCAGTGTTAAACAAAATACTGATACATTTTTCATTTTAATTTCAAGTATTAAATGTCGTCGCGGTCCTTTATGATCGATTATAGTATAAACGTTAAAATGAAAAGCTTTTGGCAAAATTTGAAAGGATCTGGTTATTTAGTTTATAATTTCATTTCATTCCTCGGTGTATGAATGCAATAAAACACCAAAAAGGTATACTAAATATTTGTTTAGGATTTATATTTCCTTTTACTAATGTTTATATAAGTATTTATTATATATATAACATATATATGTATGTTTTATGTAATATATTGATATATATATATATGGCAAGATACTTTATTAATGAAATTAGATAAACTATAATTTCAATATAGATTTAACTCTCTGTCAATATATAAAAAAATATATAAAAATAAATATATAATATATAAAAAAAACGATTTGATAAAATAAATATATTGAAATAAATTTTAATATATATTTCATTTAAATTAATAATATAATTTATTTTGTATATGAATCTAAAATATATATTCATGACCTGACTTAAACTCAGCAGTAAGTCAGTGCACTCATTATTTGAATAGTATAATTCAGGTATATACTGCTACATATGTTGTTAAGCGAATTGCATCTGTTTGTATCATCTTATTGTTGGTTTTTTTTTTTTAACAGAAGAAGGACAACGACTAGTTAAGTCATCATGCCGGTGAACTGTAAGTTCAACGAATTATAAATTTTTTAATATACATTAGTAATAATGTCTAGCCATAGCAATACAATTCATATTATATATTATAGTTTTAATGATACGTATCGACGACGTTCTTTTATTACTAACAACTTGTTAGGTGTATTGAAATAGAAATGACCAATTAATATCTTTATAATATTATTTTGTATATATCGTTAGGTATATATACGATTTTCTATAATTTAACACACTATCAAAATGTTTAACATTTTATTAAATATTTCTTTTTTAATAAAGTTTTTGAATATTTAAGTTGTTTAATTAATTTCAAATAATTCCTAAAAAAAAAAATATAAAAAGAAAACAATATACAATTTTTTGATTAAAATATCAATTTCTATATTATTTTTGCATTATTTATAAAATATTCTCACTAAATAATTAAATAAACAAAAATTTGCTATTATTTTTAAATTTAATCCATTCAAAATATATTCGCTAATAATAAATATTCATATACATACAAGGTAAGTGTGATTCATTAATTGGAAGAAGATTTCAGACCATTGCAATTGTAATAGAAAAAGTGGCACGGCGATATGAAGGATCTCGCACAGAAGAAGACTTCCAGTACTGTTTTGAACATTGTAAATTCGCATGGAGCTTTGTAGGGATAGAGAATAGGGACACCCCTATTGAAGTGGATAATAACTATAAATATGTAGAAATTTAAAATAGAATGTTTTACAGCATTAGCCTCGTTATTGTTTATGGCCACATCTCTTATATCAGATATTAACCAACCAATAGGTTCGCCACTTGGAAAATGAAAATCCGGCCGATATAGAACATTATGTAGCCGATAGATTATGAGGAATATACTTAAGTTCCTAAATATAAGAAAGTTAACTCATCAGTTGTAGAGTGTTTGGGATGTGTAAATATTAACAATTTATCGCAATTCGTATATCAGTACCTTAAATTCAAAATTTCAAGAAAATATCCTATAATTATGGTACCTACTGTTACTCTAGAGTAATTCTATATGGGAATAATTATTTCAAAATCTGTCTATAATAATAATAATAATATGATGAAATAGTCACCACTGCTTCAATTTAACAAATTATTTGAAATTCAAATTTTATATTGCATTACTATAAGCTGTAATGTTAATAGATATAACATATTATAACACCATATGCGATAAGTTTAACACAATGCATAAACTAAGCGCACGATCAAATAGTGACAAATCCCTTTACGTACTATAGACACTAATGTTGACTTGATATCGCCTTAGGATCCTTATTTATCTCGACAAATGAACTTTCAATCACATACGTTTATATGAAACACGCAGTAATAGTAAACATTTCACGTGTGTGTTGGTTTATTAAGGTCATCTGTGATTGATTGGCAGAATTGAGTGGCAGAATTTTTCTAAATAAAAAAAAAACGTTTGTTTACGTTTTCTGATTACAGATCGTGCATTCCTCAAACTCCTTGGCGTATTATTAGAACATAATAATAGTGCAACTTGATTCCTCATAAAATAAGCCAAAAATGTTATATACAATACAATATTTTAATTATTATCTGTTTTTTATTGTCATTGGGTTTAAGGCAAGGATAGCGATCGCATTTCTTCATTCACTGGATCAGAAATGGACAAAAGACATTATTATTTATAACAAAAATTGAACAAAGTAGAAAGATTCTATAATTATATGAGTGAGATTGAGTTGAAAATAACAAATAAAATTCAACGGTTTTTTTTTCATCTATTTTTATTATTTTTATGGCAAATTGTTGTTTCCTTTTTACGATATAACAAATTACACGTTTGAAAAATAAGATATTCAGGATGTAAAAATGGTAAACAAAATTCAATTTTACAATCGCATTAATTTATCTTTGACATTTTATCATTATAAATGTATCCAAATTGTTTGTATAGTCTTATTCTAATTGGTTAAAACTTTTGTGGAATATTACTAAATTTTGAATTAAATAAGAACGCAAAAAACTAAACTGGAACAACAATAACATAGATATTAATATTTTTAATAACATTTAAAGTTATAACGTAAATAAAACATCGCGCGTGTTTGTAATTATTGGATATTGCAGGGTAAAATCTGTGTTGTGGACCTCATTATGACAAGCCACCATACAGAAGATGAATGATAATATCAAAATAATTTTAATTCAGTTTGAGCTATATATATATACAATCTAAAACTCTGGTCTAGTAAAGTTTACAATGACACCATTTTGTAATATTCTATAACTATAATATTTTACTTAGAATTAAGCACAAGAGCAGGATCGATAGGAATTTTAAATATTTAAATAATTAAATTGAATAATTACGAAAAAATAAAATGAATGAATTTTCTTATGGATTACAATTTAATTTATGATTACAAAAATAATCTAAAAATAACTTATGAACAAAGTTTAAATTTTATAATACATTTGATTTTGCAGCGGTGTATTGAATCATAAATAAGATTAGTTCCATAATCTATATAAAATGCAATTGTTTGAAAATTAAAACATAATTCAATTAAAGTTCATACATATTCCTTTTTTTTTAATTTTTCAAAGTGGTTCACAACACATAGTTTACCCTATTCGATCTTAAATTATATAGTCAAAAATATAATAAATTATTATTAGCCATATACTTATTTATTTATGTATCCTTTCGGAACAACAAACAAATTTTTTATATTATATTCGACTGGTGCATAAAAAAAATATTAAATATCAAAAGTTGTTGCATCTTTCAAAATAATAAATATAATTAACATATATATGCTATATTGATTGGGCATTACCCTCTTCTTAAAATATGCTGCATTGTTGACTTTTGTTTCAGTAAAAATGCCATTCAAGATAATATTATTAATTAATTCATTTAAATTTATCATAACATTGCGCGTGTTTGTAATTATTGCATATTGTAGTGTAAACTTTGTATTGCGGAACTCTTTATGGATCACAGACCTTACGCAGAAGATATGCGAATGTTAATTTCAAAATAATTTTAGTTCAATGCAATACCTTGAAATTTTTTGTTGAACTATCCAACCTATAAGTTTTCCTTCATGCAAATCGTAACTAAGGCGATTCGCAAGAGAAATCAAAAACATATAATGAAATTGTGTTTTCGAATCGCTAAAAGCGTAATGAAAGCGAACCTAAAACAAATCACTCATCACATTATTTAATATTTTAAATTAGAGGAAAAAGTCAATGATATCATTACTTTCGATGGAAATATCACTGTGAGAATGTTTGTGTTTGCTGTTTTTATAAATAAAATAAGTGAATTAATTTTTGATGAAAAAAAAGGATTTCTCTCATCAGCTGCCATTCATATTCGCCTGATCTATCACGCCATTTTGTAACAACCCACATACGTAAAATATTTTGCTAAGAAATAAGCACAAGAACCAAAAGAAATTTTAAATATTTAAATGTAGGTTGGTAGGTAGGTATTCGTATATGGAATCATTGAATTGTCACCTGTTGGTTATCCATAATCTATGAATCTGTTTTTTTAAAGTGGTCTACAATACATAGTTTACCATATTTGATCTTTATTTAGTGTTAAACATTTAATAAATTATTATTAGTCATATTTATATCCTTTCTGAACAAACAACAAACAATTTATTATTGTATACTCGCGTATATGCAAAAAAAAAAAGAAAGAAAAAAACTAAATATCAAAAGTTGTTGCATCTTTCAATGTAACAAATATTTCTCACATATATGCTATTGATTGGGCATTACCCTCTATGCTGCATTGTTGACTTTTATTGTATTAAAAAAAAATTCCATTCAAGATATTATCAATTCAATTTATTATAACTTTTGTTATTTTATTCGCGCGTGTAGCGAGCATATGTTGTTTTTTTTTGCGTTTTTTTAAACGATTATTTGGAAGTTATTTATTAACAATTTATTTCTGTAAAAAGCTAAAAATATAATATCATTCTTATAGTATTCTTAATTATAGAACGTTTTCCATGTAAATAAATTTTATATTTAACATTATTGCTTGTTTTTTTGTATATTTCCGTTGAAATACTTATACTTGTGTTATTTGTCATTAGAGTATTTTTAAACATCGCGATAGGCCGTGCCGTGTAAATGACATTATTTGCCCATATAGATATAATTATCAAATTGAGAAATACAATAATAGTTATCAAATTTCATTGAACCTCATTGGGATTATTTTATTTTTATTTAATCGACTGTTTTATTTGTTAAAATATTAAAATTTTTTAATCGATTTTACCATCACCTATTTACTGGGAATTATTTAATATACATTATTAATATATATCGTATCGTAGTGTATCACACTAATAATTCCATTGTTTATTGCCATAATTCAAATAGCTGTATATAGTGACAATATCTATATACATTTCTTTATTGAATTTTGATTGCATCCACTCCAAATATTTCGCTTTACATTTTTTTCCCCACCATATACACTAAAACTTTAATGAAATATATTAACAATTGCTATACTTTTAATTTTTTTTTTTCAATTGAACGAATAATATCGATTGATGACAATAGTTTCAAAGCCAAAACATGGATTACGACGAATTGGAAAATATAGTTTGGCCAATGGATTAAAGTCTCAGTGAATATGGTGAATGATTAAGCAAAAAAAATTGATTATTACTTCAATTCGGTACAATTTTTGATCATCATTTAATTGATGTGGAACAAGTAGTTAAAATTCGATGAATTATTGTTTTCGGTATTCCAAGCTCCATTTTAATGATTTCCGCTGAAGATTTCTTAGAAATTTCCACGAAATTACTTACTTTTTCAATGTGTTCTTTAGTAAATTGATTCAGATGGTCAACCTGGACGTATAGCATCACTTATAGTATCTCTGCCATCTGCAAATCATTTATGCCATTTAAAAATTGTGGGTTTTTATACACACAATTATCACCATCACGGCGATTTTAAACAAGTAGTATTTTTACCAATTTTAAAACAAAATTTAATGTTGGTCCTTTTTTTGTTTTTATATTCATTTTTCGTGACCAAATGCTAAAAACACAATGTTATTTTATGAGTAATTTCTTCGTTTCTATAAGATTATATATAAAATTTTTACATAACCTAGGCAGTAGTAGTTCTAGATTTTCTTTCTGTGGTATTTAAGTAGTTAAAATTCAGTGTTTCACACAATTTATTATATTTTATGTATAAAATTCAGTGTTTGAGACAAAAGATCTACCTATATGACACTGATTTTTGTTAATAAGTGGTGCCACAAAAAACTTGTAATCTTAAAAAGTTCCGTTAAGACAGACCATATATATGTGGTTACGGAAAGGTATACTTTATGTTAAATGGGTCCTCGACTCGATGGCATCATAGTATGCAGTATATAGAGGCTTTTAATCAAATTTTTATTAAACATATCTATTTTTTTTGCCTTTGCTTTCTCGTGCACGAGTACAATGCGGTGTATAATTATTTTTTTCTGTGTTTTATTTACAAAATCGTTCAAGAAAATTAAATTATCGTATACACATTGTGTGAATTTTTCTGCAATATCTTTTTTTTTATATTCGTACTATATATTATTTATGCGGTATTTATACAAGATGAAAAAATACATTTAATATATGTATGTTGAATTGTATAAAAACCACATGATAATTCTTTTTACAAATTTTTAAGGTAAATTCTGTACATATTCAAATAAGTATAGTTGTACAAAATATATATAATATATACACTCAACTACATTTATGGGGGTCAATGGATATTCTCTTAATGTAGTTAAACATATATACGCTTATAATAAAATATGAACATATAATACATTAATGGTTTTTTGCTTTGCATTCATATAATGTATATATAACTGTGTATGCTTTTTATTGACTTTTTAATGTCTGTATTATTTGTAGGTCTATGTCCGACATTACTTTCACTCTTTAAGGTGCTTGAACTTTTATACACTTTAAGTTTATTGTATTGTATATTTATACGTATGGCATATTACATGTATGTTATACATATATTATATATTAGTTATGTTGTGTGTACATATTGTGTATTAAACAGTGAATTTGTGTATATCCCATTGGAAATTGCTTGTCCGATCTTGGAATGTGCGAACCGAAAATAAAAACAGTAGATATTATTGGTGTGTAAATATAGATATTGAGAAATATACATATATTAAAACCGGATTATCACGTCTGGTTTACAAATATGTTATAAAATAAAGATGGTATACTACATTAAAAAACGTGTATAAATAATTCATTCTGAAGATACATCATATGCTGTGTGGTGTATATATTTATTTAATAATAAAGATAGTATACCACCATATAAATATATCTGGTGGGTATATTAAATACATTATAAGTGTAATAGAGGTGTAAATATAGCGATAATTAGTTAATAAAATATAATGTTCATGCATTTTATAATGATATAATAAGCTCATTAAATATATATATCAATTTACATATGCATAAAATATCGTAAATAAATAAGTACATTTACCAGCTGTATGCATATGAAACTGCAAGTTTTAAAATAAAAAATAAAACGGTTTATTTAAAAAGAATGATTTAAAATATTTTATTCAAAATAATCGTTCAGTTCTTCAGGTGTTTTGAAGGTTTGCGATATAAGTGCTTGTCCCATCGATGAAAACAAATGGTAATTGGAGGAAGGAATCAGATCTGGTGAATATATGGCGAGTGGTGTAACAAATCCCAGCCAAGTGATTTGTTTTATGTCTTGTGGCATGGTTCAAATTCATCATTTGTTGCCGGTAGCGATCTGCAATAATAGTTCCACCAGATTTTAATAGATCGCATAACATAGCATTTACATTTCCGATGCCCCCGATCACAACTAGAGAGCATTCTTTTCTTTCCAAATCTATTTGGTTTTGTAGTCAATGTTTCTCTGGTTTATCTGATGTATAACCTATAATTTTTTTGCGTTTAGGATTCTAACTGATCATCGCTTTCAAAATACGATGGATTTCATGCCTTTGTAGCAAAATTTCAGAAAAATTTCAATGCTCTTTTTTTTATTAAATTTTATAATATTTGTTTTTGAATTTGTGAATCATCTTTATCCAACAATGCTGGCGATTCAGTGTTTCCAACGTTTTTCGGTGCCGTCTTCCACGTTCTTTATTTTCCACATCAACATCACTGCTTTAGCATATTGTCTTTGCGATAAAACAAAACAGATTCATAACAATAAAAAACAACAAATCATTATGGCTAATTCATCAAAACTTTGCGAATACACACTCTCTTTGCCATAATAAACCGGAATGGCTATGTAAACCATAGAACACGTAACACCACCTCTTACTCTTTTTTTGTGATTATGTTCTGTGACCCTTCCTCAACAAATGGTCAAAATTTCATTATATTACATTCAGTAGAAACAAAAATACAACACATGAAGTTACAGCTGTTTTTGTGCGTCGGTAGAAAAATGAAAGAACCATCATTAAATTTTGTTTTAAAATTGGTAAAAATGCTACTCAAACATAAGACTTGTTTAAAATCACGGCAATGGCGATAATTGTGTGTTAAAAATACAAGTTCTTTTTTGATGGCATAAATTATTCACAGAAGGCAGAAAAGCTATAAGTGATGATAAACGTCCAGATTGACCATCTGAATCAATTTACTGAAGAATACATTGAAAAAGTGAGTGATTTCTTGAAAAATTTTAATTTTCTAATAATGGAGTTTGGAATCCGAAAACAATAATTCATCGAATCTTAACTCGTCTGCCTTAGATGAATTTGTTCCACATCAATTAAATGATGATCAAAAATTGTACCGAATTGAACTAATAATCAAATTTATTTGCATAATCATTCAAATCACACAGTATAGGAAATCAAATTGATTTTGAATATTTTATCAAAATAATGTGAGTTCAGTTCAATGAAACTTTACAATAATGTAATTTTATCTTGATTTATATCAAATTCTATTTTTCTTTATTACATATAATGTTAGAATTATAAAATGTTTCTAAATAGTATATAAATGTTAAGAAAATTCAAAATGTTATATGGGAACAAATATTCAATAGTACAGAATCGTATTAATTTAATTTAAAATATTTCTAATTGGAAAATAATCTCTAAAAACATAATAAAATATATAATAATAAGTCAATTCATATAATTTTATTTGTCTACAATGAAAGGTTAAAATTTATGCTAAATAAATGTCAAAACATTAAATATAGTCTAATATCTACATAAACAAATAATTATATAATATTTAACAGCGCAGAGCGTATAGCAATTAATTGAAAATATGCAAATATTATATATATATATATGTAAATCTTATAATCATTATGTCCATATGTATATAATATATAAACCAGTCGCGTCTCGTGATAATTTGAATATATTGACATATTGTTAATTTTGATTTACTAAAATATATTTAAATAATTTCCACAATTCTTTTGGAAGAAATAAAATAGTAAAATTCTTCCGCTTGAAAGTTTAAAAAAAAAAAAACTAGGATTTCATGAAATGGAAGTGTACTTTGGGTGCAAATACATATTTTCAATTTAAATGTAGCGTTATTTTGTCACATCAGTTCAGACCTGTTGGTAGTTGCCAAAACAATAAACTGGCGAAATGTAGAAGAGTACATGAAGTATCTCTAAAAATATATATGTATATGTATGCTCCTATTTACGGAAATTACTAATATAATTGTTGATGCGTTGTGTAGAGTTTTCCAGGATGTTCGCATCAATGTACACCTGGTGTATAAGACACCACTGATATATTCCTACCAACATAAATTCTAAACATAATGCATTGTATTAAAATATAAAATAATATAAATGCGCTATTCAATTTATTTCTTTCCGATTTTATAAGAACAACAACTTATTTATTATATATAGTATAATATTAATGACGATTTTCTCTTAATATAAACTGTCTGGCACATGCAATATAAAATTTGCATTTGATTTAATAATAAATAGCCAATCGTAAATAAAACTAACATTTATTGGAACCTTGAGACTTATGGATTATGGATTTTATTCAAATATTTAATTTTAAATTATTAGTTATAAGTAGGGGAGAGGGTGCGGATAAAGTATAGGTACTTTTTTGATTTTTGGTAAATATCTCATATATTAATCCAGTGTTTTAAAAAATTAAGTGCACATGCATTTATTTATTAATATGTAACAATGATTGTACTTTGTGGTAATGCATATGTTAATATTTGCCGTAAATTATTTATTAACATGATTAAATAATTTTTTCTGGATATTCTTTCGCGTCTGATAAGTAGTTATCATACATTTGTTGTCTACTTTATCTACACAGTACAATTTTAAGATTAAATATAATTAACACTAAATCTATTTTTATATATTGATAATGTGATTAATTTGATTTTTAAAATACTGTGCTTTCACTTTAATCGAATTTGTAAAACTTTCCAAATATATTGCTGTATATAACACTGAGATTTGAACTTAAACATATTTTTAGTTATATTTTTTTACCTTAGCAAGTTACAAACATACTATATTAATTTTTTTCTGACGGACAAATTGATTAAATTATTCTTTATATTGGTACACTTTATTGAACACAACGTACCGAAACTTAAGGGTAAAAAGAAAAGATTTCCTTGGTTGCATGTAACTCAAAATGTATGCTTTAGTCGCCTGTCTACTTTATCCACCCCATTATCCCCTATGTATTAACTAAATATTAGACAGTCATTTTAATTATTGCACATTTATATATGTGATCTTTATATGCTAAAAAAAATTAAGTTAATTAGTTTACAGACAGTTTTTTGTTAAAATTTTGTATATAGGTATTATTTGCTCGTGCATAAGATGTACGTAATATAAATATTCTATTGTATATTAAAACGATGTGAATAGTATTATGTTTGGTATTTTTAAAGTCTATAAAATTAAAAATATTATTTTATTGGGTGCTACAATATTGTAGTAAGCCATTTCGTCTCTATACGTCCTTTCATATAACCGCATAATTTCAATAATATCTCCGAAACTATATAATAAACTTATAACTCAATAGTTTAAAATTGTATATATGGATAATATAATCAATAAGTCTCAAGGTTCCAATAAATGTTAGTTTTATTTACGATTGGCTATTTATTATTAAATCAAATGCAAATTTTATATTGCATGTGCCAGACAGTTTATATTAAGAGAAAATCGTCATTAATATTATACTATATATAATAAATAAGTTGTTGTTCCTATAAAATCGGAAAGAAATAAATTGAATAGCGCATTTATATTATTTTATATTTTAATACAATGCATTATGTTTAGAATTTATGTTGGTAGGAATATAACAGTGGTATCTTTTCTGGGTCGATATTAATGAACATCCTGGTTGATGATGGTGTTTCATCATCGTCATCGGTTTATACTTACAATATCTCTGCATCAAAATTATTTTAAAATGAGCTAGAATGAAAGTCTTACATAATATAGGTTTTAATAGGAGCAATAATGCCATGATCGAGTACATTAAATTATGAATTTTCCAGAATTAGATGGCCAACTGTGCATTGTCAACTAACAAAAAAACATTGAATTCACGTTTTTTTTTTGCACTCATACATTTTTGTACTTTCGGACCAAAACACATCTATGGAACCATTCTGTGAAAATGTTCTCCGATAACCTACCCATTTTTTTTTTCCATCCATTGAATGGGCAATTACTTCAAATCTTGTCCTTTCAATGCTCGAGATAAATAAAAAAAATTGTATAAAAACAAGACAAAAAATCGTGTAAAAAAAGTAATTCGGGCAATTTTTTGAACCGTGTAAAAACAGTGTATTACAAATATTTTCCCTAGAATTTGGTCAAGAAAAATATCATGGATATTTCGATTTTCACAAAATTTTCAGAGCAACTATTGTCATATATATAATACATAATATAAATATAATATTTCATCATTCGCAGTGTAATAGAGTGCAAATAATATGTGTTAAATACACGCATTTTAATTTTTGTTTATATAATTATTTACTTCAGTAAAATATATTATATATTGTATCATAATTGAATCAGTCCTTTTATTATGTTTTTTTTATACGTAACTCCTATGTAATATTTTTTTACATAATGTTTAACCATTATGTGTAAGCAAATTAACTTATCATTAACATAATGGAAAGAATGAATGAATAGTTATAAAATAAGCATATTTATATCCGAAAAATCGTTATAAATAAACACATTCCCTTCAACTGTACTTATTATACTATGGTGAAACAGATTGTACATTAAAACTTTCAATCGAATTCAAGTATAAGTACATATAAGTTTTTTATTTATAAAATGTTTATGTCTAACTCAAAAGTTGCTAAATTTAGTTTAAATTTGAATGAACAAAAATGTTTTAAATAAATAACGTAAATGGTGTAATGAATATGATTTGAATTGTATATCTTTCTTCATATATATTACAGGTACATATATACACGATACGATACATATATAATTTATATCTAATTATTATTCTTCAGTTAAACTTCAAACTCTGTGCATAAACAATAAATAAATATAAACATTTAATTGTACATAATTTCGTAAAATAATAAAAATACCTATATACTAATTTATAATGTGCGAGTAAAATTTATATAGTATAAATACATAGATAGATGGGTAGATAGATAGATAGATAGATGGATAGATAGATAGATAGATAGATAGATAGATAAACACTTAATGAAACTATTATATATAACTACTACTATTATTTTATATATATTGTATATTATTATTCTTTAGAGAGATAAATTAAACTGTGCATAAATAAATATAAATATGTATATGTATAACCATTGTACATCATTTCGTAAAGTAATAAAAATACCTATGTTTTACTATTATTATAATATAGTAATTTAAATGAAACTATCTAATTCAAATCACATGTTATAACATTTAAAAAAAATAAATTTATGCGTATGCGTTGCGCGCGTTCATTGCTCTTTTAAAAAATGTTACGTTATTGTTATGTATTCATATGTATATTCATTCAGCAATGTATGTATTGAGGATCGCATTTCTTTCAGCTGACTGGAGAAAGTCTGGACAATTTCAGAGTTCATCTACCTTTGCCTTGCAAACAAAGTTAATTTATTTATATTCATTTATTTTTATTATTTTTATTATGTTTTTTTTTTTAATATATTTTTTGCTGTAGTGCTGTGCCATAGCACTGTTCTACGATTTATTTGTATTTGTATAAATGTGAAAATTATTGGATAGTGCAGTGTACCTATGCTACGTGTATATCGTTTAAATTTCATATCACAATATGTTCGTCATTACACGTAAGTTGTTTGCACATTATTAAGTTATTCATATTTCTTGACAATTTTTTTTTTTATATTATTTGTAATATATGTGTAATGTACAAATATACATTGCGTATCGCATTGTACATCGCATACATATGTAATTATAATAACATTGATAATATTATAAATTTTGATTTGAATGGAATGAATTGTTTATATAGAAAGCATTTTAATTTTTTTCATGTAACTCTGCATATTTACAACAAATTTATGAATGTTTCCGAAACTGTTTTATAATTACACTGATGTCGTATGCATATATAGCATATAGAGAAAATTAGGAAATTGAAATTTATTTATGTATTTATTTATTTTATTGAAATAATTATACTTTTGAAAACAAGCTGTTACCTTAATTTATGTACATGTATTTTATTTTGTGATAGGAAAAATTTACGGAAATATCCTGTGTTCAAAAAATTTTATATTTTGAAAAATTTGTATTTATTCTTCCTCTCCGCTAAATAGCTGAGCATTTCAAATAATTATTTCATACCTATAATAAAAAAATTAAATAAAAATGTATTTCAATTACAAATATCAGATACTTTAAGTACAAGTATTTATATAATATTTTAAGAAACTTAGAAGTATTTACGATAGACTGTGTATCTAATACAATACAATGCATATAAAATATTTTATCAGTCTGATGTAGTGTATGAAATTGCTGTTGTGTAAGTACCAATCTGTCTGGCATTACTATTAATATTATATTCAGTTGACTTAAGACGATTTTATTACAATATTGATCTGTCTCTAATATTTAGTTGGGTGGTAACGTTGAGATCTCTATGCATATTAAGTATATGTGTGTATGTATAGTGGTGTTAAGTAAAATAATATAGATATAAGCTGTTTTTTTAGCTTAACATATTATTACAATTACCTATGACGCCATAGTTTTTGTATTAATATATATATATATATATATATTATATATAGTTAACTTTATATCATTCCATTATACGTCGTATACTGTATTTTATTCATACAGTTTCATCAACCCCATCTATATATTATATCTAATCAAATTATTGGTTATAATTATTCATATTACGAAATCATATTCCGTCCTTGACACAAGCTATATAATTAAAATATTTATTAATGTATTAATAACATATAAAAATTTATAAAAAAAAAGATATAATATATTATAGTATATAGGTACACATTATTATGTATATATGAACAAAATATTTAAATTATATGGATATTAATGAATTTATGATCAACTTATATATATGGTATATATATAAAGTCAGCTTAATTTATTAAAACCATCGAAAATATATTATATTTTTAAATATAATAATCCATAAATTTATATTAAAATATACAGTGGTGTGCAATCAATTTGGTATTTGTGGTAGTAGCTCAAAACAATTAGTATTTTCCATAATAGATAAATAAATAATATTAATATTATTATGGATAAAGGTGTGTTTTCATTTTGCCTGTAATCTTAAGTCAATTGTATTCATTTCAAATGAAAATGGAAATTATCAAAAAATCCACAAAAAATATTTACCCTAGAAGTGTATTTTCCACGATGTAAAAAATAATTTGTGCCATATTTATTTTCATTCTTTAATATCTTTCCATTATTCTCAGTTGAAGTAAAAATACTTGGCCTAATTTAACGGTATATTATAGTATCCTTTTTTAACATAAACGTGATAATTACCTTATTTACATTATTATCTAACAAAAAAATATTATATTATCACAGGAATTATAAATCATTACATCGTAGATGAAAAATACCCATAATATTCAATTTAAATTGTAATCTATTTAAAATACTCGGAAAATTGTTATTAAATTTCAATAAATAACATGTGGAAGACAAACCAAAAAATTTAAGATTTAAGATTTCACTTACGATCAATATAAAAACACCCAAATCGAGTATTAGTCAGTATTATTTTAAAAACAATGTTACATCAAAATATTGATGATGATGATTTTATAAAAAGGTGAATTAATTCCGATACTTAGACCAAGGAATGTCTATTGTGTTCTCTCTGTGAGTTAATCCTCGAAGCGATGAAATGAAACCAGAGATGTTTCTTATATATGATCTGCCTAGCTTTCGCATAGACCAGACATTCGCATAAGTAGTAAATTAGATTATATCCATGAATTATTAAAAGTCATTCTTTAAAGTCACAAGTTCATTGAAATGGAAATTTCAAATGTAAATATGATATCCAGAGTAATCTATTATTCTATGGTTTCTAATAGGAACAACGTCAACACTTTCTTATAGTTTGTAAAAGAAGATATATATCAAATAATTTCGTATTAATAATACATATTACGGAATAGGCACGTTTCAGTAAGAACCTAAAATTCTGTGTAATATTGTGGAACGAATACAACAGAAGACAAGATTCAAGATACATATTTTACAAAATTTATACTAAAACAAAAAAAATTGTGTTTATTTATTCGAGATACATTTATTTTATTCAACGCCACTGCCTATACTATACACATAATACTCACATAGAATATAGATAGTATATTATGAATTGAAATGCCACCACAAATGATTTATAACTGAATTCATTTTAAAAGACTAATAACCTTTCCCAATGTTTTTTTACTTCTCTTAATATGTAAACTTTTACGCATAAATATTAAATTACACGCAACTAATTTTTTTTTCTTTTGATGAATGATCAATCGGTGAATGAATTGCTTAAATTTATCTGTTGTCTTGTTTCAATATTGAACTTTCTTTTTTATATGTAGTTTTATAATATTAACTTATATTTATTTCCACTATGCATATATATATGATTCTTCTCTGATTTTTACACTATATACATGTTTACATATACAGGTCGTACGCCGGAAAGGTTTACTACATTGTTTGGTCGTCATTTTTGGAACGCTGAATTTTGATGGTTCATATTTCGGTGGTGATGTTTATTATGGAAAATACTCGATAAACAAACGTGTTTTAATCGTAAATACATTAATTTTGTAATTTTCATGAAAAAATCAAAATGTGAGTTTCCATTTAAATGGATACGTTATTAGACAAAATAGTCGGTTCTGGTCTTCAGAAAATCCTCGTTACTACGGTTACCGTTACGCCGGGAACGTTATCGTAACCTTATTTATAACTTTTTGACACCAGAATAGGATGGTTTGGGTCTGGTTAACATATGTATTCAATTAGGTTGTTCAACTTCACATACAGCCAATGTTACAATGGAATTACTGAGAGATTTGTTTCCACAACAAATTACCTCAAGAAATGGTGATATCAACAGGCCCAGACTTTTTTTTGTGTGATTATAACTAGAAACTGCAGAAACTTAAACAAAACTTCGTGATGAAATCAATGATCTTGTTGAAATTTGTGAAAATATGATTAAAAATGTTATAAAAAGGGTCAGCATTTGTCAGGCTAACAGAGACGGACATTTAGTTGAAGTTATCTACCCAAAATTCAACATTTATCAGCCGTAAACCAATTTGTTTTCATTTTCCTTCCCGGCGAACACCCTGTATATACGTTGCGTACATAACGTGTGTACTATAGGCACAGTAGTGAGAAAAAAAAATAGTTAAAAAATATCATACATTTTGTTATTTTAATTAAATGTTCATCGTAAAATGTTATCCTTGAGTTTAATATGAAATAGAGAAAAATTAATGTACAATGCAATTCAACTCTATTTTGAATTGAATCTAGGATAATATAGCCTTTGTCGTTTTTACGAAATTTTATTTTAATTGTATACTTTTTATTATTTTGATGATATTTTTATGGTTTTTTTTTTAAGTTTCTGTTGAAGTGATATATTCTGTAAAGTTAAGCAAAAAAATAAAAAAATTAGAACCAACAGTCAAGCCGTTTGACTAATCACCTCTAGCAAATGCTACGACTAGGTTTTTATTCGCCTATATTTCACTACTGTCTAAAATCAAGAATTTTTATATTCCGATTGCGTCCTTAGCTCTTATATATATCGCATCGTCGTAAGCGAAATGAATGCCATTCTATGTGTGTGTTCTATGTCTGTGTGTACAAGGCTAATAAAACAACCACAATTTTTAATTATTAACAAATAAAATGGTTTAAAAGATTCATATATGCAAAATACAGAATATAATATTTTTAATATTTATTTTTTCTCTTCACTGTTTGTAAAAATATTGTAAATAAAATATATAATTTATTTGTGGATTTTATTTATGAACCAAAGAAATATTTAATTATTCGTTAATAAATTAATATAATGGTATTACACTTTATAAATGTACGTGATGAATTGTCGATAAATAATCGTTTACTGTAATTATGTATATGTATGTAATAATGTATATGTGTTGATGTGTATGTACGATCGGTCAATGAACCGAAAATAGTTGCCCCTCTATTTGACCCATATATTGAAGAAATGTGGTACAATATACTATAGGTGACAGCAGTTGATCATCATAACAATGGTATATAAGCGCATAATATATACATGAAATAGTACATATGCATATAAGTATATAAAAAATAATAAATCGTACTTTAATGAGAAAATAAGAAATCAATTTATTAAACAAGAAGATGATTGGGTTAAATATTATTTATTTTTTTACTTTTATTTAGGTATAAGTAAGTGTAATCGTGTACGGATCGTATATATAAAAATATAAATAATATGCATAGATATATTATGTACTTTGTTCATATTTTATATATATATACCATATTATATATATATTTGTATGTATGTAATTATGTATATACATATTATTTATATGTTTTATTATTTAAAAGTCTATAAGTATATAATATGAATATATTGAATATATATTAACACAAAGTTTTTAATATTGTTCAAACAGGAGTTGTGTGTGTTGTTAGCAAAGATATAAAAATTTGTGAAAGTGATTTTTTTGAATTAAATGATAAATTGAGAGTTTAAGAGTGTATTGTCCCCATTCACAAATAAATAGTAAACACAAATAGTTATATATATGAAGTAGAAAATTATATTTAATGTATATTATTCATAATATAATAAACAAATATTAAGTAATTATATGATCATTATAATAATACTCTATCAATATAATCAACCAACTAAAATTAAAACTAAAATATATTTAAATTTTATATTTGAATAATAATACTGTAGTGTATCTATAAAAAATAAGGTGAATTGTAAATATTTTGGAAAATCTTTATTTACAAATAAATATTTTCGTCTTTAAAGTAATCCCATCACCCCGATACAAGACTTATCGTTATCGCATTCCCTGAAACAGCCTGTTTCCTTAATAGTAATGTCTACTGGATCAAGTCAAAACCATGTTCCCGTAGCGACCTTTTGAGCTTATGTTGAATAACCAGAAGTCACATGGCACAGGCGAATATGGTGATAGTTGAACGTAATATGGATTGAATATAAATATAATATTCCTTTTGTTTGGCCAGACATAACAAAATCATAATAGATATAATACCAGGACAAGGACTACTTTTGAGAGGCTTTGGAGTGATTTTTTTTCATTCTTGGTTGATCTTTGCCATGAAATTGACTCGATTGGTCATCCGTTTCCGGGTTTGAAGCATATATTCAAGTCTTATTGCCCGTAAAGATGTGTTTCATGATTGTTCGATAGTCAGAAAACTGTCATTTTGCAGAAGTTAACTGACACTCTTTTTCAAACAAATTGAGTGTTTTTTGAAACCAAATGAGTATTGACGTGTCTGAGAGATAAAACATCAGGTATTCACCGCGAATTTCCAATAATATCAGCAAGGTCTCTAATTATTAACCGATGATTTGCAAGCACCAGATTTTTTCTTTTCTGATTTTCTTGACGTGTTGTGCAGCAGTTGACGTTGATGGTCGTCTTCAATGTTCCCTCTGCCGTCTCTTAAAGTTTTGTAGAACTTGTAAACCTTTTTTTTTTTTCAAATTATCCTCCTTATATTCATTGAAAATTGAATTGCTTTTGGAAGTGTCAACAGAAAATCTTCTTCTCAATCAAAAACTCACACCTTGTATGTTGTTGATTTGAAAATATTCAAATATTGGTCGATTTAAAAACAATTGTCTCCATATATATGACGTAATACATATGACTCAAATACATCTTATCATATACATATAATTGTTTTGAATAATTAATCCTGCCTTCCGTTTACACCGATAAGATAATTTATATTTAATTTCATTGGCTAATTTTCGATATTACGCAAAAAAAAAAAAAATAGCATACAATTAATATATGAATTAATAGCAACCAATCAGCGGTTTGCTATTATTATTTATTTATAGATAGAGTATTGCAAATATGTTTATATTGAAATAATTTATATGCACGGCGGCATCTAGTTTTTATTGTATTGTATATATTATAAATTTACATATAATTTATGAAACCGCAAATGAACAAATATTCGGTAATTAAAAACATATGTATGATATGCCATACACGAAAAACATTATTTATATATTCTAACAATAGATAAACCAACACCGGTGCATTTCTTCAGTTATCATATTCTTAAGTATTTGTTTTTTATGGTAATGGTAATTTAAAATTTAAATTTTCGAATTAAATAAAGTATATTGTGTATCGGCATAAAAATAAAAATTGTAAATTTGTACATTAGCCCGCTTGCTTTGTTGTTTCTTGAAGACAAGACAAGATAAGCTATATGCCAATTTGTTGGCATCCGAAAACACACTGCAATTTTCAACATATTATGGGACATGAAATACCCGTATTATAATTGCGAACAACATTGAAATATTTCTACACTCCAAAATCTATAGATATTGCCTTAAATATGAGGAAAATAATGGGTTTTTTATAATAATTGCAAAGAATTTACGCAAAATATATCATTATAATTTTTTCAAGAGAGAATCGTCATAAAACATATGATCTTTTATACCTTCAAAATTATTAAATTATTTAATAAAATTTTGGCAATTGAAAATCGGTACTAAGATTTATTAGTAAATGAATGTTAATGTTACCCGCATATGGGTCACTATATGGGTGTTATGTATTACACGAAATCAATTGTTTATCTATTGGGCAAAGGATATAAAATGATGAAAGTATCTATGACATTCGTATATTCTCATACATTAATATTTTTATTTTTATATTTTATTTATATATTGAAAGGAAAATCTAGGTTACGTTCGATAATAATTTTGAATAAAATGAGATCTAACTAATAATTTAATATCCGTTTAATAATTACCTTTTGTTTCACTTTATACATACATATAGTATTAACAGGTTTAATATAAATTATACATTATATTTGTGTAATCTTAATGTATATATTGTAGATTCCATAATATTCGTATACAAATAAACTTTATCAATAAGAATTAATTTACTTTCTCAAAAGTTATTAATAAAATATTAAATTAAAAATAGATTGAATGCAAAGTTCACATAATTTTCTTATTTTACTCTTATTGAATTTATTGCATATAAAGAAAGTGGTTTCTTCTTCAGATTTTTAACTATTAAAGTGTTCAGAATACAATCACAAATAAACTCTATATAAATACCCTCACAATATAACAATTAAAGAAATATTTGAATTGTATATTGTAAAGTATGTAATTGTCGTAGTATAAACGGTGACTAAAAATTCAAACAAGATTTGAATTTCACAACATTTGTGCGTTAAAGTTTGGCCAAAGAAAAAAAATGACCGCGTGACAGCTCACAGTGCAAGGTTATTAAAAATGGTGTACTGATTCTTCGAAAAAAATCATTTTCAGCGTTGTGATTCATTTTCAAAATTCATTCAATTCATCCACAACTTGTGAATGTTTGGTGCAAATTTTGGGCTCTGGAGGATTTATTGGATCATTCTTCTTCGAAAATGCAGCTGCATCCAAGCTAGAAATTCTGCCACATTTACCATATATGAAACGGCCATGTAAAATTTAAACAAAGGAGTGCGATGTGCCTGCAAAGCCGTGGAGTTAATTTACATGATATGCTATTCCATATACATAACCCTTTATCTTTTAATTTTATATATTTAAATACATCAGAATAAATTTAGGAAGTATATTCTATACAATACCACATTACTTACATATAATTAATGAAATGTACAGATAATATAAATGTATAAAATATGCAAAAACTTTGTAATTACAATTAATCTAATATCCCATTGAGAGTTGAACTATATTGCCAATAAATACCATGAAAATATAAATTTTCAGTCAATGTGTTGCTGATATTCTTGTTAAATATATATAATAATAAATAAATTGTTAATTAATATATTATGGTTTTTATATTGTTCTTATTATTTTTATTCCATAATTTACTATCACATTTTGTCGTTGTGGATGCTCAATTATTGAAACAATTGCAACAACAACCTCCTCCGCCAAAATATGGCTACATTAATCCGGTTGAAAACACGGATGATATTGGTATGTGCGACATAATAATAATAATAATATATAAATAATATTAGCAATTATAAAAATTAAACGGTGTTAGTATTACTTCAAATATACCTATAACCATACCGTAACCTATCGTTTGACCATTTGTTATTGTGCACAACGGTTAGTGTTTTAAACATTTCTAAAGCCAGAAATCGCGTTGTACAATATTTGTATTATAATATACATAATTTACTGAATAAAATTTTGATCGCTTACTTACAATTAAATTATTTGTGTTCATTTTCCTCATTAAAAGACTAGCATAAAATTTCATCCGCCATAATTAAGTGATAATTGATTTTGAAAAGACAGAAAAATTTCCGGTACTTAGACCACAGCATAAATCCATTATGTCTCGACAGATTTTTTAATATTTCATTTATTCAATTATTAAAATACATATATATAGCAAAAAAAATTAATTCGTGGAGAAATGAAGATGAAAACAACATTTGGGAATTAAGTGGTTTATATGAAGGTGATATTTTACTATACCATCAAGATTCTTCAAAAAATGGACTCCTGAATTCTACAGCATATTGGCCTAATGCAACCATTCCATATCACATAGACGAAGAATTTTGTAAATATATAGTTACATTTTATGTATAACAATATTTTAAGTTTTTAATTTTCTGCGCTTCCTATATATTTTTTTAAATTTCTTTTGCTAATAGCAAATAATGATACACTAACAATATTAAGAGCCATGCAAGAATATCATAATAAAACTTGTATTAAATTTCGCCCATATCAAAAAGACGATACAAATTGGATTCAAATAATGGGTGACTATAGCGGATGTTGGTCAAGTGTTGGTATGCAAGGTGGAGGACAAGTAAATATATTATTTATACATTTTTAGATTTTTGCAATGGAAGAACTTATCGAACAAAGAAATTGCAATTAAAAAAATTTGTGCTAAAAATGAAACCATAAAATGTTAAAAATGTAGAGGTAAATCTGAGGGTAAAGTAATCTCTAATACCAAAGTGAGAACTTTTAATTAAAACGCCAAACTTGTCTTGTTATACGCACGTGAAACTTGAGGATTACGTCGATTGATCATTTTTCGCCTACAAGTTGTTGTAAATAGGTGCCATCTAAGAATCGTCTACGATGGCCTGAAACAAGTGATAATGATTGGACTTTGGACTTGGATGAAGTACAATCAAAGAAGAATTCATATTGTCCAAGCAAGGGGTACTTCAAAATAAATGCTTTCTCTCGTTGATTTTGATTCAACTTTTATTTAACACATAATAATAAAACATAAGATTATGAACTTAACATATTATATAAAGTTCTTAAAATGAAACCAAACTAATAAAAATTCGTTAAAATCAATATAACAAATTCATGAACCTCCCCATGAATCAGAATATCTAGCACGAAGCCAATTTTTTTTTATTTATTAAATCGGTTTAAAAAATAACTTCGAGGTAAACACGTTATGATCACATATTGAATTGATTACATACATTTCATTGAAGGGGTTGCTGATATGGCAGTACCATAACAGACAGTAGACTTTTCCAAATATGATACTGATATATTTACGAACTCAGAAACCATAATAAATCAATAACATATCTATATAGGTGGTGAATCTTCAAAAGCCTGGTTGTGTTCATCATGGAGTTGTAGTTCATGAATTATTACACGCTTTAGGATTTTATCATCAGCAAAGTGCAAGTGATAGAGATAAATATGTAAGAATACACTGGGAAAATATTGAAGAGGGGCATGAACATAATTTTAATAAATATAACTCAAGTATAGTATCAGATTTCGGCACACATTATGATTATTCAAGTGTAATGCATTATAGTTCAAAAGCATTCTCAAGAAATAACAAAACAACAATTGAACCATTGGTTAGTATGTGCATAAAGCAATATTATTACCTATGCATGGGCTATTTTAAATAATTTATTAAACAGTTGAACCATTTTTTAAATAATAATTTGCATAAAAGTAAATTTTCTACAATGTGTTAACGTTTGTACTGAAATTTTATTGATTTATAGCAGCAAAAAGATGTCGTATTAGGTCAAAGAAAAGGTTTAAGTGAAATCGATGTAACCAAATTAAATCGAATGTATAAATCCATATGTAAACTACACAGTTCATCTACTACCAATAACAATCATAACAGTGATCATAAGGAATTTTTAACGTTTTTAAATTGGATTGAAAAAGAATTTCAGATATAATAATAATTTTATCGCAACAACATCTACCATAGCTTGATAATTGTGCCCTTAGTTAACTAATATTTAAATAATAAATAAATAGAATTTACAATTATTGCAAATAATAAAATCTTTTTGGTTTATTTAAATATACTTAATGTTAATAGATAAGTATAGGGCATTACATTGCATGTATAACAACATATGGTCCGCTATTATTCATATATATTATTATTATTATTATTTTATACGTTGTGCACTATTTTCCAAATCATCATATATATTCAAGATTATCTGTTATGTGTATCGCATTAGATTTATCTTTTTATCTTTATCTTTATCTGCCTATTTAGTGTATATATTTTTTATCTTTTTAGATTTATCTTGTTTTCTTGTGCATCTTCTTTTACACAAACATACACAGGTTACTGTAGTCCTACTTCTTAGTCTGACATAAACTTAGTATTCTTATCTGATCACTTCCTGTTCTTTGATCTATTATTATTAAGTTTTCCCTTGAAATACGTATATCTCTGGCATTTCTTCGGATAAATGTTTGATCTGAGCCTAAACGTTGAACCATATATTGTATGAAGTATTATGCTTCTTTGATTCATCGTTAATAGTTGCCTTACAGATACCTAAGATCAGATAATATGATTTCACTTTACCAATTATAAGCAAATTTCCTATATTCATTAATTATTTATAAACTATTCAAAATTATTGTTATAATACTTTTCTACCTCAAAAATTGCAAATATTAATTTCATTGCACATACGAACCCTGAAGATTTCATGTAAACAAGCCTCATTTCAAAACAATCACACTGATGATCCTCCAACATCAAATGAATGTGTCAAACATTTTCATACTTTGTTTTTCTCAGTTATTCAAATTTCACTCACGGATATAATGTTATTTCTACTGGAACTGGAAGATAACGGCGGCAATAGTCTGGCATCTAAATATGTACACTAAGTGCCTTTAAATATCTAACGTCTATAATGATGTCATCTGAATACCGAATGATTTTTGAAAATCTTACAAAGTGTATATACTAGTGATCATTAAGTAAAAACCTGTCTTTCAGAGAAAATCATAGTCGGTGAGGTCATGTATTCATCATTGAATATAAAATCGACGATTAAGTAAGACATGTATGACTTTCACACAATGAAACGATGCTGCGTTATCCGTTTTTTTTTTTTGTAAAATTTTCATTTTCCGAGCTACATTATTATAGTTTTAATATTTATTACATATAAATAATTAAAAGATATTTATTTTATTATTTTAAATATTTATTTAAAATTTAAACATGCGATTACAGCAAACAATCTTTGTAAAATTAATTAATAATCATCGTTTTTGATTATATAAAAACATAATCGTTTAAATTCATCACATGCTGCTTCTGCATCCTGAAATAAAAAAATGATTCATTGATTTAGTTTAGAAAATAACATTGCAGAAAAAAAATTATCTTATTGTAATGGATAGGCATATTAACTATTAGTTGCATGTTCTTGCCATGATTTGGAGATTGATTGATTCCATAAAGAGTATATAGTTTTAGTTTATGTTTATTATAACAAAAGTAATTTCTATGGTACTAACTGAATTGAGTATTGATTTCGCAGAATTTTCTAGGAACTGCTCATATAATCCCACTATGGAGCTACATTAAAAATATTATTAAAATCGATTGAGAAACGTCCAAATTTTCTAGAATATTTATTCTGGGTTAAATAAAATAAATGTAAATTTCCCTATGGTTATATAAATTACATGTTGACTCTTTTGCACATGAATTGAATTGAATTGACAACATAAATTTTATATTATTTTGAATATTTTGTAAAACAGAAATCAATAGACAAAAAAATATGAATGGAAAACATAATCGAACTGAATATAAATATAACAAATAAAAATAAATTTATATTACATACATTTCGCACTTGTTGATTGGAATCATACATTAATGCTTCAATTGTATTTTGCAGTTCTGATGTCCAAATATTTTGTAAGGAAACACAACTATAACGACTAGCTATTAGCAAAATTATACACATTCTTGATCTAAAATATAATAAAATTTTAAATTTATAAAAATTTTCATACAATTTGAATTATAATATGTAAAACCTTAGAAGTGCATTTTTATTTGTCAATAGCTCAATTAAATCAACATTTGGATGAAATATAATTGTTTCTATTAATTCAGCATTTTCTGGGAATGTACGTAAAATATAAGAAAGTATTGCTACAACGACATTTGCTAAACGTATACTTAAATCATTTTCTGTAGCTAAATTTTGAATAAAAAAAAGTATATAGAAATAATAATTTAGTTATTAATTATTTTAAAATTTATAGATAATGTAATTTTCATAATAAATATATCCATAAGCAAAGTCTACACTTTCATTCCATGTCGCTATCATTTATAACTACAACATTGGTGAATGTTCTAATCTAAGACAATATGTTTCAGTATTAGGTGTGAGTATGATATGGGTATGTGTGCTTTGATGAATTAATAGAATATTACTCCACATAGGATAAAGGTACAAAAATTTAGCCCGTAACCAGTCTCCATCACCATAAAAGAGAAAATTTCACGAACATTAGTATTCTAATGTACATAATACATAATAAATGGAAATTTTGATACTCATGACAATGTGATCTTACACAATATTGTATCTAATATATAATCGTAATTTGAAAAATTAATAATAATAATTTACTTTCAATACAAATAATTTACGGGATTTTTTACTATACATTAAATAATTTTAAATAATTATAAATTTGATTCTATTAAAATCTATATACATTCAGTTAACTACAATATATGCATTGATACCTTCACACATCTCTATGAATTTCAAATTAATTGGACTTAGAATATGATGTTGTGTTATTGGGTATCTATGCATAGATTAACATATTGAATATTTTCCGTCATAAAGGACCTCTACTTAATAATCAATTTTCAATAAAATCTCTACGGTCAATAAAATTTAACTTAAAACCTAAACATTCAATCCAATTTCAGCGTACGCCGTTCTAAACACAGTTGTCGTATATGTAATATATATTGATACCTTTAGATAAAAAACAAACGAGTAGTTTATCGACACCTAACATAGCAACTGCATCATATAATTGTGATAAAAATTTATCGTCAAGATGAACAAGATGACAAGCAAGTTCATACAATGTTGCTAATGTTTTTAATTCATCTTCTGATAATGAATCCACACTTCTAAAAATTAAATAAATAAAGTAACAACATTTAGAAAAATGTACTTCAAATAAAATGTAATTGTATATATTGTATTTTACCTATAAATATCGGGAGATAATGGAGAATTAGAAGTTATATCTGATACAGATTTATCGGTATCGTTGTTTGTCTCTATTACAGGTTTGATACACAATAGCTTAGAAGCATATATTATATTTGCTACTAATTTTACTTGAATATATACCTAAAATTGAATGTATAATCTGAAAGTTAAATAATTTATGTATATTATAGTTTTGCAATATATATACGTACATTTTGAATTATGTCAATAAAATTTTGCGATTCATCTATTATCAAGGGTAAACTTAATAATTGTGCAACACAATCAATTACTTTGAGACTAGCTTTACAATTTCTTAACGGAGACACAATAATGCCGACCTATATGTATATTAAATAAAAAAAATATATGTAATTAATTAGTACACAGAAAGCTCAAATTAAAAAATCAAAGAGTAATAAAGACAACTAACAATATATTGTTCTTTTAAGTAATCTACTTCACCATCTAAAATTTCTTGCATAGATTTATGTAAAAATGCTAACCATTCATCGCTATCAATTGGTTGATTTTGATTCTCAGTACAAGTGTCCCAACCTGGTAGAATTCTATAATTCAGCATAATAAAAAAAGTTATATTCTGAATTATTAAAATATTAATTTAACAATAAAATTTTGTTTATAACAAAAGTTAACGATATCGTTAAAATAAAAATTTTTAGCTTACAGACGACAATACTCCTCGGTCGTTATGCTGGATAACGATCGTTAGTAATTCGTTATTTAAATATAAATTAATATACATATGACATATAGATATCTTGTCATAAACAGTTAAAAAAGGTTAAATAAATAATAAATATAAACTCACAAATTAGACTCGTTACTTGTATCTAATTCTTCACTGTTATATAAATTTTCTGTAGAATTACTTTCATCAAAAGAACTTGACTGATAATCAGTTCTATCAGAAACATTTTCTAAATTTTGATTCAATTTTCTACGTTCTAATTCTGGTGATGTTTTCTGTAAAATATATAAATTTTCGAGTTTTCAATCATTTTCTATATCAATTTTGTTCATTGAGTATGAATGATGCTGAAGAGTACGCTATATAATCAAAAAGGCGATAATCACAAAAATTATTGTATTTAACTACGAAGTTGATAACCAAGAATAATACAGAAGGCTATAATCAACTTCGACTATAACAATGAAAACTGATTAAGACATACCTGAATTTAGCAAATACACAAACGTTATGTTATTTTATTTATATTTATCGAGTTGCGGACCAATAGGAAAAATGAAATAATGTTCATGTATTTACTACAACAAGATATGCTAGAATCAGTTTTCGTAGTTATAGCCATTCTTGATTAAAGACCACTAAATTAATTAATATCATATTATTTTATATGTTAGTGAACCTAGAGTTATGGACCTAGAGTGAAAATAATATCATGTTTGTGTATTTACTAAATTCAAGTGTGCCCGCATCAGTTTTCATTGTTATACTCATTCTTGATTATAATCTTGTGAATTAATAACATTCTTGCTTATCAAAGTCGTTGTTAAATAAAATGATTTTCGCAATTATCGTCTTCTTGATTAATAACTTCTTGTTTATAACCTGTTCCGGAAGTTGAACATCATCATGGTCTACAATTTCTTGTACGTTCATCATGGTCGTTTTCCTTTCCTTTGTAATTAAATCATTATTACATGGAAAATTATCCAAAAAATGTTTTACAATTAAATTGTCGTTTTCTTTAACGTAACAAACAACGTTATTATATATATTATCATTATTATTAATATTATTTTCCTTCCCATTTATTTGGTATTGTTGTTGTTGTTGTTGTTGTTGTTGTTGTTGTTGTGGTGGTGGTGGTTGTTGTTGAGGTGGATGTTGTTGTTGTTGTAGTGGTTGTAGTTGTTGTTGTTGTTGTTGTAGTTGTTGTTGTGGTTGTTGTTGTGGTTGTGGTTGTGGTTGCTGTTCTTGTTGTTGTTGTGGTTGAGGTTGTTGTTGTTGTTGTGGTTGAGATTGTGGTTGAGGTTGATGTGTAGGTTGATGTTGAGGTTGTGGTTGATGTTGAGGTTGTGGTTGAGATTGTGGTTGAGGTTGAGGTAGAGGTTGTGGTTGTGGTTGTGGTTGTGGTTGTGGTTGTGGTTCTGGTTGTTGTTGTTGTTGATGTTCTTCTTCTTCTTCTACTTCTTCATCTTCCGTTAAATCATCCATTTCAAAGCTAACACTTTTAAGATCATTACAATCTTCTATTTTTATTTCCTCAAGACACTCTTCTAAGTCAGTTTCAAAATTTTCATAATCAGTTAGTAACAATGCATGACCACAGTCACTTGATAAAATTTTATTATCATCTTCTCTATATGTGTATGTATATGAATAGATCAATAAAAATTATTTAAAACAAATACATATTGTTGGTTTTCTAAATGACTAAAAACAAAGAAAGAAAAGAAGAAAGTTTCGCAACAATTTGTTTCAGTTATGTTCACCAAAAAATTTTCTTGGAACGAATTTCGTCAAATTCTCTCGAATTGTAATTGTTAGTGGAAAATAAATAATGTTAATTGGGGTTATCCACACAACAATTAATATATATGTTAATATATAAGTGACAATATACAAAAATATTATTGAGCATTACTATTAACAATTAGTGGTGCAGTTATTAAAACGCTCCAGCAGGCGCTCAGTTCTGATACTGACATGATAAAAATTTTACAATGTTTTCCATACCAAAAATTATATAACTGTACTACTATTTGTTCGTTTTTGGGCTCTAAACAGCGAATATATTCAAAAATATAGTGTTGGACGCTATTCAGAGATTAAAACACACGCACAATACTATATGCAGTCATATACTGAGTATTTTAGCAATTTGACTGCAATATTATAGATACCAGATTGATAGACAGTTATATATGTATGCCAAAGGTTACGTATGGACGATTCAGGATGAACGCCAGTGTGTCATATACTGACTTTTTAAATTATGTATTTACTAAAACGTTTCAGTAAACTTAAATTTACATTTGGTTTTAAAAAAATTATTACACGAAACCAGAAAACATCCAAACAACATCCAGAATATACGATATATTTCCTTTGCAGCCGTTGGGTTGGAATGTATTATAATTATTATTGCTAAATTTTTTTTTATACCAATGAGTATGTATAGTTATTTTTAAAAATGTTTACTTACTTAAAGGAAGCCACATCATGCGTTATTTGTTCTCTTTGTTTCTCCTTGGCTATGTTTTGCGACGCACTTAATGGATGTGTAAATGGTGAATTCGTAATATTATCATAGTTAATTGTTAATTTTCCTTTTATAAATGGATGATGTAATATTTTCGGCCAACATAAACGTAATTGTGGAGTTTTCGTCAGTAAACCCTACACGGTTAAATTAAAAAAAAAAAACATAGACGAAACAGATATTAAAACAAATAAAATAATTAATATTTTACATAAAATACATTTTAAATAAAATGTAGAGTACCTGCAAATATGATACGCAATTTTTAGTTAAAAATGTTGGCCATCTAACTTTTCCATATTTTATTAAGTGTAGTAATCGTACAAAAGACGATGTACAAAATGGTGGCTCTCCAGCTAAACATTCATATAAAATGCATCCCATTGACCATAAATCAGCCAAATGATCATAAGGCATATCATACATTAATTCCGGTGCCATATACAAAGGGGTGCCCTATAAAATAAACGAAAGGTGAACCAATTATTATTTCATGCGTTGAAGGAGAAATTATAATCGATCAAAGATGTATACACTTCACATTGGTGTCCAATTTCGATTATAGGTAAACTTTTCTATTTAATTCAATTTATATCTAAAATGTTTCCAAATTAATTAATTATTTTAATTATAAAAAATATTTATAAAATTAAAATTTTTTAGAAATATTAATAAAAATGCTTACATCACATTGCAGTATGTGATCTTTTACTAATCTTATGACTAGGGCTAAACATAAGACCAGTCACAAATGTATCACATGCATTAATAGAACATTAAAGTATGCCTAATGTTATCTCGTCTTTACGTTTCAGTAGCGACTCAGCATATTTGTATAATTAGTGTGTGGAATTTTTTTTTTATCTAAGATTTTATGTGCAATTTAATCATGTTTTATTTTTGATTAAATTTCAGTTTATCTTTAATCTGGCATTTTAATCGCCGAAACTTAATGCCATAGAGATTCACAACGACATAGCTTTAACATTTTTAAAAACTATGAATATATAATTAAACGATTCTATGGTAAAATTGAAATGCTTTTTCCACCTAGTTTGAATATATGCATATGAAATCATTAGGCTATATATATAGAATATAGATTATAAATATTAATATTAATGTATATTTTAATGTGATCCATTACAGAAATTAGTTACGCTAATTATTTCAGGAATATGCTGCGAAATTTCTATACACTATATCATAAATTAAATAAATTAAATGAGTATGAATATATGAAAGTGATTCTTAAAATACTAATTTTGAATTCAATATACTTAATATTAAAAAATGCTATTAGTAACATTGGATTGGCAAAAAAAAAGAAAACATTTTCCTGATGTAGCATGAAAATGGAAATTATCGTATCCTCGTTTGTTTCTGTACATCTTGATTACAAGCTGTGTATTAAACATATTACGTCTATAATACGAAGATGAATAATACATGATGTTCAAATATATATATATTATATGCTTACTTTAATAGATGTTAAAACATGTGTTCCTAATGTCATATTGCGGGCTAAACCAAAATCACATAATTTTGCTTGCTCATTATTATCCAGTAAAACATTTGGTGGTTTTAAGTCTCTGTGTAAAATTCGGTGTGAATGTAAATAATATAAGGCTGATATTAAATCAACAGCAAGTCGTTGAACTCTTTTTTCACTAATTGAACCTTCACGGCATAACAGTTTATGTAAATCACTTATAGCATATTCTGTAACTATCACCAATTCAATATTTGTTTCAAATGAATCCAACATCAGAATAATATTTGGATGTTTTAAATGCAACTGAATTTCACATTCTTTACGTAAATTCTTTATGTCATCATCGGAACGACCACACTGTAAATTATTATTATTTATATATATGAAAATTAGAAATAATATTTTATTATTGTATTCATATTTTAAGTGCATCGCGGTCAGTTACAGATGTTCAATTATAAAAATAATAAAAAAAATTAATTTAATTTTGAAAATTATCATTGATTTTTTATTTACTCTTAGGTTTGCTAATTTTTTAATGGTAATAATTGTTAATTGTATTTTAAATAATATTGTTCTTCTATATAATGCTAAATAATAAACAGATACAACACACAATAGAAAATAATATTATGTAGTCAATATCCCACTGAAGATGATCACAACAAAGGATCGAAAATATTATGGAAAAAATATTAAAAAATATATTGTGATTTTTATTTTAATTAAATTAATATATCACATACCTTTTTAATTATTTTTAAGGCAACTATTTCTTCTGTATTTACATTTTTACCTTTATAAACTCTACCATATGAACCTTCTCCTATTGGAGCAATTTTTGAATACTTAAACTTATTCATTTTTGTAATTTAGTATATAAGTTCTGTTCTATTTGTGACTAAAGAATATTATGTGAAATTCTATATATTTTTTTACAAATAAAACATTTTTTTTATACCGAATGAACAATCAATTTCACAGGTATCTTTTTAACATACAACAAAAAAAAAATAAAAATAATATTGTATGCGTGTTTATAACCATCAACTAACATTGGAACACTGAAATATTTCGTCTCTAATATGTTGGGTATAACATAACTTCAGAAGAATTTTGAGTTTTATTGAGTTTATATAATTTTTATTATTTCAAAACATTAGCTAATATCAAAATATTAATTTTATATTTATTATTAAATTATATTATTATATTTTTGCGATAAAA
Source organism: Bibio marci (assembly GCA_910594885.2). NCBI lineage: Eukaryota > Metazoa > Arthropoda > Insecta > Diptera > Bibionidae > Bibio > Bibio marci. The sequence continues at coordinate 31,273,871 of OU343114.1, read as the reverse complement.
TATAATATAATATAATTGGAAGAAAGTATTTATCCGACAAATTTTGTTGAACTTACCATACCAATAATATTTTCTATGTGTAAAAACATAATAGTTCGCCGTAAATCGATATATATTTACATGTGTGTGTTTTTATGTCGATTTTATACTACAACTCATTGTCAAAAAAAAATGATCTTCTTAAATAAATTACCATCTTCTCTTATTGTTGATGATGATGGTTGTTAGGATAAGATGATAAATAATAAATTGTATATACAACACAAATATTTTAAAAGTGGAGTTAAAAAAAGTCAAATTCTTTTCTTTAATAACAATTTTAAAATAAACACTATTGGAACGATGAATACATTTTCTTCATAAATAAGATATTCGTGGTAATTTGCTTTGATTTGATTTTTAGTTTCTTCATATAGTCATCTTATGGCGTAGTGGTACTAAAATTTAGTATTATTTAGTCACAGTCACAGACGTTTCATACATGTTTCCTTATGCTCCGCACTTACTCTTAAGTATTAATTGTTAGATTCCTTTACTACGATCAGAAGGTTTACCGCATATGCGTAAGTACTCCTAGTATCAAAGAGGTTAATTTAACGACACTCAAGTAGTATCCTCAACTGCTAATTAAACCATTAATTCCGGGTGCCATCATTTGAAACCAAATTTTGGAAGATGAGAAATCGTTGAAGAATGTTTCACAATTATTATAATGACATAGCTCTCCTGCAATTACTGAAACCGAATACTATAAATATGCGTGTTTTTCTATATTATATCTATATATTTCTGCTGCTATCAAATGTATAATTTCATTTGTCGTTTATGTTGATAAAGTTGCTGTTCAATTTTTTTTATTTCTAGAGTCTTTGATACCTCTTATTTAAATTGAAAAATAATCGTAGAACCTAATAAACTGAAATGAACGCATCAATTGTACCGTATATGTAGTGTACAGATTTACTAGTTACTGTGTGTCAGAACAGAGTACTATAGAAAATACATATACTTTATTTACTGGTGTTTGTTTTCCAATCTATGAATGAATCTGTTCAACGAGGTATATATAGGTGCTATTAGAAGAATATTACCAGATGAAACTCATATAATTCTTATTCTACATATAGAGATTTGAGTTAAGCATTAATTAAATTCATGTTAGAACTTCTATGTATTAACTATATAAATGAATGCAGTTACTTATTTTAATTTAGTTATACGTAAAAACGGTAAAAATACATTGTCTGATTTAGAATTAAAAGCAAACATATTATTATACAATAAAAAAATATAATATTTCAAACCATCCGCGATATGTTTAAAATTGTAAATATCTATTATAAATATATATTGTTTAAACAGTGATACAAAACATTATTCATATAAAAACCTATTTTTTTTTCAATTATATTTCTCTAATTTTACAAAATTTTAAGTTATACGAATAAAATATTTTGAATCACTTTGCTTATTTTACAAATAAAATATAAATAATACGTATATATTATTAAATTAATAACATCCTCCTTCATTTTTTAGGCACCATGTCGGTGCAATTGCTTCTGCTTTAATACCTTTGGTTTTTAATCGTTCATAGTGTCTAAAAAAACGAAGTTCCGCCAATACAGTTGTAATTTCTGGATTTGTCCATAATCGTTCGGCAACCGCTGCTGCTCTTGGCCATGCTCTAGAATCTAATGTACTTTCATCAATTAGTTCACTCCATACACATGCCTCTCCGCCTAGTACACCATTTAGACGAGGTATTTTATTTGTGTAAACATCACGCCATGTATAATACTTTGTTGTACCCCAAAATCCATGATCAAAATACCAAGCATTTTTTGTAGATACAATTAAACTGTATCCTTTTGTTAATAATTGTGTTACTAATTTATCATGTGATTCTACCCAAGTTTGAATGATATATCTTAAATAAAAATACATTTATCAAATAAAAAAGTGTATAATTGATAACAATTGTACATTCATGAACTATGGCAATTAAAAACCAATTCAAAATTATATTTACTTTAATTTTCTAATATTCATTTTATAGGACTGTATTGAAAATTACATTTTTATTCCAATAAACAAAACATATATAATTATAACAATTGCCATATAAAATGATTTTTATTTTTCCTAAAATCTATATGAGTTATTTTCTTTTCCCCATTTGGTAAGACAAAGACCAATTGAACGAAATGAAATATTAACATTTTAGAATTTACCACAAAAGACTTGTATTTAAAAAAACAAGTATTACAAACATTTATTTTGTAATAATATCAATTGTTCACCAAAAATTAAAGTCAGTTCTCTAATAAATTTCACATAATTAATACGTGTTTAAAAATAAACATCAAATAATATGAAAATTCCTTAAAAGGTATCGTCGAAAATGGTCCTCGTCTTACCGTAAATATTAATTTTTAAAATTTTTTTCTATTTACAAACATTCTGCTGAATAAATTTCATTGAATACAACTAATAATTGAATTTATATTTTACCTTTCTTTTGGTAGATATTTCTCAATATTATCAATTTCGGTAAGTTGACTGGACCAAAGAATAACTTTTCCAGGTGGATCTTGTTTTGTTTTATATCGTGGTGAATTTTCATTTTCAGAATCCCAAATTTGTAATGCTGAAGCCTATAAGTATTATATTTTACTTACATATATAGTTTTAGTCATTTAACATCATATTTAACAAATTTTTTGTATGAAGTAAAACATCATTAATTATAAAATGAAATACATATATTAATAGGTGTATTCCTATGAAACAATAAGATAAGTATAGGTTAAAATGCAAAATATTCAACTTTTGTTTATTGTATAGTTCTGTAAATTTATAGTATTGTTAAAGTATTTTTTGTATAAACATATCATTTTGTTTAACTTATTACTTATAATGGATGATGATAATTTTTTTGATGTAAACTGTTGCTGAAAGACATCGTTTGCTTATTGTGATACTTGTGCGAAAATGTTGGTAATGACATATGCACATATTCGTTTGGACAATTCAAAAGTTTTAAATTTTGTAGTTGCATTTATTATAATTGAGTTTTTCTAATAAAAAAAACTTGTGGTTTCATAGTAATACACCTTTCACTTCCAATATATGAAGAATTTTATATGTATATATTTTATATTTTATATATGAAGATTATTAAAATAAATTTTAATGAAATATATTATGCATGTATTTACCATTTTATTTCCAGACTTTATTATAGTAATTTACCTGGAATTCTGACCAAAGTTGTAAAAAATCAGATACAGTTCTACCATGTCCTTGCTTAACTAATAAATCAATAATTTCTTGTGTTGAATTCCAACATCCTAAGTGTACCTTCAAACAAAAAATATATGAATTATAAATTCAATTTTATATGAACATTACACTAATATATTATAATTAAAAGCACTTAAAAGCGTTAGCGTGGCAATTTATTAGAAATTATTTTATGATATTTTTTAGTTAAATTATATACAAAACCGTATGCGACCACAATTACCTCATCTCCACCCATATGTATTGTTTCTGTGATTGGTAAAATTCCTAATAAATCCTTATAAATATTTCGCAATACTTTATATACATTTGTGTTTACTGGATTCAATTGACCACAAGGTGGTTGAATGCAATAATTTCTCCACGGTTGTTGATTTACACAAACAGCTAAATCACCAAAATCATAATCTGGACCCCATTGCCAACCATTTCCTTACAGGATTAGGATAATTTTTAAATTAATCAAAATCGACGCAATATAATAATACAAAACATTTATTACTCTAAGTGTGTATGGAGTATTAATAAAGTGTGAGATTACTGATGTTTAGAATACATAATATACATGTTTTATCGATACGTATGGATCTGAAAAAAATCATACCTGAATGCGAAGGCGCATCAATTTCCAAAATTACTCGTATTCCTCGAAAATGTGCATATTTAATAACATCTTGTGTATCAGCATATCGATAAATTTGTTTATGTGAATAGGCACCGTATCTAAATGAACATTATTAATTTATATTTGTATAAATGCAATTAGATATATATATTTTAAAAAAGATAATTGTATTAATTTATAATAATGAAACAATAATAAATTGTAAACTAAAATATAAATTATCGTATTTCAAACCGAACCCCACATAATCACATGATTTTATTTGTTATTATTATTATGCATTATTATAAGTAGTATCAAAATTTCGACACTAAGCCAATATAATATATATATATATTTTCTTATAATACTTAAAACTTTCAATAATTTAATATTTTTCTTTTTGCAATTTCCTTACCTTGTCATTTGAGGTACATTTGGTATTTCTAATGGAAAACTTTGAGAGTCTGTAGCATGCCAATGTAAAACATTTAATTTAGATGAACCCATTGCGTCGATTGTACGTTTTATATCATTAACTGGTATAAAATTTCTAGCCGTATCTAACATTAAACCACGATGCGAAAATATAGGACGATCTTTAATTTGAGCATTTGCTAATATTACCAATCCATTGACATCTGTTATAGGAATTGGAAACATAAACATATAAATAGAAATAAAATTTATTTAACAAAAATATTCTGTATAGGAACAAAATTTTAGTAAATGTTTCTTGATACATTAATCGGCACAGCATATTTATGAATATAAATATAATTATATTTGATTTACCTTTTAAAGGCAGTGCTTGTGTTATTAATTGTGACAATGTTTCTAAACCATGTCTGCCTCCAAATACAGTAAGCGCATATATATGTACATCAACTTCGTTATCTGCGGGAAAAAAATTGTTATGATTTAGTGTTTAAGACTATTATTTTACAATAGAACATTTAAAATTTTCGGAAATCAGATCTAAACTGTATTTCTTTTAAATAATCACGCTATTCAGAGATTAACTCCGTCTGCACACAACATTAAGGGATAAATCGTACAAATATAAAATTAATTGATTTAATTATTTTAGAAACAACTATCCGTCAGATTTATTACTCAACGTTAAACTAAATTGAAGAATTGTTACGTACTTTCCCATGCGGAGTTTTTTTTTTACTATTTTAACTTTGTAACAAATGTTTGGTAGATATTGATTCAGTATACTCAACTGATGAGTGAATATAGAATCGATAAACTGTGTAATGCATTTATGAGAACAGTTCCTGATATCGTTGATAACCTATAATAATGACTTAATGATGATGATATTTAAGTGCATTTGATTATATTTTAATATTATCGTAGATATTTTAATATCTTATAAAATTTTCCAATTTAATATCAAAATAAGTGATCATATTATCGGAGTATGTATATAATAATGTTTAGTATGTACCAGTTGTAGTAATATCCAAGCTATAACTTTCATCTGTAGTCCACGTTAGATGTTCTTCATTTGTTTCAATTGATATTTTTACGACAACATCTGTTTCAAAATGTTGTTTACAATTTGCACCACATTCTTTGCATATATTTTCGATAAATATATTAGTAACTTTTTTCATATATTCATTTAAATTTGGAGGTATATCTTCAATATTAAATCTGTCCAAGAGGAAAATATAAAAATTGTCGTTAAATATAAATTTATACATAATAGTTTCAAGATATATTTTTACAAAAATTTTTACCGTATACGATCTGGTTGAAAATGTATAACGTTTTTGCCTAACAATGTTGAACCAGTTGGACGAGGCCACAGCGCACCATATCGTCCACATGTAAGTCGACATATATTTTGAGTTTCATATATAATAGTTAAATTATTAGTTGATTCTTGTCTAATGCACTTATCATTTTTCCCACATATCCAACTAGTACTTAAACTAAAAAAATTTATGTGTTATTCTTATTAGATTTTATGTGCGGGTTATTTGCGTTAAACAGGAATAATTCCAAATGTTAAAATTGAATAAACATTTTTTGATATGGAAAAGAAATTTCTTAAAATAACCGCATTTATCTCATACGAAATAAATGTTTCCGAAATAGTTTACTGAGTTTGAATTTGTTAGGATACATACTTCCAGAAATGATTGTTATTTGAAAGAACTGTTAATAATTTAAAATTCTGTGTTTGCCGTTCAGAATAAATTTTTTGGTTAAATGATTATTCTCCTAAACACAAAATTCCTGATACTTAACGAAAAGTCCGCCGGTCCGTATATAAATATTACTAACAAATTCCAAATAATATGTTATAAATTTCGAGATAAAAATTAATTTTAAATAAATAATATTTTTTAAAATACATACTCTTCTTTCTGATAACAATTTGTATAATGAATTATTAACACAATCACACCGACAATAACAAAATAAAAGTGTTGCATGTTTTGATAATTTTTTATACTGAAATTGAAGAAAAAAAAATACAAAATTATTGTTAACTAAATACCAATACCTTTTTTTATTCTTAAATTATTTAATTTTTTTTATAAAATATCCCACTGGACTCGTATGCAATTTGAAAAAAAAGAGTAAACCCCTCTAGTAGCAATTTTTGGTTTATAAACGGTTAATAAACGGTCTTGTAACGATAGTAGAACGTGATACCTCCTGTTATAATAATGTTTATATAACTTCCCACTGCCAAATCACAGATTTTGAGAATATTCTTAATTTTGTCAGTTTGATAAGTATTAGTAATGAGTATAAAGTTGAGTTTAATATGTATAAATTAATTAAAATTAAATTACTTAAAATGTAAAAATAAACGTGATATCTGATAAATTTTATATACGTGTGTTACATACGACACCACCATAACATATTATGGTTTTTGATATAACTCTAGATATTTATCTTCCACAATGTATATTTTATATTGTGAAATTAAGAAATTTATAATTTACTATTATTTTATAAAAAGGATGAAAACTTTGTCAACAAGTTTATTACAAAATAAGAAAAAATAAAAAAAATCGTTCATAAATAATGGAGGTTTAATTTTGTGGTTTAAATGTACATATTTAAATGTATCGTTTAATTAGCAATATGAAATTGATAAATCAATGTTACATTTGTATGAAATAGTGACTAGACTATGTAACCATACGCAAACATAGTCGAGGTACATTAATCATTGTTAATTTTCAAAAGAAGATATAGAGTTTTTGTGACCAAAAAAAAATTTTTTTCATTGTCTTCTCTGAAATTATTTCATATAAAAAACGTATCGTAAAAAAAATAAAGTTAATTCTCGTACATATAGTCAAGAAACCATATACAATATTTACACAGGTTTTGCTGTGTAATGTTTTCATTCGTTAACCATTTTATAAACAATATTCACATGAAATTAAATTGAACAATACACCATTTATAACATATTTACATTCTATTGTTTATATGATATTTGGAACAGTGTGTTTCATAATTATATATCTTAACTAACTACCTGTATTTTTACATTTACTAATTAATAACATTATTACTTCATCCACTCCCCCTCCCTCCAACTCTTAAACAATACACTTATGCCAAAATTGAAATTTTTTTTCCATTCCTTGAAACAGTCTAAAAATTCATTTTCCTGAATAACCCACAAATTGTCGCACTTCGTTTCGACTTGTATCTCTTCTATCGAGTCAAAATGGTAACACCGCCGAGCAATCTTTTGAGCTCGTTGAATTGCCAGAATCCGAATATGGTGCTAAATCAAAAGAATATGATGGTTGTGGAACGATTTGGATTGATGTTTTGGTGAAAATATGACGCTCTTTTTCAAACAAATGTTTTGAGTGTTTTTGAATCAAACCAAAGATGACGCGTCTGAGTCACAAAACATCTTTTAAATTGATATTCACTGAATCTTTTGAATCGTCAACAGTATCAGCAAGTTCTTTAATTGTTAACCAATTATTTCCATACACCGGCTCTTTGTTATTTTCTTGCGGTGGTGTTAGCATCAGTTCAAGAAGTTCGTATCATTACATTTTAACCGTGTAATTTAAGTTCTAATAATAAAACAAGAACGAGCTTCTTTATCCTACTAAATTTTGTCCTCTATTTATATGTTTAGAGAATGTTATCTTGTTTTGATTTGCATGCAGGAAAACACAACACAAAATCAAAAGAAACAACAATAAATAAATTATAATGATTACAATGAAATTATAAATACAAGAAAAATTAATTAATTTAATTATATTTTATTTACATATGAAAAATTTATTTATTGCTGATAAGGATTTTGTGTTGTTGTTGTTGATAAATTGATTCCAAATTTATATATTATAATACAATTAATTTAGTTACATAACACCTATATGATAATGATAAGGATTTTGTTGTTGATGGTGTTGTACACAAAAATATGTAATATAAATATAAATATCAAATCTCGTATATGATAACAATATTATCATGGACATAGACAGAGAGATAAATATTTATTCATATGGACCCAGCTGCAGATTATATTTGTGCAGGAATGTATGTAAAAAAAAACAAATAAAAAGAGTGCTTATATAGCGAAAGCTTTACTTCCATACTAAATGCTTAACACAAAAAAATTTGTCCCAATAATGTCCCTGATAATAATTAAATTAATAATAAATTCATAAGTTTTGTTGTACATTTGCTTATTGATCGATAATAAATGTATGTATGTTGGCCATAAAAATACTTTTCTATAAATATAATATTTCAATTTCATAATTATACTCTTTTTTTCAGCACATATAAATGTAGTCCTTTTGGCAACACTACAAAGAGTTCTATTCCATCCGGTTTAGTCAAGAGACAGGTAGCTGCATTTTAAGAGATAAAATCAATTTACTCCTGTAAGCAAAATTCAAGGTTACGTGCTTATATTGATGGATATGAAATGCTTATCTGAGTAACTCTGCAATTCTCGCTTAGGCGAGTATTTATACAAAGATATAACATGAGTATGGCGTTACTTAGCTTATCGTATAATACTTTGTCAAACTGTTGTATTTGATATCCATATCAAGGTATGGTTGTATAGAAAAGTTAATTTGTCATTTCATGATGGTCATACAATTTTTTTGTTCGTGCTTATAACGATATATAACTATCACCAAATATATTATATATATGTACATACAAAATTGAAGAGTATATAAAATTTATTTTATCGAGTTCTTTAATATATTGTTTAAATCGACTTGTTGCAACACTTGGGCATACCGCAGTTTTACATATAAGTAACTTTATAATAATATATCGCATATCCGTTCCGCTACACATCGCACATCTTATAAGTAGATTTCTAAAACTGATTACTTAATATTCTTTTTTTATGATATTGACACAATTTAAATTTAAATATAAATATATATGCAAACATATTTAATGGTGTGAATATCTATACCATCTATAATTCTATACCCATATTTATATACCATTAATTAATTAATTAATATGTTCACAGCGATATCGCTTATATATTTTGCAATATGCAAATTATAAAAATAACCAGTTAATTTTTTATTATTTTAATAGACGCAATATTTAAATTTTTATCAAAAAGAAATAAAATAAATTTGTCTATTTCAAAGTGATGAGATTAATTAATTAAATCATACTTTAAAAAAACATAGTAGATATATTTATGACACACCCTGTGCATATATTATATAAAATAAATTTATAAACTCTATATTTTTTATATTATATTGTAAAAATAGTTTATTTATATGCATTATTATGTTGAATTATAATTGTATATGAACCTACATACATACCATTCGAAAGAGAAATACACGAAATGAACTTTACATTTATTTATAGTATACCGATTAATTTTATGTGTATTATTATTATTATTATTATTATTATTATTATTATTACATGTATTTATAATTTATATATAGAATATACCACTAAAAATATAAGTATATAAGTAGTTACTCAGCACTCGGTAAAGAGTTGTTCAATAACAAAAGAATCAACAATAACAAAAACTAATAATTAGTGATTGAATGAGTTATATTTTTTTGATAAATTTGGTCACAATTTTATATTTTTTTTTGCATAAACACAACACACAATTGTATATTTATAAATGAAATAATATATAATACGATAAGAATTATATATATAATATAGCTATTTTTAGTTACGTACACAAATATTTATGTATCAATGATAAACACAAACATATAAATTATAAAACATTAATTTAGTTAGTTAATTTGTATTGTTCTTTTTTTTTTTTTTGTAGAATCAATATTAAATCATTTTTCAAAAATTTATTGAACTGATTATATCTATTATTATATAAATTATAGATTATAAATATTATAAACCGCGGATCACTACTTTTTTATTATATTATTAAATTTATAAATTAATATTAAAAAAATATATATAATGAAAGTACAACTATACGCAAAAGATCAAATCTAACTAACTAAACTGACTGAATAGTACTGTGTGACTGTGAATATGAGACTATATGTGAGTTGAGTTGAATGAAATTATAAGATTAATAATAAATTTTATATTATTTTAACTTCACACAATACTCTTTGTTTGTATAGTGTATGGAATGATAAGCATAATTTTTAATATAATTCATTTTTTTCCATCTGTCGCCATTCTGTTGTAATATATAAATTTTGAACTTTGAATTAATAAAATATAGTATAGATAAAAATGAAAAGAAAAATTAAGAACTTACTCAGATACACTCTACCAAGCAAGTACATTTGTCATTAGTTTAAACAATTTTAATAAAGAATTGAATTTTGTTATTCCTCAATTTTTACATTGAAATATTTGTTACTTTATAAATCATTGAACTCTATATATTATACTTCTGCTTATAGCCAATACGGAATCGATACTAAGATGTATTAATTCCCACAAGATTATATTGGAATAACTTTTGGGCAATATTAGATTAAATTTCCTAAAGGCAATATTATACAAATATTTTAAATTTATTTTTACTAAATTTATACCTACCCAAAACATATGTTATTCCAAGTGGAGCTTATGACATTTTATTAAACAGTCAAGTTGGTAAATTATTGCGAGTATATAACAATAATTCATCAATTGGTATATTATAAATTATATTATTTTTTTATCAGTGATTAGCCCATAATGAGAAGTAAAAAATTGATTTAAAAATATTGAAATTCAAATGTAAACCTAATCAACGTGCATTTTACTTTCATACAGATTAGATCCAACCCAACTTAGACTTACGTATTCGATTCAACAATTGTATCCCACACATTACTTATAATACATAATTCTGTTGGATTTTACTAAGGCAATTGACACATTCGGTATAGAGAATAGTGATTTTTAAATTTTCTATAACGATTGTAACGATCCTGGTTTTCCAAATTCCATATTCCTTAAGCAATATGCGTTTCTATAATATCGAAGTTATGTACTTAATCTTTATAAGTTTACCTTTATATTTTATAGATAGTGTGTAGATTTCATACATAGGTTTACATTAAGTAGATATGCGCTTTTAACTATATGAGGTAAAATCATTAGAATTTGCACTGCAATCTGAAAAAAAACGAAAATTATATAATAATTCAATATGAGTAAGTGTATGTCGTAAAAGTAAATTTATTCTGATCGGTTAATCGTTTTTGATGGGGGTTTATGCTTAATGTATACCTGAATATATATATAGGTGGCAACGAATGATTGTGTGTCTAGAGACAGGAATAATATAGAGACCATCACATCGCAAAAAAAGATTAAAGAACAAAACAAAAATCGAATTTTAAGAACCTCTGCATAAAAGTATTAGAAAGTGCATATCTAGTATCTAAATTTTTCCTTTCTCTATGGTTGTGTGTGACTTGACTGACTGTGAGTATTGTTTTGTTTTTCTTTATTTCAATGTATTTTTGTGAACATCATTTTGTTTATATTGAGACTAGAATTTTGGTGTATAATTTTTATAGAAACGAAACACACAAATAAACCATAAAAAAAAATGATCAACTTGTTCTATTTAAGTACAAAAATATATATAAAATGAAAAATAGTATAGCTAAACTCGCATAATAACAATTTATTATTATTGATCTAATTTTAGCAAAAAGATGTAAAAATTTATAAACTTACCTAAACTCGTATTCTATATTATATGTGAACCACACTTTTATTTTTTTAAACCAAATAACGATAGAAATCAACCGGATAGGTTGATTGTTTGTAAGGAAATCTAAAAATTATATACTTCTATACTATTGTTGTTACCCCATATGAAATACATATAATAAATTTCATTTCACTTAATATGGTAAGTGGAATTCTAATCAATTTTTTTAACAATAATTTTATGTTTCATTATCTTTACATGTATAATATAACTTGTTTTCAAAATGTAAATGATATTTTATGTATGCATAGGATATAAATTATTATTATATTATATGCAAAGCGATAACGTAACCATGGACAATAATTACACTTTTATATATAGTATAAAAATATTATAATATCTAATATCCGAGTATTTATTTATTAAGTATTTTTTATTATTCCATTTTGATAGTGCCGAAGTTTATAATCCCATTATAAATTGTGAAAATAAATACTCATTATATAGCGTACCGATGACATTCTATCGGCTGTATTGAATGAATCTGTTTATATTATTTAATAAATTATTAATTATAGTGTAGATCTTTCAAGTCCATATTGTATGAGGACTTTATATTTTGTCTTGGTTCATTCTGTGCTTGAGTATGAGTGAATATAAGATTTTCAAAATAAATTTCTTCTTTCATCAACAGGAACAATTCGTTGCAAACATTTTTCCTCATATATCGCTTAGCAGTAAGTTTTCATCCGGTGTGTTTTTTTGTTTTCCATAAGTCTTTCATTTAGTTGATGTACGGTATTCTTTGCTAATTTATTCCCATGTTTCTATAATCAAACGTTTGCTAGAGAAATGCAGTCTTTTGTATGATACTTAATTGCGTTGCACAATTGTCCTTGAATTTATGTATCAACTTTAATGCATCATGTGTAAACTTTTTGGCGGTTTTTTCTTTACTGCAGTCATTTTCGCAATAGTTCCGAAAAAATAAGATTTCCACCAAAATGGATTATTAAAATTTGGGAATTTATTACAAGAAATATTTTTGGTATATACATACATTCTATTTCAATATACTAATTATTATTGCATTGTATATATTAAGGCAAACGCTATGTACAAAGAAATACAATTTTGTTCTGTGTTCGACTAAATTTGATCATCATTAGTATATTATATTTATATACATTATTTGTTATGTGTGGGGTTAATAAATAATTTTTTGTTTTAAGATTATAATTTACTTCAGTATAGTTCATGAATTCCTCAACCTAATTATGTATTCATATGAAAATGATTAATTATCGATACGGGACACTGCTTCAATTAAAATAATATGTAATAACAACATTTCCAATTAGTTGAAAAAAAAAACATACGAAAAGACTTTTTATAACATATAATGCTATTGAATCTCTATTTTATTACTTAAAAAGACTGAGGAATTAATTAACTCCCACTGCATAATAATAAATGTGTATGTTTATTTAATACATGAATATACAAGTGATCATAAAGTACAATAAATTAATTTAACTTTATTGTCTGCGCGGCAAGGAATAAAGAAGATGATAAAAAAAAAACAAAATATATTAGGTAATTAGTTATTAATGCATTTATTACATTAGCTATGGTCGTATAGAGAAGACTCAATAGAGATCGGTAGTGTACTGCCCGCAATTATCTGTATTTTTTTGTTATTAGTCAGATGCATGTGACGTTGAACCAAGATTTACTATCAAACTTAATTTCTACATTTTAACATTAAAAAATTTGGTGTAAATTTACAATCATTTTCGTGATTTTTTTTTTTGAAGGATTGCATGTTGATTGGAAGATCTAGCAAAAGAATTACAGCATTGAAAATGCATTATGCTCAAAATACTTTCAATTAAAATATGTAGCTATAATTTCACATCCGGAGGTTGTTCGTGATAATAATTATATAATTTAGGTTGTAGTCAATTATATATAGTTATTTGTGTTCGTCAGCTATGAATAACATCTTGTTTGTATATCACAATTCAAAATAGTTGAACATTAATTAGACAATTGGAGTTGTCTATTTTTTAATCAAAAACACGAAAGTCTGTTGCCAAAATGTAATTATTTCTGTCACGAAATTACAATATATTTAACTATAATACAGTAATACAAAAGACTATATATTTTTTTGTTCACAAACACGCTCCATTTTAATGTTGTTCGTCTATGTTGTTGACCAAAAGACACTGAAGACATATTCGACGAACACCACACCAGACCTATTCATATATATCTACGGTAATTACTATTTATACTAAATTATTTTAATATTATAATATATGATTTTACAACATTATAATATTGCAGATTGACTATTATTTTATTTTTAGTGTGAAGTAATTAATTTTTTATTTTACGGTTTCCAATTTCATACATTTTTTTTTTTAAATCGATATGTGGACAAAAAAGATTTCGCGATAACCTTGGTTTTTTTTCTCTTATTAAATTTATATTTTTATACGTTATACTATTATATTATACAGGTAACTCTCCTAAATAGGAATGTATAGTTGCTGGTGCCTTCAAAATGGCATTTTGAGAGAAACCTTCGAAGCAGGTTATAACCAAAAATATACAATAATATTGATTATTAACTTCTTGATGCTTTATACCTCTCAGAAACCGTGTTTGTATTAGAAATGAGCATAAGATTTTAAAATTTCCTATAAACAACACCATTGTTATTAAGAATATTTTTAAATAAGTACGTAATGGTCATTTCGTCTTATCAGTACTTTTCCAACTTGTTTTTAGGCAATGGCATATCAAATAAAGAATCAAATTAGTCGCTACATACATAATGAGTGCTTCATATCATCTGTTCTGTTCGGATTCCGTAGTAAACATATAGCATATATACTGCGGTTCTAAAATTTACTGATGATATACCGTTTGGAATGGATGGACATCTGAAAACTTAATTTATCATTTCCATGAATTTTCTTCTTCCACGAAAGAATATATATAAATACTGAAGATTATATTATTCGTGTTGTATAATAGGTTTAGCTGTATATAAAATTAAATTTTTAAAAATTTACATACAAATTATAATACATAACATATCACATAAGACATAACATACCGTACCGTGCAATCGATGCATATATTAAAGCCTTATTTATATATTTGGTGTTTAGTTAAGACTATATGTGTTAAACACAAATGATGTATATCAATTAAATTAAATTTTTAATAAATTATGGGCAATTTCACTCATCTCAACATGATTTCAATATACTTACTTAAGATGGAAAATTTCAGTATTAAAATAAACACCTAATAATTTCTAATTTGTTTATTTTGTTAATTGAATCCGATGGAGGAAGGTTGGCCGACCAAGGCGTACATGATGCCGAAATAGAACAATATGGCACTTTCTTATTGATTGATGTTGCCATAAAACTTTTCTATTTAGGTGTCAAATGCGGACCTGAAATAATATAGAATTAATAATTGTAATATAGAATTGAAGAATTCGAGATAAATTAGTATTGTGTTATATTGTGCTTTTCTCAACAAAACTGGCTACTAATTCTATAAGAGTATTTATTCTGTGGTATTACTAAATCGCACTGACGAACGGATACTCAAACTACAACCATACACTTTTGTTACTTTTCAAATAAAAATTTAATCTTTTTGGATCACCTATTCCATACGATTTATAATATTTACATTTACTTATTGACAATCAGTGAGAACTAATAAATTAACATCATCAATTTACATTTGTTATCTGTAATTTACCAATCAAAGATTCAATTAAAATATACTGCGACAGTAAAAAGAGTCTGCATATATTGTGCAAAATTTCATTGGTATATTAGTTTTGGTACTTCGGGGAGCTGTACGGAGCATATAGAATAAAAGCCTGTTTCTTTATATATATTTATATATTAGATTATCGACATTTATTATTATTATTAGAAAAATCTATACAACCGCCTGAAGTTAAATCAATTTCTTCAGAATCAGAATCACCATCGTGATATTCTTCATTATGTACTTCTGAGTTACTGAATTCATTTGCATTACTATTAATATTTTTACAGTTTTTCATATCAAATTTCATATCAACACAATTATTATTTATTAATTGTATTTGATTATTTTTTTCCGAGTATTTATGAGATCCTTGAAATGCTGGATGCATTAAAGTAAAATTTGAATCATTAACTAATCCATTTTTATCATTAGTCGAAAGATTAATTGTATTTGTTGTAATATCTGTAGCTGTTGTAATTGATTCTGTTGTTGTTGTTGCTGTTGTTGTGGTTGTTGCTGCTCTTTCTGAATTGTGATTTTGAGTATTTTGACGACCTAAATAAAAATTATTAGATTATGATTTTTATATTTATTTTTTATAAATACAGAAAAACTAATAACTATTATAAAAGAATATGACTATAAAAAAGAATATACCGTTCATAATCAATGGTGGTGATGTTAAACCTAAACAACGCATCCTCCATGCATCTTGCAATAATTGTAAACGGGCTTGTTTCCTCCACTTTGCTCTACGATTTTGGAACCAAACCTAATAGTATAAATATATAATTAATTAATATGAAATGTAATTCCACAAGGGATAGTTATAGAAAGTTATCAATATATAGCGTTAAGTAAAATAATCAACATGATAATAATAAATCCACTTAAAATCTACCCTTGTATGACATTGAGTGAAATGATTCTTTAAAACAATCCTTGAATATGTACATAAATTCTTTAAAAAATGAACAATATAAATATAAACCAATAGGTAATTATTAAAGACCAAAATTTTCTGGCTTGGGTTTCTCATTTTATGAATTATCTTTTGTTTTAATTTACAAATCATATTTTTAATCGATTTTCATTCTTTTAACAAAAATTAACAATTACACAATTTTCGTAGAAAAAGATATATACAATAAATATAATAAAATTTTCCACAACGTATCTGCAAAGGATTTAAACGTCGAGTCGTTACTAGAAGTAACCATATTAATATCCTTCCACCTACAGATTTCTCCCAATTGAAATTAACTAAAATTGATAATAATATAAATCAAACACAAAATAGGTCACATCTTTTAAACACGAGAAACGATTTTAAAAATCTCTTTTATGACAAAATGCAAATTGATCGATTATGATAGAAACACACTTAAAAACCATTTTTTCTTCAATTGTAACTACCCCATTATGAATATAAAACTCAGCTTCTCGTGAAGAAAGGTTTGCAGATTACAATATCATTATTATTATCTGGTAGTCCAGCTGAAAGTTTACTAAATTATGCAAAAAAAATTAAAAATTGATTTTAAAATCACTTCACGCCTTCAAAAGCTTTGACTGGTTTTCCGTATTATGTGAGTGAAATTATGTGTGAAATAGTAATGATGTATAATTTTTTTGTATCATTCTTTTGTGTTTGCTTTATACACAGTGTCACAAATTTCTTTACTAACAAGTCCTAATAAAGGAATATTCCAAGCGAAAATAAATATTAAATGTGTTAATTTTAACTAAATTTGGAACTAGAAACTACATCTTCTTCTATATAGTCGGTTTCTTCTTCAGAAGTATTAGTCAACATTGACCAATTTTACAGACATTTTGGATGGAACAACAATTTTGCACCATCAAATTAGCATTTATTTCCTAGTACCGAATTATGAAATTGCCAGAAAGATTACATAGGACAAAGAGAATAAAATGGAAACTATATAATTATAATAATATTTTTTAAGTGTGATCTTAAAATAAAATCTATATGTATGTAGATTTAAAAGTGTAACTCACTACTTTTTTATTATCTAAATTTAAGATTCTTAAATTTTTATTGTTTTTTTCATTAATTAAAATTGGTGAATGCATTTTTTTGAGCATTTTGAAAACATTTTTTCATCGAACAGATATTATAAAAAAAGAAATAAAGAAGTTACTGCTTGAGATTTTAAAAACAGTATAGTTGCAGCTGAATTGTCCGCCACACCAAATTTACATTAGGATGTTCTTTAATACAAAATTCATTTTTGGAATTGATTTATGCCGGTTCATCATACTTTAATCATTATCATGTTTTATAAAAATTATATTGTATTGTATTCAGGCAATCAGGCTTTTCGTTACTAGTGATGATTTGTTTAAGAAACGTTTCGATGTCATTACAATGCATTTGAAATACAATATTGCTCTATTAATTCTTGACCGTATTAAGTAACTACACCATAAATATGTATTTTATGGAATGATTTTATTGTTAGTTAGCAAAGACAAACTTTTATATTTGTAAGTGTTTCATTTTCCAAGAAGTAAAATTGAACAGCGTAGGCTTTTCTTGTGAGAAAAATTATTTATTCACACAAAGTTAATTAACCATAAACATACTATTTTTAAATTATTATAATTATATATCAATAAAATTACAAACTAATATTTGAAGTGTGGTGAGAGATTTTGTAACAGCGCTGTTGTTATATTTGGTTATTAATAAAATTGCCTAATGTTTTATTTAGTTTTTCGAATCGATAAAAAACCGAGATGTCTCTTTATTCAATTATTTGTAGTTTCAACCCAGTATCATCACAATTGTAGTATCGTAGAGTAATAAGTGTAGAAACAGAGTTTTTTATGTATATATATATTTTTAAATTAAAATACCAATAACATCAACAAATAACGACAACTTCAACAAAAGAATACAAAAAGAACTTAACAGAGACATCATTTTGAAGTGTAACGCTAGAGTTGAACAGCAACACGGTAACAATCAACACAACACGTTTTAATAAAATATTGATAAACAAATATTCTTTTGTAATTATTATAATTATTACTATAAATAATGTAATTTATATTTGTGAGCAATGAAAATTCTCGATCATTTATTCATCAAAATATTTACTTTTTTTCACAGCTTTTGTTATATTATAATTATTTCTATTCATTATTTTAATACATTTTTAAAATAAAAACAAGTTCCGCGCAGTTTTACACCACTATGTACAATTTATTTTGTGAAAATATTTAAACCATCATATGCAATTCAATGAAGTGGTTTTGAAATTATTGAAATCACTGTAAATGTGAGCTCACAGATCCTATGATTTAAATGTTCCATTGAAGTTTTATAAAACCAACAAAATAAACCAAGTATAAGCATTTAAACATTAATATAAGTACATTTTTACATCAATTATGTAAGGATAAAAGATGTAGGAAATTATATTATTGTATACACACCACTTTAATTATAATCTGCATCAACGGAAATACATCTATGATATTTGCACGTTCAACAAGTGAATCAAATGACTTTTTTATGTCTGTGATTGTAATGCTCTTAAAAACGCAGTGGTCGCTGCATTTTGAATGCTTTCAACTGATGCAAAATACGGTTTCCTTTCATAACCAATTTTTGATCATCATTTAATTGATGTCACAGTTAAAATTCAATGAATTATTGTTTTTTGTATTCCAAGCTCCATTTCGATAAATTTCGCTGAAGATTTCTTAGAAATTTTCAAGAAATCATGTACTTCTTCATTGTTTTCGTCAGTAAATTACTTCAGATGGTCGTTCATCATCACTTATTGCTTCCCTATCCTTTGTGAATCACGTATGCCATTTAAAAACTTGTACTTTTAACACACAATTATCACCATCACGGCGATTTTAAACAAATCATATATTTGAGTAGCATTTTTACCAATTTTAAAACCAAATTTAATGTTGGTTCTTTGTTTTTCAATTCACTTTTCGACCAACGCACACAAATATCTGTAACTTTATGTGTTATTTAATTTCTACTGAATCTGAATGTTATGTCATGATATTTTGACAAGCTGTTGAGTAACGTTCGCAGAAATTAATCACAAAAAAACTAATAGGGGTGTATATTATCTACCCAATTCAATTATATTAATAAAGTAATGCACTTTTATTATTATGTTTCGCTATTAATTATTCAAAACTTAATATATCAATGTGTGTGTATATGTAATAAAAATAACAGAAATCAAATTAATGGTGGTATATTAATTGTATTAAATGGAAATCAATCTTAGAATATTCCGCAGTTTGGAACAATATTCAATAAATTCAAAAAATTATGGCGCCTTCATTTTGCATTGCATAATTTAATAACCACGATTACAATTTTTAGTGAAAATTTTATTCTACTTTGGAAATTGGAACAATAAATTTCTTATACTAGGAAGAACTAATTAGTAATCTCGCAATATACGCGGTGTATCTTTAATATTGTTTTTGTAATCGTTTCATATTGAATATTATTATACCACAATAATAGTAAAAAATTACTATTAAAATTCTAACAAAATAACAAATTTACTATTTCAATATAGCAGCAATATTTTAAAATTTAGTAAATCAAAGTTTTCCGGAGTAAAATTTAAATTCCATTGAGAGCAGTTTACTATTTAATAGATTATTTATGTGAGTATTAATTACCTGAACACGTGCTTCACTTAAATTTATTCTTAGTGCTACTTCTTCTCTTAAAAATACATCTGGATAATGTGTTTTTTGAAATAATGTTTCTAATTCTTGTAACTGTTGTGGTGTAAATGTTGTACGATTTCTTCGTTGTCTTCGTCGTCCAAACATATATTCAGTTAATAAATCACCGGGTAGTGGTGTTAAAAAAGGTCCAGCCATTTATATTTAAATTTAATAGTATATTATAATTATATTTATTTGTGTTTTTTTTTTTTTTATATTTTATAACTTATTCACACATATTTTAAACACATTAAATATAAATTAATTTATATAAATAATAATATTGAAATAATTTTCAAACTATAATATAAAAATAAGTAAAAATATTAATATTACACTTGTATTTTAAATTCAAAAAAAAATAATTAAACAATATATACTTTTAATAAATATTTCACTTCTTATATAATATTATACAAACGTAACGCACATAACCGCAATCATTCACAAACTGAACTGAAACCGAAAAATGTAGAAACACTTATTTTACCCTTATTTTAAATGCAGTATGTAAAAATGTAAATAGAGGGTACGTTACGTTATATGTGTGTAGTGTAGATAATATAAACAAAAAGTTATCTAAAGCAATTTTATTTTCTCCCCTTTTTTATACCATATAAAATTATATATTAAATTTATGCTCTTTTTTGAAAATAAAATAATATCCTTTATATTGTAGTTGAAAATGTGAAAATGTATTGCTATTTGATAACAATAATAATACCATATACATAATAATAATAATAATATACCAATATATAACTGAGCGAATAATAAGTATATAATAAACCATCTTATAAGAGTGAAAATAAATAATGCAGGTGTATGATTATAATTAGTATGAATATGGGGTAAAATGGCGAACATTATAAAAATTTAAATCATATAATAACAATTTAACATTGTAAAAGGACCAACCAATTTGACGAAAAGCAATATTCAAAATAATATAATTATTTAACCCCAATCCCTGCCATGTTAAGCCATGATGTTTACTTTCAACAATGGTATTAAGTTTGTAATTTTGAATGTGGTAGTATTTTGATAATTTAAATAAGCAATCACAGTCGCTGCTAATAAAAGAGCAAATTTATTCATTATTATCCAGCGGGATAAGTTTAAATCCAAAAATGACTGTCAATGGGACACTGACAGAGGTTAGGTCGACTACCTAATAGTCAAAGTCAACTATATTAATTATACTATTTAAATTCTCTTGGATTATTGGTACATATAATATAATGTTATGTAAAAAATATTTGTTCTGATCATATAAAAATAAGAAAATCTATGATTCTTAAACCCTATGTTCACCTAAAAGTAGTTTTACAAAACAAATTCATTTTATGAAAAAATAAATATTCATTAAAATTTTTGAATTGCATTTATGGTATTATTACGTTTTTTCGGTTTTACGGTTTTACCCTTCACATAAATGTTTGTTAATACATAATGTAAATATTATGTTATCCAAATGTTATATATATATAGGCATATATAATCTTATATAATATATAAGCGCAAGCGTATACTCACAGGGCGGAACAATTTGAGCCAATCATATAATAAAAGAATTCAATCTGAATATATTAAATTCGTATATATGATTTTATAATATTTATAAATATTATATAATATAATATTCAAACAATGGATACTTAGCCTATAGATTTATTCAGCGACAATAATGTGCACATCATAACACATTTTATAATATATCTTGACAATAATATATATAGTTATTTGAAGAAATTTTGGAGTACATATATATAAAAGGAAATGTTTAGCAAAAAAATATCAGATACATCAAATTTTCACTAAATTTTAAAAATTATAATGTACTTATACAATGTATGAAATATATAGTAACTGATATCGAGTTTTAATGCCAATTATAATATTAAATAGTATCAGTTCGACTTGTAAATAATATTACAATGTTACTGAAATACGGTACTGTGTATATTCTGTTTTAATAGTAAACTTTTGGTATCAACAGTTTTAAATTTTTAGATAAACAAATTCTGTATACTAACATCGGCTCGAAAAGTATATGTAAACAGCATTTTTCTTAATTACTAAATCATATTTTCTCTACTATATGTATAAGGTCTGCATCGCTGTAGTACTGCATCGTGTTATCAAAAATTTATAAACCATATAAACACACATAATTTGCAATGTATATGTATTCCAGTGTGTGATTTCTAAAAGACCAGAACATTTTATATTTATTTTGACTAAATCTATACTTCGCATCATTTGAGACGGGCAGTCAATTATATGTTACGAAAGCACTTGTTTGTAAGTTCGTTAAATTACATATGTAAATATTTCAAAACAATTAATTTATGGATATCACCAGATACAACAATCAGTAGAGCATCACTTCACGAAATTTACATATGAAATTTTTCGATTTTTATATAAAATAATTTGTTCCTTTATGGAATAAAAAATACGAAAATCTTAGAAAATATTTTGTTGGGTTGCTCAAAGATTAACAATGTCAGCACAAAAACCATTATGGGCTATTCACTCACGATATAAACTTAATTAGAATTATAAGGAAACATCAACTTTTCAAAATTTCGAACCAATGATGATCGTTTAACAAAATTATGTCTTCTTTTTTAAAAACTCCATTATTGCATATAAAACTTTAACATATAATAATATAATAAAACAAAATCTGTCATTACTCATAGTATTTCCCATTTGTTTAATAATTTTTTGTTGCAATACGAGAAGCTTATCGTTGCAAATGCGGTGCAAATTTAATTTAAGATTATTTTATTTATAGAATGAATTTATCATTGTAAATAATTAACACAGAATTTAAACTTTGGCTTTGTAAACTTCGTCGGGATTAATGTTAATATTAAGAAAATCATATAATGATCTATATTTGGAAGTGTTCAAAATTTCTCTCATTTCACGTACTAATATCAGCATAGGTAATCGTGGTGTACCAATTAATGAAGTAAACATATTATTAATCAATCGAGGATCGTAACTTTTATTAATTAAATACTATACAATTCCAAATGGATAACAACAGCTGAGTAACTGTATCAAAGAATTTTTAAAACACGTTCAACTCGTAAAATGCTAGTGGTTTTCTTTATTGTTCTTTTGTTTACATATAGCGGTACGTTTATGGCCTTCGATGTTTTGATAATATTTCGTATTGCAGGACGACGAATTTGCTTTGTATGACTTTGGAAAACTATTTAAATTACCGTTGTTTATTTTTCCTTTCCTTAAAAATTTTAAGATTCCGTCAATTCTCGTATCACTATGAAAATATTCGGCTGTGTTGTTCTTCTAAAACTTTCAATATTGTCGTCTTCTTGGAGATTTGAACGTCCAGGCGAGTTTAGTTTAGAATATTATGTATGCAATGTGTTTACTATCATACCACATATAATTTTATTACTATTAATACATATTTTGCATATTAATTAATGTTATAATAATTGAAATGTCTATAATATTAATAATTTGAACATTTTTGATTTTTATTAAACAAAATAAGAATAAGTTGAAAGAAACAAAGAATTATTGATAATTTTCCAGTCAATAAATAGATATTTAGTTCTATAATATTTTTGAATTTAGTGAAAATTTCTAAGAAATCATTTTTAGAAGCGTTTAATAAGTTGTATTCGTGTAATATTTTTACCCTTACAATAAAATTCTTATCAATATATTGCGCTAACTTTATTTTAACATTGCCATATTTAGAGTATCAACCAAATATCATCTTCATAATCAATTAGGTAGATACTTTCTATATTTTACTATATAATTATTATATATGAATTTGAAAAATTATGGTAAAAGGTCACGACACACACCACTGCTCGTATATTTTGTTTCTGTTAAGTAAAAACAACAATATTACAAGTTATTTAAATTATAATGTATTTAAACATTACGTTGAATGAAATATGAATAATTAAAATAATACACTCTATATAGCCATGTGTATTAATGTAAACATATATTTATTTATTTGTATGCACATCATATCATTATAGACTATATAACATGGTTAAATAATAATATATTAATACTATATGATATAATTTAATGTGACACTAGAAGCATTTTAATAATTTTACCATAACACTATCTCACCATCAAATAAATAATTATTACATAGACATTTGCTGTTTAATATAATACTATGATGTATAAATGCCAAATACCTTTCACCAACATGCTTTTCCAACCGCATCTATTATGTATTGCATATAATGTCTTCCAATCCCGAATTTTAAGGATCCTAATTTCACCGTTTGTATTGCATTGGTGTTGCGTTCATGTGTATTAATTGTGAAATATAGCCGGTTAAATTTTATGCTATTTATAATACAATGCATGGGAAATTTTTCGGTATTTTAATACTTACATTTTTCAGCTGGGTGACAATTTGTTCGTTTATGGAATAAAAAAAAAAAACTGATATCTTTGAAAATATGGTGTTGGACCGTGGACGCTACTCAAATATTAACAATGTACACAATGCACACACATCATTAATCACCTATATAAAAATAATATAATTATGAAAATATCTATCTTTCGTTAATTGCAATACAATTGGTTAATTGTTATATACTCACATGCTGAGTAATTTATCAACCTGGATGTAATAAATGTCATGTTTAGTAAATGTGATAAGCTCCACTTGGAGTAATATGACTTGCTAATATCACATTTTACTATATCTAGCCATCTAACCTAACTCTCACATACTCACAATCAGTAATATCGATAAATTTAATATGTTACAATGAAATAAATATCTGCATCTTGATTTATCTGTGGTAAGGATATTTCTATTATTTTTTTTTATTTTAATAATCTATAATAAATTACAAAAGGTGTACTAGATATGTGTGCAATATGATTATATATTACATAATATACAATATTATGGAAATGTATGTATAACTTTATATTGTATTATATATAAATACATTGTATTATTTATAATTATGGTATATATAATATAACTATACATACTAACGTATATGGTGAATTATTATGTTTAGGATTATTTAGTGTATATTTTTCTTGCATAAACATAAAAGAATGCTAAAACAAAAGAATAAAATTAATTTTTCAAACTCCACCTCCACATTTTGATTAATTTTGCTTTACAATACGGGAACATTATTTTATATTTTGTAGTACAAAACGTTGTAAAATACAATGAAAATTTATTATAAAATTTCTCTTCCACAAATATTCATTTATGATTGGATAACTTCCTCATTTCATCAACCACCCACAGCCATATATATTGTATATAATAGTATTATCATATTTTTTATGCTATAATATACTACTGCAATGCAAACAAATTTGCTTCATTCGTTTATATTCGTTTTCTTTGTCAACATATATATATATTTATAATATACAAATATATCCTATACATCATGTCATAATGTAATAATATGTACATATAAAATAAAATAATACAATCGTCTCTCAAAACAATTTGTATATTCTCTTTTGTAAACAAAAGATAAAAAATGAAATTTATTATAGGAAAATATACGTACATAAAACTTATTTATATATACCAAAATATTATAAGAAGGCATAAATAATATATGGTATATATAACTTGAATTGTATATTACAAAATTATATATTTCCTAAATATGCATATGTAAGTATGTAATGTAGTACTCCTTATGTACATAATAAGGAAATATATATATGTATGTATACATGTTATCATAAACCAGCATATATGAGGCTAAGCGAGAAGGTGGTAAGGAGCTTACTTTCGCGGTTGCCCTCGTATACATGTTCAATGTTGTACAAACGAGGTTTGAAGAAAATGACTTTAGGAAAATGATTATCGATACAATACGAAGAACAAATTAAATTGATCCTAATCATCAAATTACATACTACCATTATGTGCATGAAGTTTATAATGATGATATATATTTAGTGACCACACTTTCGTTCGCACTACTACACAATATACACTATAAATTTAAATATTTAAATATATATATATACTACTGACGACCAAATTAAAGTAATAATCAATGTGGATTGTCATAACAAAATACAATGAAAGTTTTACCCTTCATCTCAGCTGAACCAGACGAGATATAATCGCATGAATCCAACAGTGACTGAAAGGTAGAACCCTCTAGTTCATATTTTGAATGTTTCTATATAATCTGGATATTTGTCTGAAATTTTAAGTAACCAATGTGCTATTGTTCTGTCAAATAGAAAAACTGAACTGGGTGGCCAAATCAACGAATTACATGGAGAACGGTTCTTATTAATCCCAGTTTTTATAGCTGCATACAAAATTTGTTTAACATGACACACTAAGAAATACCATATTATTGAACAATTTGTACCTTGCTTAACAATCACAAAACTTAAAAAATATCCATATTATGGAAATATTCTATTCTATATCAGAATATGAAATAGAGGGTTCAGTCTTTCAGTCACTGTATAGAATTCATGCTTATATCTCGTCTGGTTTCTGAGATAATGCGAAAATTTGAAAAAAAAAAATGCAAAGTATTGACTGGAGGATGTATAGACTAAAATTTTAAAGTGCGTCTTTAAAACAATTAAAACAAAAAATTTAATATGTTTATTCAGTAGCTTAGGAATATTTAGGAAGCTACTGAAAAATTCAAGATTGGTTATAGCATTTAAAACAACTTGACTGAGAAAAAAACTCGATATATGGAAAAATATGATATGATATGAAATATGAAACGTAACGAAAATTATACATTTGTGAAACGATTGTTAATTGATGATAAAAAATAGATTGTTTACAATAGTGTAAATCGATCGGGGAGCATGCAACATGAGGCAAAGCAAACAACATCTAAAGTTTATATTCACTAAAATAAAGTTATTTTATCAGTTTGATGTGAGATTACAAAGGAATTGTTGTACTACTTTGAAGTTTTACCACGCAACCAAACGACCAGATCAGATGGAATACATACAACAGCTAACCAAGCAGAAAAATTCAATTCAAGAAAAACGATCAGGATTGACAAATCGAGAAGGTGTTGTGTCCCACTGTATAGTTGAGACTTTGGACCATCAGATTACCATTTATTTTGTTCTTTGATAAACTCTTTGAATGATAAGATAATAATTTCGATTATGATCTCCAATCGCAATTAATCCAGATTTTTTTTCGATAAAAGGACTAGAAGTTCTATGATCACGGAATAATGATACTGCCTGAAAGATAGCAAAAGTGAATGCGGCAAACGATCGTGAATTAATGTACTCAATTTTAGAAATTTGCTTGACAACAAATAATAATTTTTCGTTATTTTTCAGCTGCTCTACAATGTGTTACTTTATGCGGAAGTAGAAAAAATGATTAATAAATATGGTGTTTGACGCTATTGAAAATGTTTGTACACACACAACTAATCACTCACATAAAAAAGAAAACACTCGCGTTCTACAAGCCCTTTTTTTTATTTTAAATATTTACTTATAGAATGATAAGAGTTGCGACGCCACTGCTATACCATCATGTATTCAAACATTGTCGCACTAATAATTACATATAAAGTAATAAACACTAAAAATTATAGATAAAAATTAAACATTTAAACAAAATCATGCACTGCAATTGGGGAGACTCATCAATTATACGAGACGCAGATCGACGTATTTGAGTTAAAAAATGAAATATAATTTTTTAATAAATCTAAAGTAGTCTAACCTTTTATATAATTAAGAAATGGAAGAAGGTGGTCTGTGTTATATTGTACATAATAAACTCTGCGATGGTATAGAATTAAAAACCATATATATAATTATATATTTTGACACGAGTAAATATTTATGTGTAAATAATAATAATAAATACAATATATATAAAAATAATAAAAATGATAACAATAATAATTAAAACAATGACAAATATAATAATGAAAATGATTTTTATTATCACAGATTTTACATTTTAGTATAACTATTATTATAAAAACATATTAAAAATACAAATTATAATTTCATATATTACAAAACTCTATATATATATAATGTATATGTATATGTATATTATAGAACATAGAACATATATAGCATAGTATTGTATTGTGTATAAAATTCTCGATTATATTATACCATATTGTATATCTTGATTAAAAATTTTCAATTAGAGGGTGTCACTATTATTAAACCTAATTCATAAGTCGAGTTTATTCAGAAAAATGAAAACCAAAAGAGAATATAACAAAACATCCCTGAAAATGTTTTTAATTCACTTCAGAATCCTACCCTATTTGTAAAGAATTATTATTTCAAAATTCTATGCATTACAATATTATGCATTGTATTGTGTTCTTTCTACAATTCAATGTTCGTGTATATATTTATATTATTATTATAGATAGTATATACATAAACATTATAAAATATATATAGTTTAGTTACTCCTTTTGTGTATATTAAAAAATCATCTCAAAACAAAACGAAAATCCAACAGAAAAAAATATAGGCGACAAAATTTAATATGCGTACAAATTCGCTCTGTTGCTTTTTATTTTTTTTTCTTCTATTTTACTTCACTCATAAGATCTGGTATAATTACAAATAACTTTATTTATATCACTTTAAGATTAGATTTTGCGATCCTGAAAATACTACCAACTGAAATTTCTATTGTACCAGTCACCTACCAGACTCTTCGAATGGTACGTTTCCCACACCAGTGCCGGATAATTACTCTAAAATATTTGAGTAGATGTACTGCGATTTTTTCAGCAGATTCGCAATAATCTGCATTCATCATTTATCTTTAAATCTTATCTTAAGATGTATCCTTAGTCTACTTAGTGATCCGTGAGTAAGACTTGTCAGAATTCTAAGCAAATTTCTTCTACTTTTTAGGTAGATTTTTGATCTTTTCGTGTTGAATCCCTCCAAAAATTCTTTTAATTGTCTTAAGCGATGATGTTTGTTTCAGCATCGATTAGCCCAATTCGTCTTACTTTGACTTCAAGTTTTTCAAATCAATCGAACCCTGTTTGATCAATAGTAGTTATTTCATCTACTTCTGGTCTCCACATTAATGATGATGGTACCTTGTGTCCATCCATTTTTTTTTATTGTACTTATACGATTACATGAAGTGACAATTTCCTAGTTGAAGCAAGTTAAATGTTTTGCGGAAAACTCTGGGAAATGTGTTTTTATATGGTATCTACATAATATATATGAAATAATGTAATAAAGATATTGTCATACATTGTCATAGATATGTTTTTACGATATTTTTTATACGTATAAGGTACAATGAGACAATAAATACGTAGGTATATATTTATATTCTATTAAAAAGAATGTTATGTTATATAGAGGAACAAATGGTATGAACGAATTTAAAAAAAATTAATACGTGTGCATAAAATGAGGAACGTATTTATCGCACTAAACTTAAAAATAAATGAAAGCTGTTTTCTCTCTTAACGCAACACTAAAGCTGCTTCAATGTACTCGTTTTACGCATGGGTGTATATCCCTACGTTTTATTCATAAAAATGTGTGCACCAAAATGTTCATCTATATATTTTTATTATTTTTATTTAGAGTTATATATACAATAAAGTATAAAGAAGCACATAGTTATGTTATTTACATATGTATTCTATAAGTGTATTTCAAACTTTAACCTAACACATTGGTTTTATAATTCTAACTTTTGCTTTTGCCTGTTAAAAAAAAATGTAAAAATATTAACACAGTATGTTTAAAAGCTTCAGAATTATATTAAACAATGAAGTACGTACGTATATACAATATTTTTCACATTTTTGGTTCCCATTATATTGACACGTTGATGCAAAATTATATTTTCCATACGTATTTGTACTACGAATTTATTTTCATGAAATTCTAAAGTATAATTTATAGCAAGAATGTTGAATGGTTAAAATAATCGACAGCCAAGAACTTAAAAATTACGGGGAAAATAAGGGTTCATATAAAAATGCTATGTACCATCACGTGAAATTCGAATTTTCACGGAAAATCCTCCGTCACTTAAATATTGCAGTATATTTTTTAAATTCCTATAAATTTTGATATAAAGGAACAATCCCCACTGGACGCTATCGGTGTAAATACGATCTAATTAAACTTTAGTTGACTAATTTAATAAAAAATGCAGACGCGGCGATGAGGATATCAATAAAGCTACAAAATATATCCTCACAACTTGTTCAGTGCTATGGATATGCAGAACCATATATTTTGGAGAATAATTTATTAATGAACACAGGTTATAAAGTAATAACGAAAATATCATACATTGGAAAATCGGTCATATCTTTTGAACGCGTTAATCGATTTTAAAAATTTCTTCTATGAAAGATTGGAAATTGAATATAATTTAAAATTCTGTATACAAAAATGGAAATGCGTTAAAACTATGACCCGTAATTAAAAACGATGATAATTTATAAAATTCGATTTTCCGGAATATTTAATTTGGTGAATACCCAATTTTTTTTTCATAATTTAGTTTAATTTCACCCAGGTTATAAGAAAAATATAGAGAAATTGAAAACTTAATGCTACTTTACAGCCTTCGCCACTGGGATTAAGTTCAAGCTTTCATTTAACATTCAATACTTTATTCTAGCAATTCTGGTTCTTGAAATATAGCGTGGCGAACATGAAAATTACGCATCATTTATTCGATTAATGCATCATAATCGATCCAGAAAATGTATGTGAATCGACTGTATTTTTATTTTAAATAAATTGAAATATACATATTTTGTATTTCATTGGTTGTTAATTTTTTCAATATGATTTGGATCATTTGTGTAACCATTCAATAACCGAAATGTTATACTATCGAAAGCGGATAATTCAAAAATTAGACCTAAAGGTTATAATTACACACAGGTACCATATCAAATGGATTAGGGTTATTGGTTATATAATATATAAAGATAAACTAATTTAAGCAAAATAAAAATAATGGATTACTTTCCGGTATCTATATACTGACTCATATTCCTCGAATAATATAATAAATGTTTATATATTTTATTAATCGATAAAACTTTTTTGAGTGCATTTTATGTAATCATGTAATTGACTATAACTTCCCCCTCAAATGTCCAATTGTTTAGTGGATTTATTCAATTTTTTTTTCTTGTTTTGTTGGATCGTAAACCAGACTACCCACTTAATATTGTCTATATGAAAGCAAAACAACATCTATTGAATTATCATCTGTTGCATTTTAGCACATAATATATTTATATGTTCTGTTTAAAATAACTGCTTGTATCCCAAAATTTGCAAATTAATATATAATATGAATGCAACATAATTTTATGTATAGGTGTGTAATGTGTATATATATAAATTTAATTAAATTATGAATGTTCGCCTTTTTGTAGAAAATTTGATATATATACATTTAGTTATTGTATATAGAGAGTGTTTATTTAAAAGCGACACGACATTGAAGTTATATAAATCACAGATAAATTAATTAAACGTTCAAAATTATTTATATTCATGGATAAAAATTTAATATTGGAACAATTTTCGAGCATTATTCCATTAATAATGTGGTTTATGTTGTCCAAAGGTTAAGGTGTTGTAAGTTTATCCATCTTGATGGAATTACAAGATTTGCGGGTCGCCGCCGATGATGCAACCACCGAATAATCACTATTATCTTCCAGAAAATCCAAATTTTATGAATTACATATTTTGATATTGGTATACAAAATTGCAAATTATATTATTTCTAATCTTTTGTGAAACGAGATTTTTAAAATAGCTTCACGCGTTCCAAAGATATATAACACGGGTTTTTATTTATATTATACATTTTTGTAGTATCATTTGTTTTAAACAGTGTAACAACTTTCTTCTATGATAGAATGGAAAATGTTATTCTATATTAATGTTTAGCCACAAAATTTGTGAATATAATAGAGTCCAGTCATAATTGCATTAGGATTATTATCACTCCATAAACAACAATTTGATTATTGTCGTAAATAGTTCAGATCGTGTATAATATGTACACGAAATGTTCTATAATAACTTTGATGAACGAAACATTGATTTTTTTTGTAATTATACAATCCACAATGCATTTTTTGAAATGTTAAATGTTAAATTGTTAAAATGGCATTTTGATTAGTATTGAAAAGTGTATCATTCTTAAAAAAACACTCTTATATACACAATGATTGATGTATTAACTATAATAGTATAAATAAATTCAATGTAATTGAATAAAAATAAATAAAATAAAATAAATGGTATTAATCCTTACACAATTAGATAGTATTATACTTACACCATTTGTCCGGAAAATACCCGGAATCATTTTCTAGTATAAGGATCTGGTAAGGCGATCTATTTATATTTCATGAAATTTACTAATATACAATACATTTTAAGTTACAATTTTTTTTTTGTACTTCGGCCCATATGTTTGAAGAACAAAAAAAACCAAACTTAAATTTTATTTTAAAATTGATAAAAATGTTACCAACGACCTTTATGAAAAATACAAGTATTTGAGTTAAATATTGAAGGATGATATTAATATTTGAAGAAGTATTTGCTTTTGTTTATATGTAAATAAATAATTACACTGACGAAAAATACATTCCATGTGTCTACTTCCAACACAATGCATAACTGACAATGAGTAATATCTTTAATTTCAATATTATTTGCAAACCAATTTGTGAATTATTACAATTATTGTATATATAATTTCATTAGGGTGTTACGTTTAAGCAAGCTGACTGTAACGAAAGCCTAATATAGATGCCATATATGCTTCACTGTTAGACTGCATGATTTGATGATGGTCAGCACCGGAAGTTATTTAATTTAGTTTACAATTCAATGAAATATTAATTTATTCCTTCACCCCAAACATTTTGTTAAAGGAAGTTACCCTATCATTATGAATTTTTTTTAAATTAAGCATTCCCATTTCCGAAAATAAAATTAATATTTAAATAAAATATCGGTTACAGTTTTAATGGAATCAACTTGAAAATTTTAACTTAAGTTTGTGAGATTATATTGTAATTCTTAGCTCTCACACTATATAGAACCATGAAAATATTCCCATTGGATCAATTAAAGAAATATTTATATATAAGAATATCTTAAAAATTTATACTAAAGTCATTAATGCTAGGATTCTAATGATTTATCGAAGCCGTAGGTGATATACTACGAACACTTCTTTACGCGTGCTATAACCTAAAATCTTATTCTATATTTTCTGGTACCCAAATATTCCCAATAGAATTACTAGGTTACTAGGATACTCAATATTTAATTTGTAGCATACATTTTGTAGTTTAACAATAAGTTCTAAAGTTTTCCAGAAGCACTTTCTTAAGTCATTTGCTTTGAAAATGAAAAGATGTGTCCAAAATCGATGTAATATTTATATAGACGATAACTTTTCAAAGTTTGTCGGTAAATTCTGAGTGGGTTTTATAAAAACCACCTCCATTGGATTGCTTATATTTTCTATTTGACGCTTTTGACACCGTTTTCAGAGAAACCATTACTTTTTCTATAGAAGACAACTTTAAAATTGCCATAAACGTGAAATAACTGAAGACGACTAGCTCATTGGACCATAGTATATTCCATTATTGGTAGCATTGGGTCAATCCAGTTAGTATAAATTAATGGAACAGCAAATAAATGGATCTATTGTATAATATTATAATTTTTAATAATAATAATACGATCTTATATTTTAATTTATTTTTTATTTTAAATTCGCAAGTTTCAAATATGGATGCAATTAATTATTTGGGTCAGCATGTACATGAGGATGTATAGTCTGTGCCAGAACCATTACCAGTACATTAGCTTATTGCTCGAAAATTTCTCATCTATCGTGGGAAATGACCAGTGCCAGTAAATTATACAATGATTTCATCCAAACGGCTGACAGAAGCATTCACCTTGCGCCAGTTATTTAGCTGTATTATATTAATTCACTCACTGCGATATTTATAGGTTTATAGTTCTTTTATTATATTTATATGTTATATATTCAAATTCATTCAATGTTTTTTTATAATGATAATAGAACAACTAAAACAAATAATAATTTTATTAATGAAATTTTTTCATCAGTAAATAACAGGAAAATCGCTCAAATATAGAAATATTATTTATTTATATATATACTATGCATCCCTAAAAAACCAAAAAAATTTACTGAAATTGCATTAAGCTAATAATTTTCTTTTTATAAATTCTGTACATATAAATATAAATATATATAACATACAACATTGAACATTCAACTTTTCAATAAATCAAATCAATTTCATTTTGATAGTGAATGAAATAAACAATATTAAAAAGAGCTCTATTCAATATATTAATTTAATTTACATATGGATACTGAACTTTTATTGGTGTATTAATTCTCTTTGATACCATAAAATAAAATATAGTAAATATAGCATAATATTTATATAAATACATAATATATTTTAGCATATAACATACAAATATACTATAATGTAAAGGGTGTCCACGAGTGCGGTAGTCTTATCTTAAAATTATCTCTATAACACCGAAACTAAGGTAATTACAAAAAAGTTAGTTCATCGATTTTGTAGACAATTAAATTCCTAATTTTCCTGTGGTATAACATTATTTATGAATTTGCTTCAATTTCGAGTAATTGAACAATACATGTGAAAAATAACTATTTTTTTTCAAAGACTTTTTACTAAAATTAATTTTTTTTTAAATCAAACGGTGCAACCTATTATTTTGTAGTCGAAAAAGTGCAACACTTATAACTTTGAAACTGTTGGTCGAAGCTAAATGAAATAGTTTACATAATTATTAATAAATCGAATATTATTCCTAAATCGAAAAATGTTATTTAGTATTTTCGACTGGGCATTATATCCGCTATCATCCTCTTAAAAGTTTGCACTGCATTCGTAACCACCCTGTATAGCTATACATTTATTTTCAATATTAGTTATTTATAATAAAAAATAACTACAAAAATCAAATACACTGACTAATTTTGAGACAACCAATAAAGTTGTTTCTATTTCTAAACTGGAATAGAATACATATGGATATTATATAAAAATACCTTTTTGTTTTAATTAAATGAATAATAAGTTATCGTTTATCTACGGATTAAATTCTAAATAAATAACTTTAAAACATAATTTGTTTTATCCTTTTATATCGATGTCCTGAAGCAACATAATTCGACCATTATTCTCTTACCATATTTCACATAATATTTATTCTAATTCTCCATACACGCTTAAAATTGTTATTGTGGTAGATTTTAAAGTACACAATTTTTTTATTGTTTAACCCATTATCACATCAAAATGATTGCATTGATCTGTACAGAGAAATATTTTCTCTATATATGTTGCATGGATTGAATGGGGATTTGGTAAGTGTGGTGGGTATAGCATATTTTTGAAAAGCCAGTTGCATTAGAACTCATCGACAGGTTGAGGATAGTGGAATGTCCTGTAATTAACGGGTTAGCTACGAATAACAAATAATTAGTAGTCGCGGACAATTTGACGACTGGTTGTGAGTAGGAGAATTACTACTGTCTGAAAGCAGTATCAACTTAAAACTTAGTTAATGATTAGACAGTGTCATGGCGATTCAGCAGAGCCATTATAAATTACTGCTTTCGGTAGAGGTGAATAAGTATACCCCTGTAAATATCCCATGCATTTACAGAATGGTTAAGTAGGTTGAACGTATGGTTATATGCCAACTTCGTAAAAAACAACCTCGGATAAACGGCAACGACTCAAGTAACGATAAAAGACAACGATTTAAAACTGGCATCATGGGATGCTAGAATTTTATTATGGCAAGCTTACTGATACACTAAAAAAAGTCAAACTGAATATACCAGTTAAGTTGCCTGAAAAAAATTACATTACAATTACATAGTTTACGAGTATCACCAGCTGCAACACGATTTAAATAGTATGTTGAACAAATTAAAATCACGCATTAATAATTAAATTAAATTAAATAAATTAAATTAGATTATATTAAATATTAAATAAATTCAATACAAATAATACCAAAATTTAAAGTAATGAAAACTGCGCATTGTAAATGAATGGTGAAATCAAATTTAATCACAAATAACCAAAGAAAGTAATAGAAAGTATATTCCAATTTGCCGATAATGTTCTCCAACACATATCAATAACAAATATCCAATAAAATTAAAAAATTGATGTCTTAAGGATTCGACAGTTATATTTATATACCCACAACGAATATAATTAAACAAATTGACTGTATTGTGTGGTAGATGCCTTCAAAACGAGTAGTGTTGGAGTGAATATTCAGGTAATCAACGAAAATAAGTTCTTTCGGCATGAGGACGACGGTGGGTTTCGAGCAGGTACAATGGGTCAGTAGAGAATAGACTTTCAATGGTAAATACTGGATTCTTCAGTTTTACCATAAGCCAAGTGTTACCAGAATTCTCCAAGTATAGGACTCTAGGGACCGAGTCAACTAAATATCGAGAGCATATAAACTACAAAGACGTGATATATATAGCACTTTTGACACTATATTAATTATTATTATTAAAACTACAATTTTGGTATTGATATACAAGATACATCCTGTATTTATTCAATATTTATTAAATATAAAATACAAAATATACGCTCCATCTCCATGGAATATTCCGCCAGTTTTGCTTTTAGCCGATATCTTCCTATATTGAATACATATATACAACACAACAAAACAACAGCTGTTCTCAGTAAAAAGAAAACAATTTAGTTTTTGTCGCAAGAAAGAAATAATTTTTATTATTGATAATTGAAAATCAATAAGCACAGATTTATTAAATATAAATAAATAAATATTGTATTTTACATTCGCTATTGATTATTGAATAATTAAATTTGTGCATCGTGTTGTAAAGCAGACGTGTGCAATGCAAAAACTTAATTGTTTCATTATTCTGTTGCATTTCATAATTAGTGGAATTCATTGTAATGTAACTCCAGTAGTAATGTGGCATGGAATGGGTAAATATTAAGAATATAAAATTTTATCGTATTACAAAATTAATTTACAATAATAACCCGGAATTTTAATGTTATTGCAAATACAACACTAAAATATATAGCAAATATTACGTTATAAGGGTATAAGTATAAATATATATAAATGTAGTTCTAGTTCATCGACCGTCTTCAATATCAATACAATATATACATTAAATACTGGTTGTTATGGTAACATTATCAGACCTTATTTCTTT
Source organism: Bibio marci (assembly GCA_910594885.2). Lineage (NCBI taxonomy): Eukaryota > Metazoa > Arthropoda > Insecta > Diptera > Bibionidae > Bibio > Bibio marci. The sequence goes on along the minus strand of OU343114.1, from coordinate 31,235,861 downwards.
CAAATTGAAGATAAGACAGGAAACGTTACAATGGATGGAATGCGAATCATATCCCTGATTAATGTCTACAGAACGCAATACCAAAATTGTAATTATCGATTCATTGAAAAATTTAATGATTTAATAATTTCTAGAAACGGAACCGCCAAGATCTTGTGACATTACAGCATTACATTATTTTCTGAGATGATATGTTACAAGTATCAATAACAATCGACGAACAACTACATAAGTAGCTCATGCAATTATTATGGTAAAATTCGAACAGGCTTATATCAAAGTATAGCTGAAAATAGAGTCGAAAATATTATGGACTATTGAATCATATAAAAATTAATGGAATTAAGGAAATATCTATAATTCGAAAAAAGGCAGACTAATTGGTAACTTGATTGACTATAATGAATATTAAGATAACTAAGGATCAGCGTAATTAATCGGTTCTCCTTGCACTACCATCTAAAATACCAACATTTTTTAACAAGCTGACTTTACGAATTGATAATTCCGTATGTGATTTTAGAATAATTCACCAATTGACCAATTCGGCAATTATGTTTCGATAGATGTTTTATTAATTGAATTATTCTTATAAATGAATCGCTCATAGAGCGTTGTATGTATGTGTGTTAGTTTTTGCGAATAGCTTCCTACACCAAAGATATTCTCATTGTGTGATAAACGAATAAATGATAATATATATTTATACGAATTTTATATTTGTATTTACACAGGTGATACTTGCTGCTTTCCATTTAGTCTAGGATCTATTAAAAAAATGATGGAAACAAAACTGGATGGAGTTTATGTAAAATCCTTACGAATTGGTGACTCTATAATTAGTGATTATGAGAGCGGATTTTTTATTCATCCAAATAAGCAAGTAATTATATTATAGTATTTAAGTTTTTTTTTTCTACTTACCCAAACTAGACAAACATCAGAGTAACATTATAACATATCATATATTTTTAAATGGTAGTGTAATTTAAATCAGTGTAATTTCCGTTCCTCTTTACATCACTAGTTAAAACGTAAATATATAGCGTGCGGTGAATTGTGGCTGGTTATTGATTATATGGATGGATGGTAATATATAAAATATAATAATGTAAATGTTTTCTTCAAATAAATGTTATTTCAGTATTTCGAATTATAAATCCATGCACAAGCTTCAGTTTGTGTATATATAGTGAATACAATATTCAAGCGATACACGATATATGCGAATATTGCATTCAATCCAATATAAACACGTCACAGTCAATTTATATGAACACTCTAATTTTATAATGAATATATTAATAACTTATTTTTTAAACACTATCAACTTTACTAACATTTAGATAGAAGAAGTGTGCAAACAAATAAAGGCAGATGCTAAACTAGAAAAAGGTTATAATGCTTTAGGTTTCTCACAAGGAGGTCAATTTTTGTAAGTTTTTACACACACATATGTATAGTTGTTATTTTTCTTTTATTAATAAGGATTATTATATTTAGAAGAGCAGTGGCACAACGATGTCCTAACCCACCAATGAAAAATTTATTTTCATTTGGAGGACAACATCAAGGAATTTTTGGTTTACCTAATTGTAATTCAGTGAGCCGTAAAACATGTGAAATTTTTCGAAAACTTTTAAACCATGTAGCATACACTAAGTAGATATGTTTTATATTATATAGCACTAAATTCATTTATTTGAGAATGTCATAAAATTAAAATATTTATTACATGTATTTATTTTTATAGTTGGACACAAAATTATTTAGTTCAAGCAACTTATTGGCATGATCCTTTAGAAGAAGATAAATTTAAAATGTATAGTACATTTTTAGCCGATATAAATAATGAGCAAAATTTAAATACAGATTATATAAAAAATTTACAAAATTTGGAAAGGTAAATATTAACTATATGTATGTGTGTAAGCGTTGTCTAAATATTAAGAAAAGTTAATCAATTAAAATGAGTCACAAGAAGCCGTATTGAAAATAATAATAGTTCTATAGTGTTTCAAAAATAAATATAAATTAATTAATTAGCAATTATTTTATTTTTCTTTTTTTTTTTTTTGCAGACTGATATTAATTAAATTTACCGAGGATACAATTGTTCAACCCAAAGAATCTCAATGGTTTGAGTTTTATGTTCCTGGTCAAGATAAGCTGATACAACCATTAAATGAAAGTAGTCTATATACTGATGTAATAATAATCTTAATATTGAAATAATTACGAGATATAATTGTGTACCATATTTTTATTTATTTTTTTAATAATTATGTATTATAATTTATTGTAGAACCGACTAGGATTAAAAGATATGTTGGATTCTAATAAATTAATATTTTTAGAATCAAAAGGAAATCACTTACAATTTACCGACGAATGGTTTAATACACATATAATACCATTATTGACAGGGTAAATTTTATTAAATTTAATTTTAAAAACTATAATTTCTTTATATTTTGTAATAAATTTTATTATAATTTAATTTAATAATTAAAAATTTAAATTTTTTGACATGAAAAATACAAAAATCACAACTTATACATTAATCAACATTTTATTATAAAATGTCTTAAAAATTGAAATTTATTTATTTTAATTTCATAATTTTATGACTACAGTTAATAATAATATCCTATAATATTGTTATCAATAAATTGTTTCGAGCACTATTTCATATTATCAAAAAAAAATGTGTAAAATTTGAAGTCATTGTAAAAAGTCAATTCGATTGTAATAAGTGTAGTGATTTGTTATAATTAGTATATGTGTATGTTAATATCACAACTCACGAGTCATCGAATTAATGTTTTATTATAGGTACATTAAAATCTATTAAATTATGAATGTTCAAGATATTTAAAAATAACATTAAAATAATATAATAGCTTTTACTTACATATCTCGAGAGATATTACTTGGGAAAATAGTCTGTTAAATTATTATAATTTTCATTTTAAGTAAAACAAATAATTTCAAAATGTCGTTCACATTTATTATTTTATTTAAAAAAAAAAAAAGGACTGATTGCTTATTTTTCAATGATAAATAAAAAAAATTTATGAAAAAAAAAAAAAAGAAAAAGAAAACTACGAATATGAATCTCTGAATTATAATGATATAAATTAAAATAATTAAATAATTTTAACAATAAAGATAATTATAAAAATATACATTTCATAATTGTCTTCATACTATTTAAGTGTAAAAAAGACAAAAACTTTTTTACAGATTTATTTTACTTTTTTCTGTTTAGGACTTTGTGTTGACTGTTTTGCGTTTTGCTTTGGTGAAATTTTACCATTCGGTGAATTTTTTGGTGATTTTCTTAAAGTTGGTGATTGTTCTGTAAATTAAATTAATTTAATTAATATAGGAATTGATATTTTAAACAAATATATTATCTTCCAATTAAAATTTTAAATGAATATGTGGTGAATTTATGTATATCTCTAATAACTAATTCCTGTTAAACGCCACTAACCGACTATCTCAAACTACTTTTTTTGTTTTGTATGAATTGGGTATTAATTCATAAGTATAGTTTAAACAAATAATAGTTTTACATTGAATTCATTAAACAAAACGAATCTTACAAGTACATAAATAAAAAATTCAAAACACTTCGACTTATTTTATATACTTACGTAATGATTTTAATGTTTCCTGTGGTAACCATTCGTAATCAACATCTGTTGAATTACTTGTTCCAGTTTCAATGGTTTTACGTGTAACATTGGTACGCTTTCTTTTACCAACAGAGCCAACTAAAAATTGTTGACCGACAACTAACAATAATACAACAATTGCAGCTAAGAAGACATACAAGAAAAATGTTTCGCCATCAAGTCCTTCATCTATTTCAATTAATTGTACAGTTTCATTAAATACGGAATCTGAATATTGTATTCCGCTGATATCTTGATAATTTAATAAAATATTTAAACCAAATGGTCGACCAGCAAATGTTTCCGATGGTAAAAATGAATATGATACAGTTGCTTCATGGCCTGGTTTAACTTCACGATTATATGGTATAGCCGAAAAATTTTGTATAAAATAATTAAAATCCATTGGATATCTAAATGAAGCCTCTACACTATTTACAATAAAATCATCCAATCCTTTATTTGAAAATCCAACTAGAAATTCTACAAGATGTCCAGCTGGAATATCTAACGGCGAACCAATCGTATGCGCTGGTTTTGTAAAAAGTAAATATGTATCTGCATCTGGCGAAGTTTTCAACATATCATCATTTTCTTGATATTCGGTATTTATATCTTCAGTATCTACATCAGTTTCAACTTCAACCGTTTCATTTTCATCATCAAGTTCATCTTCAGCAAATGCCATATATTTCTTACCTATAATATTTGAATTTTAATAAAATTTAAAAAAGTGAAATGTGAAAGTTATGTGATATGTTAAAATGTTTGTGCTATATATTTTAGATTTAGTTAGTTTGTATGAAATGTGGTAAATTATTCATATAAATTGAAACCTTTATTAATTTTTTGTAAAATGTTATTAAATCGAAATAGCATTTTAGACATGTACAGAATGAAATAAGGATTTTGTAACTAAATCATCAAAAAAGTGCCACATATACTAACGTTAATAATATAGTCAAAAAAATGTTAAGTTACTTAACTTACCAGTATCAATTGTAGTTATAATGAATGGCAAAGCCAATAGAACTATTAACCATACATATTTCATTTCTAATTTAATATTTCTTATTGCATAAATTGCACAACGAAATCAACAAATCTTTATTAATTAAACAATTCTAAGCACTTCAAAAACTATCTACTGCTCCACAAACATTCACTTTTTACAATACCTTAGCAAATGAACAGAAAAATTTACAAGTCAGAAAATCCAGGCTGTCAACAGCAACACGCCAACTTGAGCGTACGTGGAAGGTGAAATTCTCAATTCTCATTTTATTTTTCAAAATAAAAGAAAAATTGTTCAAAAATTTGATTAATTTGACATATTAAACAAATTGGAATATGTTCACTCATTTGCATGTTATAACCGAACAATTTAATTTGAACGCAACAATTACCAAACTATACCAAAGCGAAGCTGGGCCGATACAGTAATGATGGATACACAATGATATGACACATCGTGGTCGTGACATTTTACGCTTGTGCAGTGCTAGTGCCTTCATTTCTTCTTGTTACATATATCCACATAGAATATTGTTTTAGTTCGGTTTGGTCTATTTAGTTATTTACATTTTTTTTTGTTTGTTTTGTACGTATAATTATTATTCAATTATTTGTTAATTATTTAAAAAGAAAATGCCACAAGGAAAATTAAAAATTAAAACTAAAGTGCCCGATAATATAAAAAATAAAAATAAATCAAAAGGGAAAGCACTTACATGTCGCTCAAGTGAGTAATTGTTTGTACTTTTGTGTGTGATGATAGATCTAGTTTACTTTACTGACTCGAGTGGTATTCTTTAAAGTTAATTCTATAAATATTTTTACTTTTTTTCTGCAATTATATTACAGATGCACCTATTCAAGATGAAGTAAATTTCTTGAACAACAAAGAAAACAAATTGTATCAAAAAATGTAAATAAAACTATGGAAGTAGAAATGCGAGTACGTGCAGAACAAAACACACAAAAAACCAATTTAAGTAAAGCTCAAGAAGCTGTTGCAAAACATCATAAAGGCAAATTTATGGATATATAATAGATATTTATTTACAGAATCATTTACTATTTAAAGAGGTTATGTAAAATGCAGTAAATAGTATAATACGTAAATGTTTTCCAGAAAAAGAATATTTAGATAAAATAACGTTTACAAACTGCTGCTACACAATTTAAAAATTCATTAAATAATGTATATATTAATGTGCAAAGAACCATCGTGTATACGTTGTATAAAACCAAATGATGTACAAACAGCGGACACATTTGATGATAAATTAATATTACATCAAGTTAAATACTTAAGTTTAATGGAAAATTTACGTGTACGACGTGCTGGTTTTGCATATCTTCGTACATATGAAATGTTTTTACAACGTTATAAATGTTTAAGTAAAGAAATGTGGCCACATTATAAAAGTGGTTCAGCTCGTGATGGTGTACAAGTTTTAGCTTATTTTATCGACGAACGTATTTCTAAACAAAGTATGACAGAAATTAACAATTTTGTAACATCATTTGGCATAAAAAAATTAAAATATTCAACATCAGTTATAAAATTTGATCGTCATGGTTATAAACCGCGTGAACGTTTTTTTCTATTTAGCGATTACGCCTTGTATTTATTGGATACGAAAACATTCAAACAAAAACATCGTTTACCATGAGATAAAATTGATTTTTGTATAACAAATGAACTTGATAATTTAATACCAAGCATACCATCTGAATTGAAAAAAGATAAAGTTGATATAATATTACAAATTCCAGAAATTATTAAATGTTGTAAATATATAATCCATTGAAGTTACCCGTAAACGACAAAATGTGAATATTGTTGAAACTACATCGTAAGTATATTCTATTACTATATATATTATATTATATAGATTATAGATAATTTATTATTTTATTTGCGGCTATATAACATATTTATTATTATTTTGTTTTTACTTAATTGACGTATGATTTGTTATTCAATATCAAATTTAATGGACTATCCTGTCACACGGTACTGAAAATTATTTCGAAAATGTTTATGCATCATAGTGGCATTATACTTACTTACTTACTCCATGGCATTATAACCCAGGTGCGGTTTTATTCTTATCCAACCTGATCTATCCGCAGTCAATGTCTTCCAATACCGAATATTAAGGATCTTATATATCACAGTTTAGTACATCTAGCCATCTCGCCTTAGATCTTCCAGCTCTCCAATATATACCTTTTGGATTACCATTCAACAGTTTTTTCGACACACGCTTCTCCTCCATGCGTAATACTTGTCGAAGCCATCTTAACCTATTCATTTTGGTTGTTTTGACAATATTTGATTGACCGTACAACTTGTCTAATTCAAAATTGTATCTTCTTCTTCTGTTCTTTGACGGAACCAAATATTCCACGGAGTACCTTTCGTTCAAAAAGCACTATATATGCTTCTAACTCTGGTGGATTGCCAGAATTCATAGTTATATAGTGACAATACCTATATATGCTTATATTTTAACAATTGAAAATAGTTGTTATTTATTTCAGAATTATTATAATACGTTAATTGTGTATATAAATATTTATTAATTTTACAATTATATTATAAACCGGGTACTTTTAATATTTTTTGAAAAATACTATTTATTTATTGTACGATCATATTTTTCATTAAATATTAGAATATAATAATTTTGTGAAAAGTAACATATTTTCTGTATTTTATAACAAATTCTCATTGATATTTAATTTTGTATTAAATTTAGTTTTGTGATATAAACAATTTATTGGGAATTTAAACTAAACTAAACAAACAGTAATAACTAAACAATATGAAAAATATACATACACGCTCGCATATACATAGAATAATTAAATATTAATTTATTAAAATAAGAAAATATTGATGCGATATAAAATAGTTATTATAAATAGCATTTAAATAATTAGGGTGATGCTATTATTTTACAGCTGCATTTTTGTGTTTCAACAGAAAACAAAACAACCTAGAAAATATTTGTATATTTTTAATGAGAAATCATTTGAATGTTTTTAATCATTAATAAATTGAAATATGATGGATGCCAATTACGTAATAACAAACTCATGAAATATACAATTATATTTACGACTAACATTATTTGAAAATGCATTGTGGGCTATTGTATCTATCTTATTATTATTATTCTTTTATATTAGCCAATCATTCTTAAAAAAGTAATTGGATTTGAATTAAGAAAGCAGCTATCTTTTGATCAAATTACTATATACTCCCATGAAGAGTATTTACCAACTTGATTGTAATGAATGTTTGATGGATACCTTTATAAGTTCCACTGGAATTAACATGACCAAAAACTATACTCTACTAAAATTAATAGGTTTTTGCAGAAACTAAAATTATTAATGATTAAAAAAAAACATTCATATGATTTCTCATTGTTTAATTGATAACATTCTACTATAATAATATCTGGGAAGAGGGGAAATGCTGTCACAATTAAATTCACCTTCGACTGAAAATCATATTACATCGTTATTTCGAGCAAATTCGGCAAATATAAATTGGTACTTCTTTCCGATAATAAATCCAGATGGTTATGCGTATACATTTCAACGTGATCGATTATGGCGTAAAACACGTACACCATCGTCAAATTTTATTTGTTATGGCGTGAACCCAAATCGTAATTGGGATTTTCATTGGAATGAAATTGGTTCAAGTAAATATCCATGTGCTGAAACATATGCTGGTCGACCAGCATTTTCTGAACCTGAAATGTATTCATATTCTCAATATTTAATAACAATAAGAAAACAATTAAAATTATATTTCGCATTTCACTCACATTCACAAATTCTATTATTTCCATATGGACATACGGCTGTACATACAGAAAATCATGATGATTTATTGGCAATTGGTAAAAAAGGAATTGAAGCTTTAGCAAAACGTTATGGTAATCGATATAGTATTGGTAATACATATGCTGCAATTTATCCAGCAACTGGTTCTAGTATGGATTGGGTTTATGGTAATTTATCGATACCGTTATCATATACATTTGAATTAAGGCCGGGCAGCAATAGATATTCGAGCGGTTTCGAATTACCAGTAGAACAAATAATTCCAACAGCTGAAGAAATATATGATGCTGTTATGACAATAGCACATGAAGCAAATAATTTAGGATATATTTAATTGATTTTTTTTATTTTAATTCTTATGCGTGCAGGATTTTTACAATTAATTAGTTTAGCAATTAATTTATCAATGCATAAATAAATATTAACATAAAAATGTAATTGTACTTAATACATACGCACTTTGTTATTATAAATTACGTTAACATTCTAATTTTATTATATTTTATTGCAATTTTCATGAGTTGTTGGTTTTAGTGCAACAGATTTTAAATTGTTGATTATTCTCTTCTGATACAAATTCTTAAAAACCATGGTCCGAAACATTGATTGCTAAGTTCTAAAATATAACATAGAGAAATTCTAAAAGTGATCATATTCTATTTAAGAACTTAGCAATCAGTATTTCAAACTATTTTTTAGAGTTCGTATCTGCAAGCAGCGATATTTTCAGAGTTTCTTTATTCAATCAGTATTGCAGACCGTATACAAGAATTCGTAACCATTGACATGATTACTCCGATATACGGATATATTGTTAATCTCTGAATGGCGTTCAACACCTTATTTTCAAAGATTCGCTTTTTGATTTCATAAACGAATTAATGGTAATTCACTGGAGTAATTTTCAGTACGAGTTAAACTCGCACCCTCTGGATTTGATGAAATGGACGTTGACCACTGTACCATTAAATCACTACATAAAGTTGATAAGTAAAATATAGGGTATGCTCGCTTTTATCATTTATTTCAGCTAAAATCAGTGTGTCCATAATCATACTAACGAAATCAATTAAGTATTAATGAAAATGGAATTGTATTAACGAATTCTCGAGATAAAGTCAGAACATAGAACACATGGAATTTATTTTCAAAGTAAAAAAATATATTTCATTTTGATTTTGCATTGCATATTTTTCGGTTTAAAAACAATTGTTTTTAATTTATATAAAACCAAAAATTTTTATATAGCAAAGACAACAACTTAATATGACATTTATATACAATAATTTTTTAATATTTACATTTGTAATGTTTCTTTTACTTATCTATATGTTTATATGCATATTGTATGCATTGGTGTGTTTATTTGAACATTATTTTAAAAGGAAAAGAAAACGATAAATAAAAAGAAATCACTTGTATTTGTTGTTTTCATATATAAATTTATTTTTGATACAAGTTATATGAAAATTATTATTATATATTACTGTAACATTAAAAATTTTCTTTTGCAGATAGAAAAACACACACACACATACACAATTAATATAAAAAAATGGAATTTGGGAAATTTAAGGACAACCGAAATTACTTAAAACAAAATTTTAAAGGTAAATTAGTGTAAAAAAATATTATATATTTGGGACACGGGAAAAATCATAGCTCAGCTGTTTGAAGTGGTAGGATGTTGTGATACATATTAAATGATAGGTAATTGAAGGACCTATCTTTTTGTAAAAAAAAAACTTGGGTTTTTCACCATGAGTATGAAACCGTTATGTGAAAATTCCGGGAAAACGCGTAAATAGATTCGGGTCCTCTAGTGGTGAAAATGGTTTCTAATATTCTAATCAAGACATCTGGAAATTTTCGGGAAAATCCGGAAAATTTTAATTTGGATCGGGAAATTACGGGAAAACTGTAATAGTTAGGAAACATTTTCAGTACCACTCCCTCAGTACATTTACCATCTAAATCCATTTATGGCTATAAGAAATCTGTAAGTCATCAACTTTGGGCTGGAGAAATTTCCCGGAATTTCTGAAAACCAGGTTTTGGATGATTTCGAAAAAAATTTATGTGTTAGCCAATTTTTGTTACAGCCATCTTGTAGAGGATCTTAGAGCGCACAATAAAGCTTCTGGACTTTTTTCGTGAAAAATTTATTGGTCGACTTATGACCGATTTAAAATTTTGAAATTTTCGTGTAAGCCTAACTTTGGGCAGCCACTGTGGGAAAACAATTTGACTTGAGGAGTTGTGGTGGGGCTTAAAATACGTGGCATATAGTCTACTATCTGTGATAAATAGGGCATTGGAAAATTCCATTGGGAAAGCCGGGAAATTCCCATTTGAAAACATGAAAAAATCGATGTTTTTCGATGTTCCTGGAAAATCCACATTTTCCACTGGAAAATTCCAAAGAAAATCTGAGGATAAACTTTGGACTTTCCTTTACATTTCTGCATCATTAGATTTTTGGAAAGTCCAATATTTCCCGACTTTCCAGTACTCGGAATATTGGTCTGCAAACGTTTTTTCAATCTTTGGGCAGCCCTAGTTGGAAAACCCTTCTAGATAGCAAATCACCCCCATATTATAATTTGTAGCCCTTGAGGAGGACTATCACTGGTGATAAGCTCCTCCCGAAATATTGAGTATTTCCGGAGTTATAGGGGTCCAAAAGTGACCCATTTGGTACTTTCGAAGGTCCATAGCTCCGCCCCCGGAGCGAAATCCGGCAAAGGGGTCGACAGATATTGTTTTTTTTCCGAGCTCTACAATCGCTGAAAATCTGAAGGTCCTACGGGCAAAAAAATTTTTTCGGCATAAGGTTATAACCCACACTTTTGGGGGTCCAAAAAAACATGGCTGGAAATAGGCTCAAACGACGCGGGGTCATCGTCCGAACACGAATCCGTTGAGATAACTCGAAAATTCCGCCTCTAAGTCGGTCAAAATGGCAAAACAAAAAATGTGGAAAAGTGGTAAAAAAAAAAAAAACTACAAGATTCGTTGGAATTTCTCGAAAATTGAAATTTATTTTTTTTTTTTTTTTGAAAAATAATTTCGGTCTTGGCGAGAAATCGAACCCGCACCACTCACATTACATTGCTATACACACCCAGCGACTCTCTCGCATACACTATGCTTGTTATTACCGTGAGCATGTCGGTTGGGATATATAAGGTACAAAAATTTTGAAAATATTTATTTCGAATAGGGTACCACATTAAAGTTGATCGATTTTTTATTTTTTTTATTTGCAGGACACTTATCAGAGACTCATTTTTTTTTTTTTTTCTTTTATATTGTGTAGGTGTAGAATTTCGTATATGAAATATTAATTTTATTTTATTTATATTTTTATTTTGTACTTAACATTTTTTTTTTGTTATAATTGTTGTTATTTTCTTTTTCTCTTTTCAGATTTCAATGGACGGTAGTTAAAGGTTGGGGAACTATTGATGAACGTCATAAAATAATTAGACAAATATTTTTTTTTTAAATTAAATTATTTATCGATTTAATAAATAAGTTAAATAATTTTTAAATTAAAATAAAGATCACAATTAGTGATAATTACCATATATTTACATTATTTCATATTTATTATTTATATTATTTTATTTAATCTTCAATGGCTCTTCAAAACACTTGATGGTCGTTTAACGTTTTTTCGGATGTATATTTTTCTGCAATCCATTGTAAAGGAAAATGTTTGTTTTTATTAAAGCAACATTTCTTCTGCTGATATTAGTAAGTTGTTTGTATGTTTACTTGTTACTTGTTAATAAGGCAACACCTGAATATAATGTCAATCCAAATTGGTACGAAATTAGCCAATCGATCATTCAGTCGTACAATTAATAAAGATTCCCTAGGTATTAATTTGAAAGAAAATTGTTAATAAATACCTGTATAATCCTATTTCGAGAACCTTTTTATACAAAATTTTATCGAAATTGTTCAACAGAAATGCATTACGTATACGCATACCGACCCATAAATACAAAACACACAGCTACATAAACAGGCCAAAAATTTCGAAAAATAAACAAAATTTACGATTTTTTAGAATTGTTATTAGGCAATCATAACCACATGATAGTGAAAATATTGTTTAATTTTTATTTATTGTCGGCGGTCGATAATACAATAACAAAGTTGTAATATATAATAAATATATATATATAAATAATACAAAATAATAAAGCAATGGATTGTTATTGAGTTGACTTGTGTTGTTGTACACATCATATATTTTGTGTGTTTTAATATTGGTAATAATAAAGACATACTCTTTGTAGTCTTTACGGTACGTACGGTATATCATCATGTTTATTATATTTTTTTGTTCCGCCTCTAATGATAGCAGACTTTGTATTGTATAGATTGTTTAAATAAATAAAAATTAAATAATATTTTCACTATCATATGGTTATGATTGCATTAGGCAATCTGAACTATTCTGAAAAAATCATATATTTTGGATATTTTGGATATTTTTCAAAGTTTTTGGTCAGTTTATGTAGTTATGTGTATTGTATGTATATGTAATGCATTCCTGTTAAAGGAAATATCTTTATCATTTCTTGACCAATTTCTCGAAATAGGATTATGAAGGTGTTTAATTTCTTGCAATAATTTTCTTTATGTCCTATCAAATTGTACTCAGCATTGTAGTCAATTAATATCGAATTATTTTTACAGTATACACATAAATAATTAATTTTTACTTATAATTATATATAAATATCTTACTTCTATTATTAATATTAACCCTTTTAACATATATTCAGTAAACATAAATGAATTAACTAAATACTTATGATGATATCTTAATAATTACGATACTTTAAATGAATTTTAAATAACTATATGAACTTTTAACAAATTTATTTTAATATTTTAAATTGAACGAATTCTAATTTTTTAATTTAAATTCAATAAAAAACATTCATTTAAATAATAAGTTTAAAATGCAAATTGTGAATCAATTTAATAAGGTTTACTTTATAATTAAGGGTTTGTTTGTTATTTATCTTATATACTAAGTGTTACATAATTGTAATTGTTAAACTTTATAATCATGAAATGAAATTCAATTATAATAAAATGAAGCTATTTTTAACATATTATAAAACTTGGTACAAATTTTAATTTAGCTAATTTCATATTCATTTTTAATATATAATATAACTTCTAATACGAGTATAATATTTAATTGTGATAGTTACAATATACAATTATATTTAAAATTTAATTCATGCTTAAAGCTAAAACTTATTTTATTTATACATTTATTAAAATATCATATTTTTTATCATCAATTTGATAGAATGGTGTGTTGCTAGTAAATCATTTAATAACACTCTGATGCCAGAAGTAACATAAGTTTGCCACAATTTAATAATTGAATTATGTGTTGTTTCAATATACTTTTTTAAATCATCTGCAAATATAGAAAAAAATTGAGATTAATATTACAGAGAATTTTTTTTTAAAAACATTTGATATTACCAGTAAACAAAACAAATATGGGGTAGAGCAATCACTCAAATAAAATATAATTTATAATTTGCGGTAATTTATTAAAGATCAATTGGTGAATTGTTATAGATTCCCATTAGGTCAAATTTATCAACTTCACTGTAATGATATATGTTTTTGATTTTGTATTATCTCCACGTGTGGCATAGATTTTTGTTGTTGTTGTCCATCACAAATAACTGCAAAAAATGCTATACATAAGCGTCCATTGGTTGTGGCCCTGTAGTATATTTAATAATTATTACCAATGGTATGACGAACGTAATAAATCCAATTTATATTTTGATCAGCATCTATATTTATTTTAATGATGTGATTGCATGGTATGCATTTCTGTTTAAGGAAATATCTGCATCATTTTTTTGATCAATTACGATGAAATTTTGTATAAAAACGATCTCGAAATAGGATTATACAGTTATTTATGAACACTTTTCTTGAAAATTAAAACCTAGCGCAATTCTATTAATTGTGCATCTAAATATTTTAACATAATATTAAATGCGTAATGAATATTTCGAAATGTCTAAGCAGTCTATTTGTTTTGTTTTCTAATATGGTACGGATAGATGTAAATTTAATTAATGTTCCAACACTAACCTGACAATAATGTTAATAACTCTGATCTCTGCTTGAAGTAGGATTACCAGAAATATTCTTTAGCTATATTATAGATTAAATTATTATTATTAATTAATAAGCTACATATTATTATAGAGAATAAATTACCTCTAATCCGATGCATTAAATCCTCATAATATGCCATTGATTTTACACGTTAATTTCAATAATTGTTCAGATACCAGAATATTTCGTCTTTCGAGACGAGAGATATTGTGTATTATTTACTTAATCAGATTACCATTCTTCTATCGATGACAAACGCACTTTTAATGTAACAGGTAGCACTTCAACAATTTTGAAAAACATAATGAATAGTCTTTCAATATAGACTTTTTTTTTATGATCCATATCTACAAATTGTATATCTAATTAGTTCTACGTCTGCATCTTGAAATTTTTTTATTTTATTGCTTATTAATCGGATACCATTTAAGTATGATAACAAAATTTGGATGTAAAATGCTAAAAGAAAAATATTCTTAACTTGAAACATTTTTATTTTTTTAAATTATAGTATTTTTCTTACCTGATTTCATTAGACAATTACCAATTACGTACTGGATCAACTGATAATTTTGAGAGAATATAAATTGCTGTAGTTACATCTTAACTGTATTTAAGAAATAAACCACAGCATAGTATTCATTATTATTATCACTGATTGCTCGTGTATTATGATCGCTGACATATTTGTTTCTGTAGTAGCATAATTTTTAATACTTCATTGCTTAAAAGAAGTCAATCATTCGGTAATGAATAGAAATCAATTTCTTCCAAATTACATTTATATTGCATTCATTAACAAAATTTTGAAACTGGTTACGGTACTAATGGGCACATATTTTTTTTGATTTTCTTTACCTCGAACACCAAATCTACTACTAAAATAATAACTTGCTGCAGCTGAAGTCATTATTTAACTAAAATATAAATTACATTTTATTTTTAATTAAATTAAAATGTTTTTATAGATTTTTACTATTTTTTTTAGAGGTTATGTTACATGAGACATTTTTTATATGCACAATCTTAAGTTGAATATTATTCCTTTTTAGTTGGAAACCGCAAAATCATTAAGAAATATATAATCATCATTTGAAATGGTAATTATTATAATTATTAATGATAAATTATAAAAAAAATTTAAAAAATTTCTTTTACATCACTTTCTTACCTAATACAAAAATCGCTTTACTTTTACTTTTTGTTTTTTATTAATCTAATTAATGAATATGAATATGGCTTTTGTTTTTATTTATTTATTAACCGAAGTTCGGCCGATAGAATAACTATAGTTAGCTCTAGATATCGAACGTTAAATACTAACATAAATTTAATAAATTAAAAAATATATAAAATTGCTATTTGTATATATAATAAATAAAACGAATATATAAATGATAGAGATAAAATTTACATTTAAAATAAACATACATATAAACATTATCTGTCAAGTTCTAACTTCACGTTAACTCAAGCTACGTGCGCGAATAAACGTAGCCACTGTGCCAGTGGAGTGAATGTGTGGACTGTGTGTCCGACATATAATTTTTGTTCATAGAATTTCTGAGAATTTGTTATTTTGATTTCCTTACCTTTTTTTAACTTTTTGATTTACATAATTTTATTATTTAAAAATGGTTTTTCAATGTCAAAAGGATAGTTTTTTAAAAGAAGTAATTTTTGATAAGTATTTTTTTCCTTTCATGCAGTATATAATACACTTGTTTATCTTATCTTGAATTTTAGTTCACTTCTAAAGTGGTTTCTGTTCAGAAAAATGACGGAATAGATGAATACAGTGTTATATTAGAGGATACTATACTTTTTCCAGAAGGTGGAGGACAAGTAATAATCAATTTTACATTATTGAGATAAAAAAATATAATTTTTTTTTTCATAAAACAAATAGCCATGTGATTATGGATTTCTTAATGATAAACCCGTCATTAATGTGATACGTAAAGGAAGTGAAGCAATTCATATCGTAAAATCACAAGAACCATTTGAAATTGGTGAAAGTGTTACGCAAAAAATTGATTGGGAACGTCGACATGATCATATGCAACAGCATTCTGGTATATATTAGATTAATATAAAGATTGCTTATATAATTTTTTAAGCTATTTGATTACAGTCATCATGCCAGTTTGTGTATATTTCATTTAGGACAACACCTAATAACAGCAATATTTGAAAGAGAATATAATATGGATACAAAGTCATGGTGGCTTGGCACAGAGTCATCTTACATAGAGTTAGACGCTAAAGATATTTCTGAACAACAGTTGGATAACATTGAAAAAATTGTTAATCGTTTAATTGCTGATTATGTACCAGTAACAGTACAAACAATAGGAGAGGATGACACCTCTGCAGCACCTGAAGTAATTTTGTATCAGTACAAATTGTAGTTATAGTAATTAACACTAAAATTATATAATAGGTGACCAGAGCTACGCGTGGCTTACCAAAAGATCATGTGGGTGCAATTCGTGTGGTCACAATTGAAGGTGTTGAAAGTAATATGTGCTGCGGTACTCATGTTAAAAACCTAGCTCAATTACAAGTCATAAAATTACTACATGTGGAAAAAAGTAAAAATAAATTATTGGTTTATTTTCTAGTAGGAAATCGTGTTTTGAAAAAACTTAAGGATTCTTACAAACAAGAATTAGATTTAAATTTAATATTAAAGTAATTTATTTTTATATTTTCAAACTATGTATTGTATATTATTATTTTTAATACTTATTAATTCAAATTTTAGAGGTGGATTTGCTACACATATTGATTTAATTAAAAAGATTCAATTGAATTTAAAATCTTATCAAAAAACATGCCAACATTTAATAAAAGAAATTGCAATTAATGAAAGTAAAAAATATCAAGATTTAAATCCTAACCCAAGATATTACTTTTTACACCGACTTGATGGAATTGAAATGGATTTTATAACAACATTTTTAAAAAATGTACAATCAAATAATGAAACGTTTTTCTTTTTAACTGTTGGTGATGATTTTGGAAAAGGACAAATGGTATTACAAGGACCAAGTGAAATTATTAAAGACCTAGGAACTACCATATGCAATTTATTAGAAGGTAAAGGTAATGGCAAAAATAACAAATATCAAGCTAAAGTTAATAATTTAAAAAAAATCCAAGATTGTGAAAATGTGATTGTTCAATATTTTGATAAATAAAGCAATATGTGAATGATTTAATATAGATTGACAATATGTACGTAGAAATAGGTACAAATAAATGAATTCCAACTTTTATATTTTCAATTTATCACACATGTTAGTTCTTAAAAGATAGGGTTGATAATGAGACCGAAATTGTATGCAATTTAAAGTAATATCTGAAAAATCTAACGTACTGAGAATTTTAAGTGACTATTTTTATATTGATTTTTATTTATTTTGTGAACTATTTTCAATTTTGGCTGTCTCATACTAATCACTTATCGTTACCAAATGTAGCCAATTCGTATACCAATTCGTAAGAAGTGCTATATGATTTAAAACACTTCTAACAAGACAAATAATGAATGAATAAATACTTAAAACTTAAATTTATTACTGCGTGCACTAACATATTTTTAATTGAAATCAATAAGATTTATAATTATATTTAATTGTTTACTAATATTATTTAAATCCAAAACCAACTGTAAATAGGTTTGTAACTTGTAACCATATAAATTAATTTTATGAAGAAAAGATTTCGCTACTGTATCATGCAATTGCTAATAATTGAAATAAAACTATTTTAGATGTATAATTTTTTTAAATTAATTACCTGCTTGTCATACTTACAATTAGTGAAAATTTACTCTAACATTTATATGTGAATCAAATGTTAGTTGGATTTATTGTTTTTTCTAAAAGTTTAATTAATTTATTTGTATTCAGTTTACGTATTGTATTAAATAAATAATTTTCCAGAATTATACATAATATAGATGTTGATACTACAACACCATAATATAAACTCATTATTCCATAAAAATGAGCTAATTCTAATACAACCGGTTCATCGGAATATTCCTTTGATAGTTCAATTGTTTTATGATTATATAATAATCCACTTTCTAATTCCCATTTGTTTATAATACCAGTTTCTATTAATTGATAAATTAAATTATTAAACTTGTTTAACAAATGAAAATTTTTCCTGGTTATCATAGCAACTTGAAAATTATAAATATTTTGTGATTTATCTAAACAATAAATTTTCTGTTTATTCATAATATGTTTTCTGGATACTGCTACAGCTAATCTATTATGATTTTCTAAATCGCACAAACAAATATCAACGTTTTTACAATTTTCATATTTCGTGCTACTATATGCGATAGGTAATAACTAAAAATTTTAATAGTTACATTAAAATATTCTACTTAAAAATAAAAACATTAAAAATAAAACAAATTACTTTAAAATATTCATATGCATATTTTTCTCCACTTAAATTATAATATCTTATGGCATTCATTGAATTTACTTGTTTTTCATACCTCAAAATAGTTATACTGTTTAACCAAACACAGCAAAATATTGCTTGCAATACTAAACCGTTTAATATAAATATTAAGGAAATACATCTTGATATACAATTTTTCGGTAAATATTCAGCTGTATATGGACCTTCCCATTGAAAAGATAATGCAAGAGAATAAGTCCAATGTCGAATAATTCCATCTTTTTTCATCATATAATATATGAGAATACTTGGTAAAGTAGTATAAACGATAAATAAAAAATATAATTCATCGCTCAATATATCAAAAAAATTATCAAATATTGATTTTAAATTCGCCTTTTGAATGCACCATGTAACATCGTCTTCAAAGTATGGCACAGTTGAAGTTAATAGATCATGTATATAAACATTTCTATCCAATCCCCCAATCATGACATCACTTTTACTAAAATAAATGTATATAGAATTTATTACATATATATAAATATTTGTAGATCCTGGTAATTATATATAATACTTTACCGTAGCATCAAATTTGAATAAAATTCACTGAAATTTTCATTTTCAAACGTATGTTGAGTCACATTCAAAAATGTATACAACAATTTTATATTCAATTTATCGGAAATTGTTTGCATTAATAACATTTCTGTGCCTAACAGGTTTTGTTTATCAAATACGTTTAATGAATCATTGTAATATACATAAGGTTCCCAAATACAAGCTGATATTTTTAAACTATTCTCTTGTTCATTTATTAATGAAAAGCTTTCATTTATAATTTTAACCCTTAAATCATTTGAAGCACTATCAATTAATAAAATATTTAAATTTATTATATTAATATTCGATGATAGATTTTCTGTGAAAGTCTTTTTCA
This sequence comes from Bibio marci, assembly GCA_910594885.2. Taxonomy (NCBI): domain Eukaryota; kingdom Metazoa; phylum Arthropoda; class Insecta; order Diptera; family Bibionidae; genus Bibio; species Bibio marci. Next base: position 31,215,758 of record OU343114.1, on the reverse strand, counting down.
CTATATCAAAATTTAACGGTGACAATAATAACATTGATTGTATGAAAATTATAATTACGTTTGATATATTATTATAAAATGGTAATGTTTTACATTGATTTAGTGCATATTCTATATGTAAATAATCATCAACTAATACAACAAATGTGTTAACATTGTAGTAATTTAAATATGTAACATTTATTTTCTGCATGACATCACTAATTATTAATGTATAATTATATAAATTTTGATTATAATTTAATATCTGAAGTATTATATCTTGAATGTAATAATTTTGATGCGATGTTGAACTGGTTAAAAATATTGTTGAAAAATTAATCGTATTTGCTGAAAAATTATTTGTAAAAAAATTTTTAACAACACCAATTAGATATGAAGAATTTGTAGTAATAATATGTGATATTTCTGCAGCATTTAAATTAATTATTACAAGTAGAAATAGAAATATAAATATATATTTATTAAAATTCATTGTGCACACACAGGCAATATGTATGACTGAATGTATAAATAAATTTGATTATAGTTCTTAATTTTATCCGGGAAATAAATTTTTGTAACAACCTTGTTTGGCTGTATGGGGCTTGTGAATGACTTCCTCTTTGCTCGATCTGAGTCTATTTAAATAAATAGAATTATATATATATATTTATTTATATTATATTTTATAATTATATTAATTGCCGGTGTAATTCCCTAATGTAATACCTAATACATTTTAAATCTTGATAATAATATACACGAATATAACATATTTTAGGGTGCTTCAATTTTATATGAAATTTTGTTTTGTGATTCGATTTAAACGCGTATGGAGAAATAAAGTATCTTATCTAAATTTTGTGTAAAATATTAGGTAAATTGAAATTTCTGATAGTTACCGTATTATTTATTACTCACGCTGATTCCAAAATTATTGGTCAATGATTTTAAGAATAGGAAAAACAAATATTGTTTTTCCCTACTTTTAAATGATTTACCTAACCAGCATGAGAATACGGAGATAAACAAATTAATTACGTATGAAAGGGTTAAACTATACTTATGATATGAATTTTTGCTATTATAAATTTACAAACGTTCGTTCAGCTATAAATATTCAGAAAATTTCTCTTTGACTAAAACTTCATTAAATACTGAATTAAAACATTTAAACCATAGGCAATTTTCTTATTTTATAGTTATTTTTTATAACACATTTCATTCATTTAATATCATGTTGAATATTGCACACGAAAATAAATATTGATTATGTATATCCATAACATAATTAATTAGCTTCTCTACGCTGCTCAAACTTATTTGACAAACTGTTACTAACATCTAGTATAGTGTATAAAATTCATTAATACTTTAATAAATAGAAGATAAGTCAAAATATGTCAAAGAAATTTAAAAACTATAAATGTTTAGAAAAATTTATAGGTCACCCGTTATTTCATTCCCTATTACCATAATATAGCCAATTTAAAATATAACGTACGAATACATTATATTTATAAAAAAAAAATACATAAACGTTATCATTTATTTTCGATCTAATTTGCTAGTAATTTTTTTAATTTGTTAAATAAGATTATGATATACAATTTATTGTAATTGCGTAAAACATATGACATTTTGTGGATAATATCATACATACTTACATTCGATTTGAAAATTAACTGCAAATCACACACTAATTATTTATATATTCAATAGTGGAATTTTTGTAATCGTTTCACAAAATCAAAAAATTTGATAACAAGCAGTACTCTGCTAAAAATATTTCCTGAAATTATTGAACGCCTCACTCGTTCACCTTTTCTTTATCCCTCAAACATTTTGTTAAACAAGTTGAGTTATCATCTGTGATTCCTTGTGCCGGCTAAGTTAGATGATAAACAACCGGTTGCCTTATATTTTTTACCTTAAATATTAATATAAGTTCTAACATTTTGTGGACTGAACTAACCGTTCAAGTATAGTAGAAAGTACCGCACTACAACCTCCCGCTTCAGTAGAAGCCAAGCATATCCTATATGATTGTCAGAGTATCATAACTATGTGCTTATCTTGTTTTTAGTCTAATCTTTTGAATTATATTAACATAATCTTTTCAAAATTATTCTGTATCCATAAATTGAAGTGTTCATGAAAATATTATTTTTGGTAACATCTAATTTCGGTTCTTATTATGGACGATAACCATAAATCAAATGAAGGCAATTTTTTTGTGGTAAAGCAACAGTGACTATACTCATAATCTAAATGACGCATATATGCTACGCGGTTACTATAAAGATAAACCATATAAACATACGATGATTATGCCGAAGGTGCAGATTATGTTAACTTCAGAGGCAAAGAAAATGAGAAATCTCCATTTTTAACTATGGAAACATTACATTATAATGACCGTTTCGTTTGCGACTTTTCTTGCGTCTAATTCAAAAATCTAACCCCGGGAATTTTAAACAATAAATAAATTACTTCAATTAAAAATGTATTTTAATTAGAGATTAAAATAAACCACACATATTTTTGCTTTTACTGGGAAGATTATTTAAAATAAATTAATGACATTTATTTACGTCGGTCTGAAAATGAATATAGAACAAACATGAAATTCTTATAATCGCATATTGTGATAATTGTTTGTCCAAAACATAAATTTTTGAATGGCACCGACGACTCAAATTCCGGTTATTTTTTGGACAGATGGTATAGAATTAATAAAAAAAACAAAATACAAATTATAGATACTACCACAAACTTACCGTACAATTTTTACATTGTATGTAGGTATTTATCATAAAAATGACTTAAATCAAGGTAAGTATGAAAAAAATACCACTGTTTCATCAATAATTTTATTTTGTCAACATTTTTGAAATATCTGGAACAATTAATTCATGGGTTATTGTATCCTCATTATATATAATATTCACATGTTCGACAATAATTGATTTATTCACTTGAATTTTCTCATTTAAACGAATAAGAACTTCCTTCGACAATTCATTAATTATTGTATCTAAAATTACAAAATTTAAACAATTGTATTAAAATATAATAAAATAAAATTAGAAACATAAAAATGGCACCTATAATAACGTTGAGCTATGTAAAAGATTGCTTAACGACAGTTCGTACCGGAAACGATAGGCAGACGACCTGGCTGGATGATGTACGAGAATTGACGTACAATTGGCTGAGTATGGAATTCACGTCTTCCATCAAATAGGTCAATTTTATAGAATAAATAAATTTCAACACATCTGGTCAACGCAAATTAGCTACGACTGGAGGTTTTGTACCATATCTCGTACTTAATCAATGACTTCTCAATATCTAACGTGAAATAAATTGATCATAGGAGAATTCATTTGTAATACATGTATGTATACATCGCGGTTTTAAAATAAACACGAATATTTATCCAAAAACTCAATCTCGGTTAAAAGTCAATACTACCATTTTACAGTATGAAATGGTATAATAATGTAATTGGATAAATTTGTGCCCGCAAAGAATAGTTTTCTAACGAGCAGTCGACCTCATAAGCGAAAAAATGAAATGTTATCCTCCTCTTTCTTTACCATTTTGGAGCTTAATGAACGGACTATCAAAACACAATCAGAAACTAAACAACATATAATATAAATTTGACATTTATTGAACGAATAGAGAATTTCGTTTATTATATATTAATAATTATTATTAATGACAATAATAGTTTTGGAAATATACTCAACTACAACCGATAAGATCATAGAATACTCTCCTCGATATAAACGTCTCACTTATCAAAACCATTAGAAAATCAATATTAATTTTTCATGAATAAACATAATAAGTGATATATGAAGAGACTTATTCTCAACAACTACATTTCCAATTTTTCCAATTTTTTGTATAATAATTTTAAGAATAACATTTTTACATTACCTTTCAAACAGCATGTAATTGTATTGCAAGGAAAGAATAACGATGTATTCATACATCTTATATTTTCCACTCCTACTAGACAATAATTTCCATAATCAAGAAATGTAAATTCAAATTTCTTTTCTTTCTTAACATAATTATAACAAACGGCACGAAACCATAGATCTTCATATTTTACAACACACAATTCTTCGAATCTATACAAATAAATGAAAGTTTTAATCTCTATATTTTTTAATAACTAATAGATTGGGTTGGCAATAAAAAAAACCACTCGCGTTACCTTGGTTTATATGGAGTAGTATTTTTTGTACCATATTCTATTAGTTTATGTTGCAAATCATTTAAAGAATCCATATCCTGCGGTAAAATAGCGTAAAATAAGCCATCTTCATCTAATGTATTCAGTATTTTTAATTCAAATCTTTTAGAATGTAATTCTTTAAATATTATATCCTAAAACAAAATAAAAAAGTGACAATGTGATATCAAATAATGAGTTTCTTTTATAATTTATAAGGCTAGTAATTTCGAAGTATGCAACATCTGAAACTACAAGCCTCGCCCATCTTTCAATTAATTTATGCATGCCCTATCGGTAAAATTTTGTTTCGTGGAAGACGAATCAATTAGTGAGCCAAATGTTGTTACTTTCGAACTGGTGTAAAGGTTGATTGCATCGATCGGAATAAATAATAAATGTAAGTAAAGAAAGTTATTTTAACAGTCATGAATAATAAATAACCGGGAACAAATAACTTAACTTATTTTGTAAAGTGTTATATATTTGGAATCATTGGTAAATATAGAAAATTATATTGAAGAGGAAATTCGCCGTAGGATGAACGTGTTCCAAAAAAAAAACTGCTGAATGATAATCCAGAAAAATGACATGTAGATCCTTAAAATTCAGGAATGGAAGACGTTAGCTACAGATAGGTCCGGTTAGAGATGCGTATCAGAGAAAGCTAAAACCGGACCTGGATTTTAATGTCATGCAATCGGTCAGTATATATTATTTATCGCTCAACGTCATTAAAGTGTATGCCTCTAACTATTTCACAATTAAAAGGATTATAAAAATAATAAATGTAAAATCAATTGTTGGATGGTCTTTGGTAATCGGATCCTGTGAAACCCATGCTCATATCGGTATTTCAGTGGATGTTTTACTGATACTAAAGGCACGGAATAAGAATATTGTTTTGGTAAACCGGATTGTTTAGATGACGAAAAACCTGTATTAAATAAAGTATATAATTACATATTCAGAATTGATAACTTTAAAATACCTTAATATAATATTCAGTAATGGTACTAATATTATCACTAATACTATTCGTATCTGATGTAGATTCTGTAACAGATACTGTTTTTACAGGTATTGATGATGAACTTGATATTGTTTTAGCCTCAGTTGTTGTTGGTTTAGTATCTGATGTTATTAGATAATCACCGTTTTTAATTAATTCTACAATTTTAGAATTAAGTAATTGTCCATTTTCAATAATTTGTAATTTCACTTTTGTTTTACGCGATAATTGACCATTATACAAAATTTTGAAACGTTCACCGTATAATGATAGTAGATATTTTATACAAATTTGTTCTTGTTCGGGTGTTAAATTTTCTGGAATTTCACATAAATCAACACGACAAATATATTGTGAACGATATTTTATATCTTCGCAATCAATCTCTTTTAAATCTTCTAATTTTATGTAATCCACATTACCAAATTCAGTAAAAAAAACTTTCACTAAATTATTTTCAATTTTTATAACAATTGCTCGATAATATACACCTTCAAATTTTGCTAAAATTATGATATTACGTTGTGGTAATTTTTGTAATGGTTTTGCTGTCAATGAATATTGCAAAATATCTGCCAGATTTTTTACATAATCATTATTATGTTCTAACGAACGACAAAATACTACAGCAGCACTAATTGCATATGTTATGACAACTGTTGAATTTGATATTGGTAATACTAATTTAATATTTTTAGCATTATTAGAATCACTATTTTCGGATTTTTGAAAATTAATTTCACTATGATTTGTAAACTCGGTTGGTGGTATTTTTACAGTGGAATTATTATTTACCATTTTTAATTCCATGAATTTCGAATTAATATCACTGTCGTTGATATTATTATTATTATTTTTTTTATTCTTATTATTTCTATCACTTTCATATGATCTTTCCTTAGAATAATTATTATGTAAATGAGCAGAATTTTGCCGTACAGACGTTGAATAACTAGAATTATCATTGATTAATAAAGCGCTATAAAAATATAACAACATTAATTTAGATTTACGTTTATTAATTAATACCAAAAAATTGTGCAATATCATTTTCTTATAAATATGAAAAAATGTTAATATACTATACGAAATGAAAACAATTTCATTGATAGTTAATGATTCGATGGTCTTTTGATTATTCTATATTATGTGTTTTCTTCGACATGGTAGTAATAATGATCTGTTGGGCTATAGAGACAAAGTATCACTTATGTAGGTCTACGGTAAATGATAAACTAAATGTAAATACTTCAAAAATATGCAATACCTAAAACTAAAGGAATTTATACTCAGGTGGAATTCATCTCCCTCTTCGGAAATATGTCCTACGGAGGCGAATACAAAACATAATTTATGAGTGTTTCACGGATAGATTTAATAATTACCTGAGAGGGTAAAATCACTGCACTATATTAGTGCGTAAAGGAACAGGAACTGCATATCTGTGAAATAACGTCAGCACATGATACATATATGAATTAATGCCACAGATGTTAAATTATTACGTTTCATTTAAATATTTCGAAATAAGAAAATAAATAAAAATAAACACATTATAATAGTGTAATTAGCTAATCCCAAACTACTATTGTAAATTGATGCGCATGTGATTAAATAATGAACAATTGCTTGTGTTTTTACATTTAAAATGATACGAAATGCTGAAACATATCAATTAGTTTAATATTTAGTCTTAGATTGAATATATTATAAAGAAACATTATGATAATTTGGTGGTGTAATAAAATTGAAATAATAAAAAACACCGAATATAACGACATACCCATCGAAACAAAACGCTATACAGACATTTTGAAATTTAAAACAAATTAGACACAAATGCGTTGACGGTTAATGATTATAAGAAGTTAAAATCCATGCGAATATAAATTTAAAAAAAAAAATAAAACAAAATTACAATTCGAATTTATAAACGTAAAGCCAAAAAAAATATGTAATATTTATTTGTATTTAATTAAAATCATACTTACGGAACCGGTCTACAGTCAAATTTATGTTTTGGCCAATCCATTTGTTGACATTCTACTGAACAATAATGGCCAAAGCAGATTGAACATTGATTTGATGTCATCTTTGAACAAAGAATACATTCACCCATTTTGTTTATATTTATATCTAATTATAAAAATAAAAATATGTATTGTGTTGTTGTATCAAAATTTAAATTTTAAAACTAAAAATAATCTCAATTTTAAAAAAAATAAATAACTATAAATATAAAAAAGCCGATCATCCCATCTTCTTTTTTTTAAAGTCATATATTGCTCCACGTGGGGCTTCATGTCATCTAATCAACCTTTTATGACTTCAAGTTGATAAATTACTCCGTATAGGAGTATATAATAATTTACCAATTGTAGTGCAATTAAAGAAATATAGATATTTTCATAATTCTATTATTTTTATATGGGTGATTATCCCATAGCGATGCGTATTTGTGAGCAGACATTGTTAATCTTTGAGTAGCGTCCAACACCATATTTCCAGCGGGAATTGAACTCTAATTTTATCTTTTATTAGAACAAATATTAGTGGCAGTTTTCATTGTTTATTTTTGCAAATATGAAATTTGAATAATTGTACATTACGTATTCAAATAAATAAACATATAATTAAATTAGTCAGGATACTAAAATTTATCTAAATTTACGGCACTAGAGTTTAAAAAAACCAAATTATATTTCTCATAGGCGTATTTTTCCACTTTTTTCTTACCTTTACATGCCGCCATGATATTTTTATTATTTATACTTTGTTCTTTTATTTTATTTTAAAATATTTAACATTACACAAAATTAATACATTTTAAATTGAAAAATGTAAAAATTCTTAATTAAAAAACACGACAGACGTAATTCAGTTGCAAATCAATATGTGCAGAATATAAACGCAAAATTTTCTTTTTCCTTGATGTCAATTGACTACCTTCTATTATTATTAATTGGGATCTCTATTGGTAGGCCCATGCTTGTTTTTGTTAACGTTTCTTATCTATTTTTTGTTTCCATATTATAAATTTCTTCTTAAATGTGGATATCGATTGCAAAATGATTATTTTCAGCAATCAGATTGATCTGATCGAAAAAAAACACAAAATATCTGGCAGCTCTGCTTGCCAACATGATAAAGTCCCACAGACCCACTGCTTGTCATTTCGTAATTCTTATTTGTCAAAACTGATGTTTATTATTATGGAATTTCGGCTAACAAAAACAATTGTTTCTGGAAAATGGAAATTTTATTTTTTTAATTTTTATTACAACAAAATGCAAAATTTTTATTTGTTTTTATTTTTATAATAATTTCGTTATAAATAGGTAAAATTATTATTAAATATTTTTATATATAATATTAAGTAATACATATTAAATATTCATTTATATTCGTTTATATTAGTTTATATATTTAAATTAAATATATATAGCGAATCGATATTATTTATAATAATTTTTGCTAGTAACAACTGATGGTCGTGTATTTTAGAAATTCTACTAATTTATAATTACCTACATAAATATAAAATTAAAGTAGTTAAATTCACAATTTAATGGCAACTCGACATACAATTTGCGAAGCTAAAAATGAGAAAAACTGCCGAAATAAATTATGCTTGTTTACAAAAGATTTACTGAGGCATTCATCGTATAACGACGATTCCTTGAATCAATTAAAAGAAATATGTATTAAATTACAAGATATGTCCATACGCTTCAACATTTTAGAAAAGTAATTTATGCAAGTTATATCTAAAAAAAATATTCTAATATGTATATAATTATTTTTTTAAATTAGAAGCGTACCGAATAACATTCCATATTCAACTGATGTTTTAAATAACATGAAATGTGAAATACTACATGGGGCCAATAAAAAACAACAAAATGTATTACAAATAATGTAAGTAAAGGATTAACTAAATCATTTTACGCTATAATTTAATATGGACACGTTAACCGAATCGTTTCAATTAATATAGTGCGAAAAATAAATAATCTTAATTTCCAGATACTATTTTAGCCTAAGACCATGTACCTTATAATGTCAATAAATGTAGTACGCCAATCTAATTCTTTTTACAAAGCTTGTATATCAAACTAATTGATAGTATTCTAAACAAGCATGACTAATTGCTCAACAACAAAAATATTAAATTTGCTTATAACATATGAAAACTATATAAAGGAGTTCTCTAAATTTTACAATCAGAGACAATTTATACTTTTAAATAAAATAGGTCCATTTTATTTTTATTAATTTAAAAATAACCCATGCTCAAATTAAACTACACGAGTTTATTTAAATTCATTTAACATTTCAAAGAAAACTAAAAAAAATTAATAAGTAATAAGTATAAGAAAAACGTAATTTTAGTTTTATAGTTAGCTAAAAATTAAAAGACGCATACCTTTATAACATTTCAGAAAATGCTTACATTCTTCATATCAACAATTACAACAAAAATTTAAAGAATTTCATCAAGCAATGGTTTTGTTAAATTTGGAATTAGAAACGGATTTTATTTTAGGTAATGCAACACAGAAGTCCATTGAATATTATTGTGAGAAAGGTCTAATAATTCTGTATCATTATGATATTTACTATAAACAATTAATATTTCTTAGTTCAGAATTTGATTTTAAAAAATTAAACACAATAATACGTTTTATGAGCGGTTTGTGTTTTACAGAAGATTTCCTAAATATAATTAGGGCTTTTATATTGAACTCTAAATGTATTAAAATGTAATGGATGTGTTGTACTTACATATTACTTAATTTATTAAAAAATGTATGTGTAACAGTACTGCCAATATAATAATTTGTTTACTATAAAATAGCCTGGTTTAAGAGAATGGAAATTAAAATTAATAACATAATCTCACTGATCAAAGTATTTTCGAATACATTTTTCAATAAATTGCAGAATTGTAATTTTCAATAAAGAAACAAAATTTAGACAATCTTTGCTTATAGCAAATTTGTAGTGATCTAATTTCAATTGTAAAAAGGTGCAATCACGAATTTGGTTACAAGTTAAGCAAGTTTATTATATAATATCTACAAATGTTTCTTTATCAATTTCATGCAACCTTACTGCTTACTAAATACATGGCATTAAAATCCAGGTGAGGTTTTAGCCTTCTTCAACACTGTAGTCCAACCGGTTGCAGCTAATGTCTTCCAATCCTGAATTTTAAAGATTTTAATATCACATTTTACTGAATCTAGCCATCTTACGACCAATTAAAATGATCTTAGGCCGCAGTTTTGTTCACATTGTTAAAATAATTAATTAAAAATAAAATAATTAAATGTGATCCAAAGTACTATGCTATATGTTGGAATATTCATATATATATGTTTAAAGTTTATATTCACTCATTTTTCATATAAAAAAAATAACATTTTAATAATATTCATTCAATAGTGTTTCTTAACTAAATGTAAATATACACATATTATGAAAGAGAAATATCTTTCGTCGGTTAATCAACATATACAAATACATAAGTACAAATTTAAATTTCAGTTTTACATATGCCAAATATCTCACAGAAAATATATGCGATTATTTTTCTTGATTTTTTTCAATGTTTTCTACACATGAAAAAATCAATATATTTTGCCGTATGAAAATAATAACTAAAACAGCAAAAGCATTTTTACCCTTAATTTAACGTGATGACTTGATGAGTGTAGATGGATAATATGCATGTGCAAAAAATTTAAGCAGAAAAGGTGTTGATTTTGGATTTAATAAAATAAATAAAAAAAAGAAACAATAAAATTAAGTTACATGTATGTAATTAATAAATTAATATATATTATAATAAGTGAATAATAACATTTATAAATAATAAATAAATACCAGGGAATAATGTAAATAAATTAGAATCTCAATAAATATACATATCAAACAATTTTTTCCATTCCCATCTATTTTTTTTTTATTATGAAAGAAGTGAAAATATCGATTTTTTAAAAGTTAAGTTTATGGTGTTTTTGTGTATTAAAAAAAAAAAAAAAGGAAAAAGTTAATGAATAATATTTTAATAATTTTTAAATATTAAGTAAGACCAAAAATGTCCTAATTTTATTTTATTCATAAAATATATATACTAGATTTACTATTTATTTATATACAATTAATATAATTTATTATTTTATTCACACCATGGATTCTTCAAATAGTTCACAATTTCTTATTAATCAATAATGTAAAGATAAAATTAATTTATATCGAGTGTATATATTATTTAATTGCTTATGGAAATTGTAAAATTACTATGTGTATACAAACAAATATATATATATTCCTTCTTATTAATATACTTCATTATTATCATTTTAGATTATAATATCTTGGAGAATTTGTCTGAAAATTTGTTATAATTTAGATATTTAGAATATTTAAAATAAAAAAAAAACAAAGAATCCATATCATATTATATAATCTATTGATAGTTTCCATTTGTCTTTACTCTGTATGTAAGTACTGTCGAGTATTACAATGTAACAGAAGAAGATCTTAAAACCCAATACCATTTTCATTTCATTATTATATGATATTATTAATATGATTTTTATACATGTATACATGTGATTTTTGTACATAATAGAATATTAGAATTTTCAAACACATACTCTCTATCTCTACTACCTATGTTATATTAATTCTTCTACACTGTTTTCATTTGTATTTCACTATATTTATTTTAGTGTCCAAAATTATGGAATTTAATAGAATTTTAAAGATATACAGTTTATTGTATATGACTAAAACCATATCCATTCTCATTAGAATTACTAAACAACCATTTATCCGATTTTCTTAAAATTTTGAACTTAAATCTTTAATTAAAGAATGACATTTTAAAGTATCATCACTTATTATAGCCAATAGCTATATTCTTGCTAATATGTATAATCGTCAAGCACTGCCATATGATATACTAAATATGATACCAATACATTATTATCCGCTACAGTGCAATTACTATATTAACTGTACGCGTTAGTATCATTTCTAGCTATGTGATATGACATCGTTTTAGCACTGTGTGGAGCAGTTTCTCCTAGTTTTTTTTTTTATTTTGCATGCAATTGTTCTTATTGTTAGTTTGACCAAATTATTGTATTGGCATCTTTTTTATTATATATTAAATGTCTTTTACATTTTGAACTAAAAAAAATTAAATTATAATCTATACTTGATGAAAATATAAGTGTATTTGGAATTTGGCTAATAATAATAGACTCTGCATATGAAAATACTAGAGCTTTCAGTATAGTGAGTGAGCGACCCAATCTACTATTGTTAGTTTTTTTCTAAATAATAAATGTAAATTTTAAATAGTAGATATGCGAATTTATTACAATGCATGTAGCAAATAATAAAAATGTTAACTACCAATAATAGCAACAAAATGTACACAGCACTATGTCGACCTCTTTTAATCTCTAACTAAATACAGAGGAGATAGACGGTATAGTTACATAAATTTTTAACTGCCATTGTGCATCAACATTTTATGACATCTCGTTGTTAACATTATGTCTTCATTTATTGATGATTTTGGTTTACAACATTCATCATTACTAATCATTTTTGAAACCATTATATCATGAAATTTTAACGCAATCTCAATTAAAGCTATATCCGTTATTTCTACACAAATATATCAATTAATTGTAAGATTTTCTAAATTACATGGATTTATTTTTATATTTATATTTTATGTAATAAATTTCTAGTTGTAAAATTGCACACACCTATATTTTAAAAATTAATTACTACAATTTGCACTCATATGTATAATATAATCAATTGATGGAAGAACATAATAATATTACAAATTTTTATAACCACAGCACAACTATGCACAATATTGCACTATAATTCACATATAGTAGAAATCTATTAGTAAATTATTTATTCAGTAATGGCAAATACAGCGCATCTTTTTCGTAGACAAAGTTCTCGAGATTTGGCTGCTCCGAAATATCATCGTAGTATAGATACAGTAGAATTAAAGGTAATTATGATTGGTATATAATGACAATTACACACAAACAATTTACAACTATTAATAACATCCTTGAGTATAGTATAGTATAGAGTTATACAAAAATGTTCAATGCAAATCTAGATGCCTTTATCAATACCGAATTGATAATTTATATTTTAATTTATAGAGAATTAATATGTAAGTGTAGAAATTCATAAACAATTTCAATTCTCAGATCAATATACTTATTATTTGAATTTAAATTATATAATAAAATATAATATGAAATCCTAAAACAAAATACAAAAGAACAACTGCGCTACTAAATATAGAAACAATAAAACGTTGTTATCATGTTTTGTATATCTCTATACACTATACTATACTTTAAGATAATATCAATATATAATCTCAATTATTTTTATTATAATTTATTTCTACAATCTCACGTTCATATATTAACAATAAAAAACTAAACAAACCGAAACAAAAGGAATTACGAGGCCGTTTAATACGGGCGGAAAATGTTTCAAAAACCTCAATGTATGGTGCAACTAATGCAGCGTTCATCCCAGACGTTAATTCACCAAATGAACCATCATTATCACAACCACATAACATATCTTATCCACCTGAAGACATTGTGCAAGAAAAACCAGAAGATGATAGAGAAAATTGGGATAGTAAAGTGACATTTCTTTTAGCAACAATTGGGTAAGTAAACAATGTTACAAAATGTAATTATAAATATAAGGAATTTTTTTTACAGTAATCATATTATTAAGGTGAACTTTGTCTTTAAAAATAAAATGCAATGCATTTTCGCAATGGGATGAACAAATAAATTTTTCTGATTTAATATTATAAATTCAACATAACCATATTCGCAGCAGAGCAATCTAGAGAGAGAATTGAATCATGATGTTTTAAATCACAATAATAGCCGGTTTAGGATAGACTGCGTGTCGTTCAAAGATAAATAAAAATCATAAATCATAAGACTATATACAACAAAAAATAAAACACTTAATAAAATTAAAATTGCAGCCCATTTATGATTCGAGTCCTTGATTACAATTATTGCAGTAATATAGTATCAGTAATATAATACAACACGATGATTTTGATAATTATTATAATTTCTCTAATAACGTCAGTTTGTGTATAATTAATTAATTAATTAATAATATAAAAATATATAAACCCACAAAATACACAAAGCACATGCGAGCGCAACAGCGAAAGTAAGCTCTCTAACAAAGAAAATGCAGTTTTTTGGGAAATTTTATTATTTATTTTTCAACATAGTCTCTTTACAACTTAATGCACATCATCAATCGACTTTTAAGTTTTTTGATTCCATCTGCGAAATAAGATTTTTCAAGACCTTCGAAATATGTTTCAGTTTCAGCATTAAACTCATTATTTCACAACTATTTTTTACCAGCGAGAAATTTTTTATATAGTCACTGGAAACTATGATTGTATGGTGTATCAATATCGAATCATAGTTCTTCCAATTTTCATTCAGTTAAAACTGCAGTGAGTGATGATGCAAGAGTACTTTTTTTATTGCTAAATGTTGTCGTTTTTTCTTGAGATTGCATCACTCATTCGATCCAATAATGCACAATAATATTCACTATTGATTATATTTCCTTTTTGAAGATAATCAATGAATATTATACCACGTGCATCCCAAAAAACATTGGTCCTAATCTTTCCTACTATCCTAACAGTTTAGCCTTCTTCGGAGCACTTTCACCAGCTCCATTGTTTTGATTGTTGTTAGGTTTCTGGTATATGTAGTGATTGATCCATATTTCATCAACAATGATGAATCGACGTAAGGATTCATTTGGATTACGTAGATTTAATTAAATTAATATTATAATAATACACGTATGTGTAATGTGTGTACTGATTGGCACAATAGTCGCATTGACATCACCACATATACATACAGGTAATACTTAATATACTATAGACATTAATATATATTAAATATTACACATATGATATTTCATTTGCATATCGTTTGTGATCATCAACACACTCATACTACATCATACTCCGTAGCAATAGAATATATATAAGTTTATATTATTATTATTGCATATGGTATATTAACATCTGCTTTTTGACTGCCGTGAAATAAACCAATAGAATAGCAACTTTTATATGTAATAATTAATTTATTTTATTTTGTGATTGGTTGAGTTTTTAAAAAATGGTGTATGTTAAATATTTCTATTTTCTTTATAATTTTATATCGAATATGCATTTAATTTTTCAAAATTGATTAACTATTAAGTTTGTATAATTCATATAATCACAATATCATATAAACTATAAAAGTGCACCGAATTTTCAGCCTTAGTGTTAGTTTATAATATTAGGCTAAATATTCTATATACAAATGAATTAATTGCCATAATGAATATGAATTATGACTTATATAAAACTTTTAAATTGTTACAAGCTTACAAGCCATTGTAATAAATAAACATCAACTCAACAATTTATAGCCCTTTATATATATATATAAAATATTTATGCACAAAATTAATCAACTTTTTCCGTAGGTAGTATACTTAGTTAACGTAGTTAAAATTTTATTAAAATACCATAAAATTAATTAATAGATACGCAGTTGGTTTGGGAAATGTCTGGAGATTTCCATATCTGGCACAAAAAAATGGTGGTGGCGCTTTTTTAGTTCCATACTTTACCATGCTAATAATCCAAGGAATACCAATATTCTATTTAGAGTTAGCTATTGGTCAACGTTTACGTAAAGGTGCTATTGGAGTTTGGCATCAGGTATATATAGTAACGATAACATTAAAATACAATCATGAATTTTATATTTGAAAACAATTTATAATTTATATTTTATTTTCTTTCATAAGGTTTCACCATATTTAGGTGGAATTGGTATATCATCAGCTGTAGTTAGTTATATAGTTGCATTATACTATAACACAATTATTGCATGGTGTCTCATATATTTATTTCATAGTTTTGAATCACCATTACCATGGGCAGCATGTCCTAATAGATTATATAGTAATTTTACTTATGATATAGAACCAGAATGTGTAAGTTCGTCACCAACACAATATTATTGGTATCGATCAACATTAATGGCCTCACCAAATGTAAATGAACCAGACGAATTTAATTACAGTGTTTCAATAGCCTTGGTTACGGCATGGATTTTAGTGTATATATGTATGAGTCAAGGAATAACGTCATCTGGAAAAATTGTTTATATAACTGCAATATTTCCATATATTGTATTGGTCATATTTTTCTTCCGAGGTATTACATTGAAAGGTAAATGGCAAATTTTTATTAACTATATACATTTACCTATATATATAAATATAATGTATAAATGTAATGTTAAATCAGTAATTATTAAGAATTATAAGTTCTTAACACAATATTATTGTTACGTTCCCCAAAATTGCTGCCCAGACAGGTGATTCTGCATCGATCGGAATGAGTAGTAATGAATCAGCATTTGGTAAATACGACGGATGAAATAAGACGCTCCATCTAAGTGCTATCAAAGTGCTCTTAACAATTTTGGAAACATGTGGTCGTGTTGGTAGCTCGTTTAACATTAATGGTTTCATTCAGTTTTAATAGCTCATAGCACTCCATTCTCTTCTGATCCGACCATAGCACAGCATAATATTACTTACCATGAATATGGGTGTTGATATTGTTCTTTGTCATTCACATTAAAATTACCACTTTTGAATTGAGAAACCTCTCTTAACATTATATTTTTGATAGTGCATGTTTAGAATACATTTGCACAAGAAAACGGTGAGTATCAGCAGAAGTTTACTTTGAGTAGACTAGTAAAACTTCCCGCAAATGCTGTTTTTATTTTTTTTCAAAATTTCCATTATTGGATAAAATATGATGAGCACAAGATAAAATATGTTTTTTTCTGATTTTGAGACCTGTGAAATAGTACTGAAAAACTACGTATGTGTTAATTATATTAAACTTTGATTATTTACAGGTGCTGCTGATGGGATTGCTCATTTATTTATGCCTAGATGGGAATCATTAACAGAACCAGTTGTATGGCTTGAGGCCGGAACACAAATATTTTTTTCTCTTGGCTTAGGTTTTGGTGGTTTAATTGCATTCAGGTAAATATATAATTTAACTATTTATTGTTATATAATAACAAAAAGTAACACCTCTATATAATGGTATTGCATAAAAGAATTACATTATGTAATTATGACTATCACATTTATAAGGTTTTAGCATTATATCATAGCATCATATAGAGGTTCTACTGTAACAAAAATATAATTTTTGTATTTTATATGAAATGTATATATAACACAAATTTTTTCAATCAATTTGCAGTTCATATAATCCAGCAAATAATAACTGCTATCGTGATGCATTATTGGTATCATTAACAAATTGTGCAACATCAATGTTTGCGGGTGTTGTTGTATTTTCAGTTATTGGTTTTAAGGTAATTTATGTACTAAAATGATCAAAACACGAATTTTTAGAAAACAAAGTACAAAAATTTAACTGCAAAGTGTAAACTGTCGCATTCCGACATCCTAACCACATCACAATCAGGAATCACGAAAACACTTATTTGCATATGTTTTTGCCCTTATGTGGAACACATCTGTAATTGTATTATTATTTTATAATATTTTATTATCAGTATTATTATTTAGGCTTTTCAATAACACTATATTTTCAAAGATATATTTATCGGATATCCGTTTATATATATTATATATATATATATATATATATATTATATAGAACTGGGTTACCAGCTGAAAATTTGTATAAAATAAATAGCGAAAACCTTGTCATGTAAATTTCGGGAATTGAACCCGGTTTTACACGATTGATTGAACACTACTACTGCGCCATTGATTGTGAGTGTTGTTGCTATTATTACCTAATCTATAATGTTTTGTTTGTCTTGGGATCGATGTCTAATCTTAAGCGAGGAGTATCCGAGGAAATACAGTATAGAAAACATAGATTTTATAAGAGTATATTTATTTATTATATGATTAAAGGCAACATCAACATTTGATAGATGCAACGAAGATAAATTAATCTTAATGACAGCAAATGCTACAGATATTCCAATATGTGACCTTCAAAAGGAATTGGATAATGTAATGTTTAATGATATATTTTATTAAAATACAATAATATGGGTATTTTTTTACAGAGTGCTTCAGGAACTGGATTAGCATTTATAATATTTACAGAAGCAATTAATCAATTTCCTGGTGCTCAATTTTGGGCTGTTCTTTTTTTTCTGATGTTATTTACATTAGGAATTGATTCACAATTTGGTACTTTAGAAGGTGTTACAACATCACTTGTAGACATGAAATTATTTCCAAATGTATCAAAGGATGTTATTATAGGCGTAAGTTTCAATTGGTATTCAATGAGTGTACAATTTATTTAGATAATTTAACCATAATAAATTCCGCAGGGACTATGTTCGTCTTGTTGTATTATTTCAATGTGTTTTGCACATGGAGCTGGTAGTTATATATTTCAGCTAATGGACAGTTTTGCTGGGAATTTTTCATTATTAATAATAGCACTTTTTGAATGTATAGGTGTTAGTTATGTATATGGTATAAAAAGGTAAATAAATAACAAAAATCTAAAACTAAACTCAAGTATATTAATTGTAGCGCATGTAAATTTGATGTTATTTTATTTTTATTTTTTTTTTATATAGTATAGAATTATTTACACAAACACAAGCATAAATTTACACTAATAAACAAAATACAAACTATTTTTCATTAATTACAAAATAAAAATACACCAAAATAATAATGACCTGTGAAATAAGTGTCAGACAAACATTTGTAAACATATCCGTTAATATATTTATTTGGATTTGCCTGTGTTGATTTGTTTGTCTCTGTAAACATGGATGGCGATGAAACTATTGTATATGTATAGATTTTGTAAGTAATTGAATGGAATTTTACTATTTATATCACTCACAAAATTCGATCCAATCGCTTTCACATAGAATGACGGAAAGAATTCCTAATTATCATGAACTATTGCATACAGAGTCTTCATTATACAATTAATTTTTATTAAACCGGAATAACCCAAAAACCTAGATTTATTGTCAACAAAATAGCATAATATCAAATATTATCGTAATGTGAAAGCTAATCTTGAAATATTCGAAATCGTTGTATAAAAAACAATGCAAACAAACCGAAAATCGAATTACACATATTCATAGTATATTATTTTATTTATTGTTGTACTGGTGTTTTAAGTGAAGGCAATTTTTTTTTTTTACAAAATTTATAGATTTGCCGATGATATTGAATTAATGACAGGATCACGACCATCATTATATTGGATGTTGTGTTGGAAATATATTTCACCAATAGCAATGTTAACAATATTAACGGCTTCATTGATTGGATTAGCTACGGAAGGTAGTAATTATCCAGCATGGAATTCAACAAAAGGAATTACGGAAGCATTAGATTGGCCTCATTGGTGCATAATATTAGCCATATTTTTAATATTATTTTCAATATTATGGATACCAATAGTTGCTGTTACAAGGTAAATATAACATATCGTCAACGTTAATTTATTTTTAAACAATTTTATTATATAATTATATTTACGAATATATATAATATATATATATACATATATATAGACTTCTTGGTATAAATATTGTGGAAGATACAGATCCAGCATGGTTTCCAATCGATGAATTACGTGAAGTTCATGGAATTGTTCCACACGAAGCCACAGAAATAGAATCAATGTTATTTTGTATACAACCGGATGGTACGGAAGGACTTTGTTGCCCAGCAACATATGGATTACGAGAAGAAACATTAAAAGAAGAAGAAGATGAATGAAATTCTACATATCCATAAATAATAACATTCAATTAATATACATAAACATATATTGGATTATATAAGGGCTCTTTTTTCACATTAAAATGTTATTTTGTGTCCTATAATGTTTACTCGTTATTGTTCAATGTACACATACGTGGGATTTAATATTTTAATAACTTTTAACTATCAATTATCTTTTTTTTTATCAATATTATACTATAAAGATGTTGGACACATTAATGTTATTATATATATTTCGACTGAAAACGAGTCTTTATAAATTTCATTTTTAGTTGCTATTTATTATACAAAAGCGTTTTTATAAATATAGCAATACTGCGCATTTTTTCGTAAATATAAAAAAAGAGTAGGTAGGCTAGTGGCACCAGCTCCATATAAGTAAAAATATCACAAACATTAGAATAATAATGTAGGCGCGATTTTTTATTATATGGAGCTGGAGACTAGTTAGGGACTGAGTACTGGTGCCATTATCCTATATAATAATTACATATACATAATCATAATATTAATATAAAGAAAAATGTTAAAACGGTTCCTCGCGTTGATTATTATTTTGATTTGAAGTAGCAATTTAAGTTAATCGTACATAAATTTATAGTTACCCATTTATATTATATTAGATAAACGATTGCTATATTATATTATGATAAAAATAACATTTTAGAAAATACACAATTACATAGACTAATTTTATTATTATTTATTATTAAAATTAAAAATCAGCTTTATGTGTAAGTAAAATTGAAAAAAAAAACCTATAAAATACTATGTATTATATTAACTATTATAAATATGTATGGTAGTTATATCACGAAAAAGGGTTATTCAACAATCATTGTAGAATTTTCGATAGGAATTCTTCTTTTAGTTTGCCATTCAATCATGTAGCGTTTTACAGTATATATACAGTATCTGGTTAAGAAACTTGGGTCATTTGAAAAAATAAAAGTTATTTTAAGTTATTACGTGTTAATAATTGTATTGAAAAAGAATAAAAACAAATAATTTTCTAAATTAATTCTATACATACAATTTTCATACGTTTTAGTAGTTAATATTTTGGAAGCTATTGTCGAATTAATCAAACATTGTTCCAAGATTTGTGTATGACGAAATTATTGCTTTCATTATTATTTATTTTTCATTAATTTCAATTTTTGAATGATTATATATTAAATAGAAATGTCTGCCGGCAAAATATTTCAGATACACTATAAGGACATAATTAACAAAATTATGATATTAAATTGTAATGAAAGCAGTAATTTTTCCATCATCATCAGATGTTCAATGTTTGATGCCCAGAAACTGTATCTACATTTACAAATTGTTATAAAATTATATAATAATATTAAAATCGGAAATTGATTCGCCAAACATAATACAAAAAATGTTTGTTCACTTAATGAATCTCATTTCTGTTTAAATGAATATGTCAACAATCAATTTGCAGTAAATGCAATCTACATCAAATTTATGATTTTTATTTTGCGGCATCGGTAGTCATTATTTCTTTCAAAATTAAAACGAAGAGCTCGTTACAATCCGTAGAATATGTTACATCTCAATGCGGTTAATGATTATAATTGTATTCAAATTTGTGCAATAATAATCTTATCGTGAAATATGATTTCAATTAGACGGTAGGCGACTTCACATATAGATTTTTATTTATATCATATTATATCAATAAATAACATATCTCTCCATTGGTGAATTTCTGTATTGACCATATCCATACCCGAGTTATGGAAGGTCTCAAAGTTTGTATGAAGTTTAGGTCACACTGTAGTCAACATGTTCAAGATAATTTTATTTTAAATAGAAAATATTAAGTTGACGTAAATTTTGGAGACATCACTAAATTAAAAATATTACATTATGTAATATAAAACACCTTTTTCAGAAGTTATTCTTGTAAAAATTTTATAAAACAAATATTAATATAAATTAAAATTATATAAACTTTTTGAGAAGATAAAAAATGCATTTGTTTTTACTAAATACAAAAGCACAAAAGAAAAAATAAAAAAAGCAATGAGTAAATTTATCAAAATTTTTCGCAGACTTAAATATCGTCCAAAATATAGACTACAGAGAATTTATTAGTATTATTATTAATAAATTCTATACGAGTATACGATGCATTGCATATGTACTTATAATTAATCAAAGCAATTACAATTAACATCAATATGATGAAGTTCATAATAAAAATTTACATTTTCAACGTTTATTTTGTTTTTCATATACATAAAACGTGTCAGACGAAGTAATTTACCGATTAGATATCGCAATATTGATTCACTTGAAGTAACATGACTGATGACTTAATGACGATGCTGATAATATTTTGGTACCATTATTATTTTTTTCATTTTCTCTTACAAAATCAACAATATTTTCCAATACAAATTTCTTTTTGATGGTAATTTGATTAGATTTTGTAATTCTTGCTATGACCCGTAATTTAAAATGACTTAAAAATTATTTCTATTTATGTGCATGTGAATATATTACAAATGCTTTTATGTTACATAGTCATTTATTTGAATTGAAGTAAAAGAAACTAATAAAAATTTAAACATATTTAAAATAATATTAATAGGTTTTTATGGAAGGACGAAATGTAAAGTTCACAAAAACCTTTTAAAACAAAACCACTGTACTAATAAAAAAAAGTACCTAAATTATTACTGCTACGGTTGGTCTAACTATAGTATAAAATTATGACAATAATTTATTATATTAAATAAATAATAATTATAATTAATAAAACTTATTGATGTTATTTTTGTCTTAGTTTTAATTAGTCTTTAATATATGTAAATTTTCATATTTATTTAATTATATTAAATATATGTATTTGTATGTGTATATAAAATTATTTATAAATGTTGATGTTGATTTTGTTAAAATTAAAATATATAAATAATTTAACTCAATATTCCTTTGTATATTTATTTTTGGGTACAATATATGGAAGCAACCATAAAACGAATGTATGTAGTGTCACTAACTACCACAAACCAACATTAAATACTTAGGTCCAAAATTTCAAGACAGCCAGATAAAGGATCCTCTAGCAATTCTATTGGTACTACAATATATGGAAGCACTACTCGGCAGTACCGAAGGTAGTGACATTAATCTACACACATTAATTCCAAAAATCGTTCAAATTTATAATTAAACACTTTTGTTCAAAACAATCAAAACAATAGTTCTATAATTAATCCAATGGGAATGTTAATGTGATATGGAAATGATGAGAATTAGTGGATGTAGAAATATTTTGGAAATTCCATTTCTAGGTATTCATGTCAAAAGCTTAAGTTCATAGTTAATATTTATTACAAATTGGACACTTCCTATTGCTGGATTACAATAGCTTAATTTTATAACTAGTTCAACAAAGTATTTGCGGGATAATTGTGTAGGTGTGTAATATAAATACAAATATACATAATTCGATGACATTTTAAATTCTTATATTTTATTGTTAATTGAATCTTAAAAACATAAAAAAAAAAAAAAACGAAAAAAAAAAATGTGCCGAAAATAAAAAAATTAATTCATTTTTATAAGGAATAAAAAAAATAAATTAAACAAAACAATAATATATCCATTTCGAAGGTGATAGATACAACTATCACACAATATAACTTATACATATAGCAATTCTATGAATTTATCACGAATATTACAATGATAATCGATTATTATAAAATTTAACATTTATAATTAATTATTATAATTTCCATACATGGAAAGCTTTTTGAATATAAATTATATAAATTATGAACATAAAATATTTAGTTAAGATATGTTTTCAAAACAATTTAACTCAAACGGCAAGCAAAATAAATAGATACATTTAAATATATTTTTTCTATTTAAGTTATTATGGGATAATAGTTCAGATAATTTATATTATTATTTTTATGATATTTAATTTTCCGTTTTTCGGAATTTAATATATCTTGCATAGATACAATGGGTTTGCTTGGGCAGTACTTAAGTGTATGGGCATAATCACCTGTTTGGCCACACGTTGGGCAAACATAGCTACGTAACTTCGGACAAATCACTTTGCCCTCGTTATCGTAAACATCATGGCTTCGATATACATAATAAGGCTCGTTATTGTTCTCACAAAAAACGCAAAGCTAAAATAAACAAAAATAAAAAAAAAATTATAAAATTAAAAAATTTATAAATAAAAATATTTAACTTTATAGGAGAGAGTACTGCGTTGATATGTGAAATGATTATTTAAATAAACACATTTAATCGATTTTGTTAAAATTTAAAGAAAAATTATTCGCTTGTTTACTATTTGACTTATAGTTATTCATTATCATTCAGTAACACAATATGTACTTAGTATGTAGTTTAATTGCAGATAATTCAATCCGGAGGTGGTGATTTCGATTTACCGGTATGATATGGGAAAACAGTAATTTCAATAATTTTCATACTAAAAATATTATTACGAAACCGGAAATATAACTACTATGTTATTTCTATAACTTTACGTTCACAAATCCGGATAGAAACATAGAGAAAAAATAAGAAAATTTTGTAAGCTTTTAACTTTTAGTGCTGGTTTAGTGTATTGGGTTAAGTAAAATGTTTAGTAATAGTGATAAGCATAAAACAAAGTTTCTGGATGGTTTATAGTTGTATTTAATCTTTTGTTATAAAATGTAAATCCAAGATATTAACAAACCACGTTTTATTATTATATAAATTAATAAATTAGCCACGAAATTATCTTAATTTATATTCCATTTATATCAATAATAATTTTATAATCAAGAATAAAAATTGCACCTCAAATTTATCTATCACATCTCATATACATATTTATGATAGTCCATAAGCATCTCACTTGTGATCATATATCAAATCACTATACTGTAGTAATATAATATGATATGCATGTAACAAACTACCTAAGAGTATTCACGAACTTCGTTATCTGTGATACATGATTGTAAGAGCACCAAAAATATGCTGTGCTATTTTGCCTTTGTTATTTCATTTATCAAGTCATGTCGAACATACATATGATTGATTTAAATAATAACAACTTAGTTATAATATTACAGTTTTTCGAAACGGATTAGTTAACCATCTTATGAAATATTCTTATGCTTATATTGGAACTGCCGAATAGCAGAATATTCGAATACAACAAGAAATTAATAGTAAATTTTTTCTATCTTTCTATACCTAATAACATTGAGGGAACTATATATATATATCATTAATACAATACCAATAAGTCTCTGCAAACGTGCTAGCTAAGTAATCACAAAATTAGTTTTAGAAGTAACCTATTACAAAGAAAGACAATATATTTACAATTTGGTTCAATCGAGTTAAAAGTTATAATTTTAAAAATGTTTAAAATAAATGATATTGTGAATAATGAATACAATTGGCTTTATATCATGTTTGTGTGGCTATGTATAATGTAAGCAATTATTATATGTAATTCAAGCCATAAATTATTAATTATAATAAAAGAATAGGTGAATATTTATTATTTATCTGTGTGTTACTTACCGTATCTTTTGCAATAAATTTGCATTTTTTATTCTTTTTCATTACTTTATTAAACGATTTTCGGTTGAACTCGCCTGGATCCCAACCATTTAACGAGAAATCGGTTCTTTCTATATCACGATTATAGTATTCTGAAATCAAATATATTTTCAATATATGTTTAATATAATCAATATGGTATTATAATAAACAAGAGTAAATATTGTGATTTTTATAGTAGCGTTTTTATAATTGCTATTCCATTCAAGTCTGTATGTGAGATCTCATTTTATACTAGTTCCGATGAGTCGGTTCTCTATCAATTATATACTTTGTATGATTCAGTAAGACATAAATGATGATATACCAATAGGTGGTCTTCAACTATAGAAAACATAGACATGTTGCATTGTTTTTATATGACTAATTTGTTCATAAAATGTGCAAACATTATTGATTTCTGAATAGCGTTTGAAATCTGAATATGAAAATACTCAAAAATTTTTTATGTCAATTTCAGAAATTGAGGTGCATATTTTTATTTTAATTCATTCAAAGTAATTAATTTTATTTATAATTTACAATAAGTATTACTAATGATAATTAATTTAAAAAATTGTTGACATTATTTTTTCCTTACATTAGTGAATGTCATGCATATTGCTTGATTTTTATATAATTTTATTTAAAATTTAAGATTTTAAGGCGTGATGAGATTAATTCTGAAGAAATTCTACAGTAAATAATTAAATTAAATAATAATTCAAATTGAAGATCACGGTCACATCGGACAATTTTTGAAAACTTAATATAATTATGCAATGAATTTCGATTACAATTTACAAATTATTACATGTATTAACATGTATGTAGTTAATACACAATATATGTTTATATAGTATATATTTTAATATTTACCTTGATATTTTAGCTCCGAATTTAAATTACATGGTATGCTTTGGATAGCATATGCAAACTCATTTACATATTTATTAGATATAAAATACTCTAGATCAATTGATATCATTATCTGAAAAATGGATTAATTAATGTTATAATTACAATTTCCACTATAAAAATATTTTGCAATGTCATAAATAACAAATAAGTGCATTCATTTGTCGAATCGCGGAAATTAGGCATAAAATTAGTGGCTCTGAAATGTTCCTTATTTCATGTACTTTCAAGAAATAGCAAGATTTAGTTATTTCAAATTACTGATATGATCAATAATTATTGTTTATTGACCACAGAACTGTAAATTTATTATACTCTAGATGAAAACTTAGATTATAGTTTGGTTTGTACATGTTAACTATATATAATTATAAAAGTTATACATAAGAAACTCTTGACCAACACGACCATTTTAGGGAAATCTAATAAATATTCTTCGTTAAGCTGCCCAATCCCAATTATAAAATGATCAGAAAATTTGTGCTAAAAACTGAAATCGTGCGAAAGATTCGACATAAAATTATTAAAGGTATTGCCATAACCATGGTGTAGAAATTGATACTGAGTTTTTTCCATAAAAATATTGGCAATTTGACCATTGTTAATCGTAGGTACATGAATAATATATTTTGACGAAATATTTATAGTTGTTAAATAATAAAGCTTAAGGTTTATTTTTTAATTTATTTAAATATATAATCTTTTTTTACGTTTTCTTTGTAAATCCACTATCCATTTAAAAAAAAATAAATATATTTTGTGTAAAATGAGTTTGGTAAAAATAACAGAAAATGGTGACTTGGTGTACGAAACGGGCGTATTGACGATGGTTGGTTAATTATATGCACGTTATTTGCAAGTTTGAATTGAAAAATAAATAATGTATTTACTTACCTTAACTTAAACAATAATAATAATTCAAAAATTAATATAAAACTAATTTATATAAAAAAAAAAAACCACGAATTTATTTAAAAATACATAAAAGTACATAAACAAATAAAATTAAAATTTTGCAAAACAGAAAAGAAATAAAAATAATCTTTAAAAAGTTGAAAAAAGTAGAAGAGAAATAACGTGCATGCCATGCACATCAAAAAAAAAGCTGAACATATTTGATTCTTTGGTTTTGATAATATAATTAAAACGGAATTAAATTTTTTCTTTACACAAATTTTATTTTTAGAAATTACATATTCTACTTTTGTATTTTTTACTGCTAGTACACACACAAACATATTACAGAATTCTATTTTTAGATTTCGTTTATTTATATTTTATTATTTTATTTATACTTTTGCATGTGTGGTATTCAATAAAATACTTTTAAACACACAACATACACAAACAAACGTATTAAAAAATGTTTGATTGATCATACATACCTCCAACCTTACCCACCCTACCTTCCCATATTGTGAACATATTTAGTGCAAACTTACATTATGCACTGTATACACCCATTCAATTCATGTAGTAAAAGAAATGCCAGGTAGCAATATTTGACAAACATGAAAAAAAATTCAGTTTATATTGAGCGAATTTCACATTTTATTTCTTATTTATCTACTAATCTTTGAACTTCATTTTAATGCAATTTTAACCAAAATTCAAATGTCATTTTTCTAATTTAAATATGTGATGCATGTGATGCGATGGTATAAAATGTTAACATATATATATTATTTTAGAATATTTTTTATTAAACTTCAAAAATTAAAATTTCATATATAAAAAGAATTTTGAAAATAACTATTTCTGCTATGGGTAGAAAATTAATTTTTCTCAACAATCAAAGCAAGACATCTTGATGATTTTGCATCATCCATAATTTTTTGCACATCAACATTAACATTTAAATTTAATTCAAGTGATTTTTCCTGTATATAACAATATTTATCCAAAAATACAATATTTTCGCATATTAACTATATGTATAAAATGGGAAAAAAAAAGGAATTTAACGATTATTTATATTCCATAAAAAAAACCCTTACTTGTACTGAAGTTTGTAAACAAATTAAAATTTCCGATAATTTACCACCATTTTCATATTTTCTATAAATTTCTTCATATTGTTTTGTATGTTCATCAGTCCATGGCATGGCAGTGGTTTTCATAACATATTGATTTTGGCCAGAATTTTGTATTATATATGATTTAAAAATTGCTGGAAAATTTGTTAATTGTAGATCATTATTTATATTTTTCTTGGAACGATGTGATTTCGCAACAAATTCGTCTAAATATAAATAAATTTAAAAAGTGTATATAATGATATATTTTTAAATATTACATGTAACCTCGCGATATCATATACTACACATCATTATAATTACCAGATTTTATAATACATTCGAGAATACCACGTTCAAACATATTTTTACCCTGTTGCTTGTGTTTATCTTCACTCAACGTTTTCCATCGATATGTTGTTTGTTGTCCGGCTAAACGTAAAAATGGGCGATTTATAATATCAGCAAATTTTTGCATTTTTTTACTTATTGGAATATTTACAAAAGCATCATTTTTTGTATCTAAAGGAAACTGCATCGGCGAATTTTTCATTTTCATAATATGGTAACAACAAGGCATAATAATCATTTTTGTAATTAATTTCATATTTAAAAACAATTTAATTGCATCTACTGTTAAATCAGCACATGCATGTAATCCAATTATAGCAATTTTTGTGTCTTTTGAAATTTGGAAATATTTTTGTAATTGATTTTCAATAAATTTCGATGATTCAGCTGTTATAATATGTTGCACATAATAAATTGATTTCGTTTTAATTGATTCAGGATATCCTTTTTCTTGACAACGATTGGCCTGAGTTACTCGTTCGTTGTCTAATTCTAAGCCTAATATCTTATAATTATATTTTTCATATAAAATTTGACTTATGTAACCTAAACCTGAACCAAAATCAATTAATATATCAATATCATTTGAACAAATTTCATGAATTTTTTCTGTCAGATAGTTAATTTCATATAATTTTTTAGAATTCACATATAATAATTTTTTGCTCGGAAAATCCTTAATCGTATAAGAATTTTTATAATATGGATTTATTCTACTTAATTCTATCAAAAAGGTTGTTAAATCCTGTGGCCAATCGATCTATACATAGAATAACAAAATAAAATGTAATTAAAAATTTTAAATATATATTTATATATTTACATTATAATAACCAAATGGTATGAGATTAAATTCTTCATTTGTTATATTTAATAATGTAATTTGCCAATGTTTAGGAATTTTATTTAATACGCCTTCGTAAATAAATTTTGTATTTGTTGTATCAAATGCCCATTTATATTTATTTAAAAATTTATATGCTGAATTTAAATATATATTTATGTCCGAGAATCTATCTGGACACCACGTCATTCTGAAAAAAAAAACAATATGATAAATAATAAATTGCTTCTTATAAATCTTAATATAATTAATACCTTTTCACAACTCTTAGTAATATTAAAGGCGTTAGATTGACATTTGATAATATAAAAATGAATTGTATGCTATGTAATACATTATGTGCTAATATCACTAAGATAAAAACATAATGTAATTAATGAAACGCATATCTTTCGTTTATTGCAGACCAAATTATGTATAATTCTAAACTTTAAAAGCCGAGTAATTTATCAACTTTTCTGTAATTAAATGCTTGTTTGATGTCAGATTAAATGCATCACTTGTGGTAACATGACTTGCCATTATTTGATCCGTACAAATTCAATATAGTCGATATGAAGCGCAGTTTCAATCCATTTTGAAATTCTTTCATGTAAAATACGATGATCGTAAAATACGTTTCCAATATGTGAAAATACAACGGTTACTCTAGTGTTACGCAATTTCAAATTCAAATTCAAAATGTCATACCAATTGAATCAATTGTTCGGTTTTACCTACCAATATTCCATGGGAATTAAAAAGGGTTGAGAAAAGTCTTGTATATCACCACTTAATTTTTAATATTTAATTCATTTTGAATAATTTCATGAAAATAGGTTATGCAATTAAGAATAATTAACTTTTGTAAGAGCCCGCCGGAGGGATGCCAAATCTTTATAATTTAATATTAAAAATTTCAGTTCCAAATTTCAATAAAAATCTAAAAGCTAATTTATAATAGGCATTTCAAAATTCTCATTAAAGGCAAAAAACCTAATTCATTAAGTTGTTAAAAAAAAAAAAACAAATATATTATAACATATTTATTTTTAATTTAATTTAATTTTGCTTTTCAATATTTTGAAATAAACTACTAAACAAGTAAATAATACTAAAATGTATATTCATGTTTAAGTATGTTTAATATTCCATTTTTCATTATTTCTATTTTCATTTAATTTATTATTTTCAGGTCCTAAAACATATTTTCCGCTCAATTTATTATTATCAGTATTATTATCAAGATATTTTTCGGCAACAATTTTCAAATCATTTAATGTAACCGACAAAATCCGCACACGTTGTTCATTAAAAATATCTGGTGTTATACCATATTTAAAATTATCTTGGCCTTTTGAACCGGCTGCAATTGGTGAATCTGTCTTTTGTAATACACCTAATTTCGCTTCAAATAATGTTTGATCATCAATAATATTCCAATTGTCAGTAATCCATTTCAAAGATTGATCAAATGTGTCTAATGTTTTACGTGAATTTGGATCACGATAACTATAAAAACTGAATTTACCATCTGTACTTATTTGTGCACCAGCACCATATGCACCATTTTGTTCACGTACAACTGGTAATAAATATTTTGCTGATAATAATTTTCCTAAAACTCTTAATGCCGGATAATGTTCATGGTTATATGGTACAGTTAATATTGATTTCGAGCAAAAATTTACTGGGATTGTAATAATGTTATGTACACAATTGATTAAATTATTATTTGATTCATTTAATAGATTTGACGTTAATAGAGTTGTTGATTTTTCAATTTTATTATTAATGGGCATATTATTTATAAAATTATTGTATTCTGTTAAAACTTTGTCTTTTTCTTTTTCCGTACAATTAATAGCACATTTTAACAAGTTTTTATTAAATAATGTTTCAGCAATTTTTTGCAGTTCCATTAAAATTTCATTTGGTTTTAATTGTGTTACTAAGTTTTTCATAAATTCAATATGTTCGATAGCACCTAATTGAGCACGCAATTTACCAGATTCATTAATTATACTGGATGCACCTTGTATTGCATATAAATTTCCAGATTGTGCAATACCAACAGTTAATGTTGATATATAATTTTCTAATAACATTTCAAACCGATTAACATCCGTGAATGTAAAATTGTTTAATAATTCATTTATTACCGAAAACATATCATTAACATTTTGATCTAAACAATATGAATTTAATAATACACCAATTTCATATTTTGTAATATCATTAATATTTTCACACATATGTAATTGAAAACCAATACCAGATGTCTTTGATGTTACCAATTTATCAAATTTACGAAAATCATAATTTTTTGTACCTAATTGTGTTACAACTGTTGTAAGCAATGGTAATAATAATTTTTGTTCTAGTGTTAAATTTGATGCATTTAATAAACCATAAAAATATGATATATTATTTGTATCTACGGTACACAGTTGCGTTGGTATCCCATGAGGACTACTAATAATTTCATATTGATATGAATCCGGGATTGATTCAACATCATTTAATGATAAACATGGCAATATATTTGAATTATCATGTACATCCTTTTGTGTTTCAGCTAATGCCGTTGCCTCCTCAAATATACGTTTACGATCTTCTTCTGTTAATTTTGCTACTTTATCATTTATTAACTTTTGTTCCAATTGTTGAAATTTCTTTTCATATTCTTGATCCGGTGACATTGTTAAAATTAATTTATGTGTATTGTTGGCAAAATATTCAATCACTTTCTCTTGCAAATATTTAGGATTTTGTTTGATATTTTCTTTAAATTTTTCTATAAATTTAGTAATTTGTAAAACTTCTAAAGTATCACCTTCATGGTGCCAAACTGGTAATAAATTAAATAATAACCCTAAACCAAATTGTGTTGATTGATGTTTTATATTTAATTCAATATTATTTAAAACACTATTTATATGTTCGTTGTCGAAACCTTTTTCAATAATTTCATTAATTGTAGCATCAAAAATTTTATGAATTTTATCAAAATCCGTTTCCATAACATCTTGTAAACCAACTGCAAACAAGGTATCACGAAATTGTGCGTCATAACCAGTTATTTCATTATAACCACCAGATATGTTTGGTTCGATTAGATTTTTATAAAACCGTGAATTTGGTCCTTTTATCATTAATTCTGATATTATGTGCAAAACAAATGTTTCATAATTTTTGCGTATATCAGTCATTAAATAACCAATACCAATTTGATTTTGTCTATCAATTGGTGCGGCACTCATATTATCATATCGGCATGAAATTCTTTCCGAACGTGATTTATTCCAACGTTTTTGTAAAGGAATTTCACTAAAATCAATGTTAATTGATTTATAATTTTTCATATATTCATTATTTATATATTTAAATGTCTTATCTAATTGAAAATTTCCATAACTATAAAATTTTGCATTACTTGGATGATAATAACATTTATGAAAATCCAATAAATTTTTATGTGTTAAATTTGGTATGTCTAATGGATAACCACCTGAACACACACCATATGTATGATCTGGCATTATATTGTTTATAAATTTCATTGCAAATATGGATGAATTTTCGGAAAATGAACCTTTCATTTCATTGTACACAACACCTTTTATATTATATTGTGAATTTGTATCAGTTAAATCAGTATTTTCAAGACGCCAGCCTTCTTGTAAAAAATCTAAATAGCGCAAATTTGGTTTAAAAACAGCATCTAAATAAATTTTTTGCAAATGATGATAATCAGTTTCGTTCATTGTTGAAAATGGATACATAGTAGAGTCCGGTGACGTATATGCATTCATTGAAGTTGCCATTGAACGATTTATCATTTTAAAAAATGGATCACGTATTGGAAACCGTTCAGAACCACATAAAGATAAATGTTCCAAAATATGCGGTAAACCAGTTGAATCAAATGGCGTTGTACGAAAATTGATTGAAAACACATTATTTGAATCATTTCGATCAATATGTAAATATTGTGATTTCACACATTCATGTTCAAATAAGTATCCAGTCATATTAAAATCGGGTACATATTGTGATTTTTTACAAATAAATCCATCGTAATTATTACCGATTTTATATTTATCATCTTGTATTTTATTTGAATTAATTGTAAATGACGCACATTTTTGCGATTTCAACGGTTGTGGTTGAGATTGTTGATTAAATGTTGTAGCTCCTGATACTTTATTACGTTTTAATATTATATGATTTATAATTGATGAATATTTTTTTGTATTGCGAAACATGACTTAGGTATTTTCAACAACAAATAAATACTTTAAGATTTTCAATTCTTTTTTGTTTAATTTATATTTAATACACTGGACAATCAATGTCTATTAAAAATAAAAAAGAAAATTAAATTAAATAAATCGGTAACAATATTTTTATAATTAGCGGAATAGGCCATGAACAGCACGAAACAAATATGTGCGTATGTAATGTAGACGATTTTTTTTTAAATGCCGAAAATGTGATTATACTTTTAATACTATAATTTCTTACTATTGCATCATATTATCACTAAATCATTTAAATTTATATTAAAAATAATTAACTCTTACCTTGCATATGTAAAAATCTTTAAAAAGGTTTAATAGTTAAAATATTTTACAAAACAATTGCTCAAAACTAGCCGATAAAATACTAAAATCATTAATTAGATTGAAACTATGAAGAGAACAAAATACTGAAACTGAAACTAGT
Organism: Bibio marci; assembly: GCA_910594885.2. Taxonomy (NCBI): domain Eukaryota; kingdom Metazoa; phylum Arthropoda; class Insecta; order Diptera; family Bibionidae; genus Bibio; species Bibio marci. Next base: position 31,181,100 of record OU343114.1, on the reverse strand, counting down.
AGACAATTTACAAATATAAAATAGAATAGTAAATTGTGACGTAAGTAAAATGTATCCCAGTAAACATGGATTTGTCAATTAAAGTTCTATCTCTATGGCAAACTGATTTTACCGTCCCATACAGTTTATTTAGTCGGCTTAGTCGGCTAGAAGACGAATGCTATGAACTAAGCTGCTATGTTACGCACAACCTCACGTCACATGAACACAAATGTTTTTCTAATAGATTTTTGCAATAACCATGCATTCATCTTCACTCGTGGAATCGCTAAAATACCTCGGAAAAATTTAACTTTTTCCATTTTTTAGTTGTATTGAAATTTGTCGGTATAATGAAAAGACAAAATTAGTCTGCCCAAAAAGAGTAGGCAAAATCAAATACAGTCTGGATATAAACGACATACATATATTGAATTGAAAATATTTAATATTAAAATTGTTTGATACAAGACAGGAAACAAATATATTCGAATTCAATTGAGTCGAGTAAGAAAGAATATGTAGGACGCAATCTAGTACAAGGAAAAATATTTGGATTTGTTACAGTTGAATTCGTTTATAGTGTAATGTTAAATATGTACATTACTTTTTTTATTTTCAATTAATAATGTATTTAATAACACCTCATGTAGCTATACTGGTATAAGGGATCTTTCACACACACGCGATATTGTGTTGTTTTGCGTTAATGGTATATATGAGCATATTCGTTTATGAATATGCTTGCTAAATTCTATTATAAATTATTATATTTGTTGAATTATGTTATTTAGTGGCAATATGAAAAAATGTTTTGTCTTACTTTGTTGTAAAATAAAACCTGTAGCATTTTAAAATATACAAGTTTATGGGGAATAACAAAACAATTTGACATTTTTACGATTTAATTTTTATTACCATTTCCTATTCTTCCTTCAAGTTTGTCGAGTGTTGTATTGTATGAAACACATGTTTGAGGAAAGCAGATTTTCGTTGCTCAAAGCTAGCTATTACTCGAGAATGGTATCAGTAACAATCTGGACAAACTTTTTTAAATTTACAACAGTATCAAATCCAGTTAATACAATTACAATTTTGATACAATACAATTTTATACAATCCTACCTAATTTTATTTAATAAACAAAAATATCACAGTATTAAATAATTGAAACACACCATGAAAGCAAAGTGCAATGCTATTGCATGGTTTATTGGTGCATAAAAATATTTTGTAAATACAAAAATTACAATTACATTTATTTTTTAGCGAATGAAATCTTCATAGCATGAGTCGGTGTAATTTTAAATCCTTGTAATGCTTCCTTTGCTGCACTACTTTGAAGTTCTGTAGAAAATTCAACAAAAGCAATATCATGTCGATTTGGCACAAGACGAACTTCTTTAAAGCCAGGGAATTGATTGAATAACATTGATAACATCATTTCATTAGTTTCTTCCGGTAAATTTGTCAAGAACAAAATTTGATTAGGCGGTTGTTCAGCTGTACTTGCATTAGCACCACTAGATTCAGTATTGTTTGCACCCTTTTTCTTCTTTTCCCTATAATAAAAAATTGAAGCATTTTATAATTGTAAAAGAAATTAATAAATTATTATATATATTACTTCTTTTCTTCGGGTGCCGGTTTTGGTGGTTTAATTTTCTTAGGACGTTCCTTAAATGTGCCCTTAATTTTTGCAATGACGTCACTGTCGCATTTTGAGTAAGAAATTCTCATAGGTTTATCATAAAATGGAAATCCTTGCATGGTTCTTAATGCATTTGTAGCGCTGGAAATCTCTTTAAATATAACAAATGCTTGACCACGCATTTTTAAAGTTTTTAACGCAACAATATCCATAATTTGTCCAAATTGTGAAAAAATTGCGTATAAAGATTTTTTGAGCTCATCCTTTTTAATTTTTTCATTAAGATTATTAATATAAATGGTGTGATTAGGTCTTATATCCATTTGTGCTACTGTTTTCACTTCACTGAATCACTATCAATATGATATGAAATGCGTCCGTGAGAAATATTCCAATCTGCAGAAAAATTTAGCGTCTTCTTAGCGAGTGGAAAATGCAAATATGTTAAATGAAGTTTTTTACGGAATTTGTCTGGTGTGATTTATTTACTTATTATTCAATTTTAAAAACCATACTTATAAAATACATTAAAGAAATTTTATTTCTAAATCCAAATTTCTTTACAATTAAAAAAATGTATGAAATTTTAAAGAAAACCAACTAAACTATAAACAACGCGGTGATTTTTTTGAATACAACGTTCTATTTACGAACGATCGGCACCGGCAAGAGCGGGCAACACGCCATATATATTCATCCTATTTACTCATTCTGATTTCTAAATACTGAATCAATTTCACTTACACTTACAGTGATTACTGTCATAATATCCCCAACCCAAACAAAATTTACCTCTCATACAGACATATACTCTTTATGCAAGGTGAAGTCAAAATATCGAGATATAAAGTTTTCGAGTATTAAAAAGCGAAACGAAAGCGAACCGAAAGCGAATCTCGTATAGTCATATCACATTACAGGTAATTTAGAAATTTTTATTAAAGTAAATTACGATAAATCGTAAAATTAAAGAGCATTACAAATTATTAAGAACTTAAATTCAGATTCAAAAAAACTTAAATCTTACATCCGATAATATTTATTCTTGAAAAGTGTTCCAAATTGTTCGGTAGTATTAAAAAATAGTAGTTAAAAATATATATTTTCGAGTATTTAATAATAAATTTAATATAATAAAAATAAAAATTATTAAAAACAAAATAGGCGAAAAACTTTCGTTTCCTTTTCCGGGGCTGCTTATAAGTACAGATTTTTAAAAAATTATTGATTATGGTGTGGAAAATAATTTTTATTATTCAAAAATCATTTTTTATTGAAGAAAATGAATTTATCTTCCAAAATAATTTAATATAATTATATAGGTAAATAAAAATGCACACATTTTCATATACATGTCAATTAAGCGAATTCCGAATTAATTCGAAACCAAATTGTGCATTCGAAGTTTGATGTATCTTAATTTTATGCAAAAATTTTTACAAAACGTACTCAAAATTCGTGTTGCCAGATGCCAGTCAGTAGCGTTAGTGGAAACAACTACAATAAAAAAAGTACAGTCAAACAGTCATTCTTAGTAATCATTATTTCATTTTATTTTATTAGTGTTTTACTTCATTTTATAAATTTTTTTTACGTTTTTGTTTTTTTTTTTTCGGAACGAAATAAGAAGAAGAACCATATATTTCATATATATTTTTTTTTATGAAATAAAATAATAAAATATTATTCCAATATCTGTTTATTGAAATATATTTATATTTTATTTTGATAATTCATATATAAGTATTGATATTGATTTATATTTGTTTAATTTTTCATTTGACTGAAATGATTGTGGTCAAAACACCGTGTATTACAACGATCACAACCTAGCTCAACTCAAAATTCTTCAAAAGGTTTGTTTGAAAAAATGAAAATAGTTTCTATAAATTTAATTATTATATTAAAATTGATTAAAATATCTATTGAATATTAGAAGATTGTTGATTGTTAGGTTTTACTTATTTGCATATTAATTAGTTTAATTAATAATGCTTAAAAAATGTATATAGTTTAAGCAAATAGTAAGCTATACTTTATTATAGTTCAAATTGATAGAATTGGCTGTAAGATCTCCGTTTAGGCATAACTTAAAATTTATCATATCAAAACCGTAAAATTTTTCATTTCTATCTAACGCTAAACAATACATCACCACACTAAAAATAATTTTTTCGTTTTAAATATTTTATAATATGCAATGGAAATCTAGAAACTGTTACAAGAAACAATTATTTGGGAACAGAAAGATAAATGACGAGCATTACAAAATATGATTTAGGAACAATAAGATATTTTGCTACTGGTCTAATGTAGCTAGGAATGCAATTTAAATTATATAAGTTTAAAAAAAAAAGCAATAGAAAATAACTCTATTTTAAATATCTATTAAAATTACACATTTATTGACTTAGATGTTACCACTAAATGCTGATATATTTTCAAAATACCCGAAACTATAACATCTGTGCAGCAATTGCACTTGCTGCTTATAAAAGTGACAAACTTTTTAGCCATTTTCTGCAAATTTTATAAAATCAATTCATTTTCTTCATTTATTACTTGTATTTAATTATACACAAAAATATAATTTCAAATTTAAATACATTGCAGATAAGAGTGTTTTGTATATTTTGTGAAAATTTGTGTGTCTATATAATCTTATTTTCTGCTTATTTAAAGTATCCATGTTTCTTAACTATAATTACTATTAGATTTTCCATTTTTTTTAGCGACGCATGCAAACATGATTTTTTAAAATTTATTTCGGATTGTATATATTGTTTATAATATAATATTTCATAATCAAATTAGTCATTATATTTACAATTCAATCTATCAGTAACATGCAATGAATATTTATAAACGGGTGTTAATCGGTTAATAATTTTTACAAAATTTATCAAGATGTCTTAAATAATAATAATAACTATTTTACATCTAAAACATTTATTTATTTTTAATTAATAATAAAAATATTTTTAAAACATCTTAATATATTTTTTATAGCAAGATGATATGCATAGAAAAGTTTATTTAAATTAACCAAAAGACGAGAATATCGAGGATGTTTAACATTCGAAAATATATAGCAAACACTTGCATATAAATGAAGTTTTATTGGTGTTAGATATTCAGTTTATATGCTTTTTTTTAAGAATATCTTGAAATTTAAATACTAAGCAAGTAGTAATTATAAATATTACGTACATTGAAACTATGCCACAATGTATATTCCACCTAAAATCTCTCTAATTTCGGCGATATTGCTGAATTAGTTGAAATATATGATAATAATTTCAATGTAAAAATTTATTATTTGTGAAATATTCTGATTGTTATTGATATTATTATTATATATATAAATTATAAATGTTATACTGATTTTACTTAAAAATTCTGTACAATGTATCTTGTTAATAGAAACGGGTTTAACATACATATATTAACGACAATTTCTTATAAATTAGGCCTATTTTTCCTGGATAGCATTTAGCATACTAATCGTACACATGATAAATAAAAAATATATATTTAGTGTGAAGAAGAAAACAATTAATTTTATCTTTTTGTTGTTCAAAATTTACATAACTTTTCTTTTTATCAATCGTTTTTTTTTTTACTTTTATTTTTTATTAATATTAATTTTTTTTTTAATTGTTCTTTTCAATATAAAAACAAAATACACAAATTAACTAACAAAAACATTTTTTTTTTTTTTTTGAACAATTTACAATTTAGAATTTTTCTTTTTTTTTTTTTATCTAATTATTATGATACACCAGCAGTATTATATATTGTTTGATCAGTCTGTGCTACTGGTATAGCTTTGACAATAAAACGTTTACGATCTAAGATTTGTTGATTGCTGACTTTACTATTTAATAATAATGGTATCTGAAATTAGAAGAAAAGAAAAAGATTTGCAAGAAATTCAAACGAATATTATAAAAGCAATATAATTATTGGTAGCAGTATTTTTAAGAAAATAATAAAAATAAATTATTATAAGCAATGAAATTAGAATTATATAATACAATAAATGAGTAATTTGTTTTCGGCACGGTTTCGTCTATCTATGCGTTAATATAATGTATAAAATGATTGTAAAAATTACTTTAGTATAATTTACATATGATTGATTAATTTTACATTAATTACATTACAAGTTGTTATTATCCACACATTATATTTTCTTGTTTATAATAAAAATTATTGAATATGAATAGAATTCATGATTTTTTCAACAAGCATAAACGAATTAAAAATGAAATTGTTCAACATTTATAATATAAAAAAAATATGAAATATGAAAAATATGTCATTTTCTGTTGTCTCACCGCCTCACCAATAAAAGGATTGAGCTTAATGTTTAAAATTAAATTCAATTTAGTGTATGTTCAAGTGTTTAAACTCAATTGTTAAATGTTATTTCTGTTATTAATTTCACTATACAAGCTATCGCAGTTTAATGTGTTTTAAAGTTGTTGAATGATTACGTTCGTTTTTATACGCAAATAAATCGCAGCTATTGTTAAATACTTAATTGTTTTCATCTGAGTTATTACCATTTGTATGTGTTTATGGATTCAAAAAATGAATATCTTTGAATTTAATATGGTTGTGGAGGCTATTCAAAGACTAATAATATCTGCATACACACACACATGCCATTATGGTGTAACCACTTATTTAATACTGATGGAATTGTGGAAACATGTGTCTTGCGGCAATTGCTGATCAATTGATGAATTTTTATAGTATAATTTGTCAACGTGAATATAATGAAGTAACATAATTTATTTTATGTTGATGATGAATTTTATAGTCAATTTTATATTATTTTCGTGTAGTCACATTGTTTCAAAAATACTACTAAAGCATGAGCCCCACATGAAATACAACTAAACGATCAGATTAAATTTACTTTTTGCAATTAAATACTAATTTAAATATATTTTGTTACAAAACAAAATTAATTAAACATATTAAGAAATATTTTTAGTAAATATTTATTTATGTTTTTTATTTATTATTTCGCAACAAAAATATATTTATTTATAGTATTGCAATTATAGCAAACAGTAAATGTATATGGATCGGTAACTCGTTTTAGATGTGGGCACATATGCTTAATATATGTACAATTAAAACGATACTTAAAGATTACATATAAAATGAAAATAATGATTTCTAACTAAGATTTACTTAACTATACTACTAAATTATTTTAATAAGGCAAAGCATCCTCAGCCACACACACACACACACACACGCACACATAAAACATTTGCAATATTTTATTAAACCAAATAACAATGTTATGATTGATTACACATAAATATCCTGCAATTCTTAAGTTATAATGTATTGTATTCTAATATTGCTAATATTATATATTATATCTAAAATATTTTCCATAAATACAAATTTAATAAGCACCTTTCTACGATATTATATATTATCACAAAATTTTATTAATTGACATAAAAGAAAATAAATAATATTACATAAGTACTCACTCAATTAAACTATATATATTTATAGGAGGTTTTAATTATCATTCAGAAATTTAATGTTTTAACTCGCCCCCTTATCATATATTAGTTTTTATATGTGTATATTGCAAACGATTACAATTAATTAATAATTATTATTAAATTATAATTTTAAAACGATGATACATGAACACAACAACAAAAATATACAAACAAAAAAAATAATGTGTGCATATTTTTTGTGTGGATATATAAAAAAAAAAAAAATAACTATTATTTTGAATATATTTTTCTTATATTTATAATTTTGTCATTATTAATTAAGCCAGTTATAATAATTTGTCTACAACAAAAAAATAAAAATAAAAATAAAAAAAATAAATAAATAAAAAATTAAATAAAAAGATAATGATGATGTCTTGATTATAGAAAAAAATAATAAAAAAAATAATAATAATAATAATAATAGATAATAAAAAAAAAAAAAAATAAAAAACAAATAATTAAAAAAGTTATAATCATACAAAAAATATAAAAATATTTTATCGGTCTCATTGTACAATATATGCGTTTTATTTATTATAAATGTAATAAATCTTTAAAAAATTTTTTAATATTTTGCACTCTAGATTTTCTCTAAAAAAATAAAAATAAAAAGAAAGAAAAAAAAAACATATGAATAAAAATAATTAAATATATTTTAAATTACCTCAAGGCATGTACATTTATTTTCATCGAAATAAGAACCTGTTGTACATTCTTTTCCTTCTCGACAACGGCAAACACAATTCGCTGGATCCCATATTTTTGTTTCATTTTGCTTTTTTTAAAAAAGTATATATTATTAAAAAACATTGAAAAAAATTATCAATACTCTTAATCCTGTAATCAATAAAAACTTACTCCAATACATTTGGTTTTATCATCAATATTTGTACATATACAATTACATTGAGATTTATCATATTTTTGGAATGGTTTACAATCGGTTTCTTTGATACGACAATCACATTTACATTTCATATGTTCATCACGTATAACAATTTCTTTACCATTATAAGCAAATTTACTACGTCCATTATATTGAGTTTTAAATATCTATAAATAATAATTAAATTAAATTAAATATTCAATTTGCAATAATATCGCGGCGACGCCGCCGCCCACTGATGATAACACAAAAAACCCTTAAAAATAATTAAACAAAATTTATAATTTACTTGAAATGTACGTTTTTCCACTTCTATCGGTTGACATTCTAACAAATCATGTGTACAACAACCACCACAACGATTCATCCGTGTACATGTTGGAAAATAAATAACATTTGGATCATTATTATCTTCCGGTACTAATGACACAACAGTTTGTTGAGGTATACATGTGGCTGGTTTTGCTGATATACCGGCACCTTATTTATATGCAATCAATTTTTAATATAAATAATTTAATTAATAAAATGATAATTATACAATTTTTTTTAACTTACTTCTCTCAACATCTTCTTCTCCAGCAAATCTTGCTATTTATTTGAAACGAAAAAAAAAATAAATAAATAAAAATAATAAATAAATAAATTCTAATAATAATAAAAATTAATAATATAATATTATTGTTATTATTTTATATAGGAAACCTTTAATTTAACGAAATAAAAATACACATCCAGACAATATTAATGGTGAATAATGGATTTGGAATCTAATTATATATTACATACATTTTTACAATGTATTAAACTAGATTCATATGGATTTTTAGATAATATTTTAGCATCAAATTGTGTATTTGAATGGTTTGGTAAAACAATTAGATCAAAAACAAAAATAAAACAATTTTGTAGGTAAGTAACATATTTTTTTATAATAATATCTATTTGACTATAGAATTAGAATCATATTTCAAATAAAAAATCTTGAAATTTAATTTGTATAATGAACATGTAATCTATATATAATGTATTCTTGACATGTAATGTGTAAAGTGTACGTAATTCAATCCGGTTATGGGTAGTGAGTTTAATTTTCGGTATTGACATAGAGAATCAATTTTTCTAGTATTTTTAAAAAGTACTCGTAACTGAATTATCAATTTTTGGACGCTATTTAAAAATTAACAATATATTTATGCATCGGATACATTCTATCTATCGTGGAGGCTATTGATTTGATCTTGTCGGAAGCCAATCATGGTCGTTAAAAACTGCATTGCCTCAGCAAATGAAAACGAAATCAAACGAAAGTGACTTTTTTTCGTAGAACTATAGTACCAACCGTAGGTCAATTAGAAATGCTTTGTATGTGGAGGCTTTGAAATTATTATTACTTATATGAAAAGACGTTGTGTTATTAATAAGCTAAACCAAACTTATGGCACATCAAATGCCTTTTTATATATTATTTACTACAGTAATTTATAGTACTTGTTGTTTTACGTGACATATATATGCATAAATCTAAAAATATAATATAATAATTATAATAATAAAAAAAATGACCGGAAAATATTGAATTAATAATTTATTTTATATAAAATACAAAATAATTCATTCATAACGCATATAAAAAAAAAATATAATGAATATTAAATTAAATCATCATTTTCAGATATGAGCTGCGTCAACTATATGAACACAATTTCACCGAGGCTAATCATTGTTTACCATTTGAATGCAAACCATCTCATCAAAAGACGTAAGAAAACATTTTTTTTTTAATTCATATTCATAAAACATATTAAGTCAATAAATAGTCAATATATAAAATATATCTCTTTGTATATAATTATTTTGTAGAATGATAGAACCAATTGAAAATTTTATTACAAAATGTAATACAGAAACAAGTGTTAATTATAATGACAATAATGATGTGTTTGAAACACCAACAGAAAAATCATCATTATTATTAAAATCAATAGAAAAAATATCAAATTTAAATAAATCATCAAATGACGATGATTGTGATGATAATGATGATGTTAATATGACAGGTATAGAAATAATTAAGACACCAACAAATTCACCGATAACTGTTCAATTGAATAACAATATAAAACCGCTGAAAAGAAAACGCAATCAATTTAAAAGACAATTAAATTTTAACAGTTCAGAAGAAGATGATGATAGTAATTCAGTATCAGCTAAAAAGATAAGTAAATTAAATAGTTGTGATGACATCATTCCATTAGCAAGTGAAACAATAAAATCAGAAACAACAACAAATTCAAAATATTCGAAACTATATTATTTAGAAGCACACGGTATGATTCGTACAATAAGTAAAACAAAACATAATGGTATAACTAATATTTCATTTGATAGTCCAATGAATAATATATCAAATACTGATGAGGATGATGATGATGATGATGATGATGATGAGCATTACATAAATAATGATGATATAATAAATTCTACGAGAAATTATAGTAATCAATCATATGGTGGTGGTAGATGTTGGGATCGCAGAACAAAATTAAAAATATCTTATAGAATAGGTAATGAAAATTTATCAACATCATCAACATCATCATCATCATCATCATCATCATCGAGTGTTAAGGATATGCAAATTGCATTAATAATTTTCGAACATATAACGAAAAATGTAAACACACGTCGTAATTTATTAACTGATTTTGAGGAAACAATAAAATTAAAAAATCCTATTGATAAAAACCAACGTAAAAAAGTGAAACCTATACAAAAACGTAAGGTGACAAATGAAAAAACATTAACATCATTAAGACGATTAAGGTTTTAAAATTTAAATTTTGTAGTGTAATGTAAAAAAAAATAAAAATAATAATAAATAATAATAAAACTGATTGATTTTAGATTAAATTAAAAAACATTATATTTAATTATTTGCCAAAAATTTTGTTAAAAAGTTGAAAGTAAAAAAAAAAATAATAAATTATAAATGAAGTAATTTGAAACTGAATCAATTTGGTGCTTTTTAACGAAAACTTATGTAATAATAGAAAAAATATATATAATAATAAATATAAAGAAAAGTAAATACTATAATAATCAAAATAGACATGCAATATTTTATAATTTAATGGATATCGGAAATATCAACTATTTCAATTTATTTGTATTGCAATTAATTTTGTGGAGAAGTTTACAATTAATGGACATCAACTAATTTTTACCAATATTATTGTCTATTTCAAAGTGCTTGTTTTTGTAGAAAATAAAAATGAAAACAGGAAATTGTTTCGGTACCGCAATTAATTGAATAATAAATGAAAATTTAATTACATAAAAAATTAAATTTAAAATTCAACATAGCACCAATTTAATTTTAATTTTATAATATTATATTTAATTAATATCTGTTAACTGATAAGTTATTAAATAAAATAAATTTTAAGTGAAATAATTGTAAACAAAATTGTATGTAAATTTTATAAAGATTTCAATAACGTAAATTTGATACATTTTTAAATGAAATTATGTATTATGTAAATAATCGAATATATACATTTATATATATTTAATATATTATAAAATTACTGTATATAACAAAATTTACGAATATAATAAAATTTTAAAGTTTTTTGAAATCTAATAATGACATAAACATTAATTACAGCCAAGTTCGTAAATTACTCATACATGGAAGTATATAATAATTTACCAATTGTGCTGCAATTAACGAAAGATTGATGTTTTCATAATTCTACTATTTTTATATGGGTGATTAGCCCATAGTGATGTGTGTGTGCAGACATTGTTAATCTAGGAGTAGCTTCCAACACCAAATTTTCAAAGATAAATATCGGGAATTGAAACCGCTATATTTCATGATCATTCATGAAATATCTTAATAGATTGTAGAAATTCATTTAAATTATTATTTTTATTTTAGAAATATACATAGATCATATATTTTCCGTAAAAATTATTAACGTTTAATATGATACTTAAAAACATAATACTTTGGTTTTGTGTTAACCATGTTGTTGCTATATGTAGTTGCCCAATACGTATAGTGTTATATTATAAAATTGTTGCTACGATTTTTTAAATTACTTAACATCTATAATAAGATGTTCCATTTCCTAAACGTAATTCATTTTGATTTTGTACTTTTACCGAAAATATAACTTCAAATCATTTTATAAAGTAAAAAGTATACGCTTTTTGAATAGATTGCTAAATCAATTAAATTAAAATATACATACTTGCTATCACTTCTCTCGAATCCATTGTGTCCATATCAATAAATTGATTAAAAAATTCCGACATGTTTGGTACATTATTTAATTTTTCTATTAAATCTAATGGAATCTGAAAGAGTATAAATATTTATTAAAAAAATATTATTTACTATATGTTTATTTTCATTATATTTACAATTATAATACGCATTTAAAAAAAATAATAAATAAGCAATTATTGGTATATTATATAATGGAATAATAATCACATATAATAATAAATTAAATGTGATAGACATGCAAATAATATATACGGGAAATTAAAATTTTAAATTAATGAATCATTTTGTATTGTCAAAATTCAAATATAAACGTACGTATAGGTATATAGCAGGTATATAGAATAGTATAATGTTTATGTTATGAATTTACAAATAAAAACACAATTAGTAAATATTTAAATGATTCATTTTAATTGAGATCTTACAAAAGTATATGCACTCGCCAACGTAGTAAATATTCAACATTAAAAAAAAATGTATGTAAATAAATACAAATAAATTATTTGTTGTCACACTTTTTCGCTATATTAATTAATGTTTTACAAAATATACAATACATTTGTCTTTTTGCTCGTCTCGTCACTTTAAAGTTAACAAATATATATATTTATGTGTGTTTATAAATGACAAGGTTACACATACAAAGTTAGAGAAAAAAATAAGGTCAATAAATTTTTTATGTAATATTTATAATAATTATAGAGTAATTTCAAATATAAAAAATAAATAATTTAAATTTTATATACTGTTTCTACTATTACATCAATAAATCAAATTATTGACATAGAGATTTTATAGTTATTATTGTACAATTTCAATAATTTTTGTAAGTGCTCAAATAATGAGAAATATGAAACATGTTTTAATGATTTTATATTTTATAAAGTTTTTCATTTCATTTTAATTATAACGTTTTTTATCTCATTCATTTCATAAATAAAAATATTTAATATTTTACTTTTAAACTGTTCAGAATATTATATGTCTTTAGGTTATAATGCATCAAGAATATCAATACAACAATATTTACAATTACATTTTTACTTTTATTACATTAGGACTTATATAGATAATTATGAACTTTCATTAAAATATTGTAAATATTTGTCTATTGAAGAAGATACATATTCACAGTACAAGGGACGGTAAGTTTGTATGCATGCACATCATATTATTAGACTATATAGATTGATAATAATATATTAATAGTATGATACATTGGAATTCGTGCGCCATTGCAGAATTGTGCTAGCTGTGAAATGTCTAATTGACACTATATCAAAAATTAAATATATTAAATGAGAAAATTAATTTATTTGATTTTAATTAACTTAAAAGAAAGATATTAGTTTAAAGCTTTTCTTGATGGATCCTGAATATATGGAAATTCGGATTCTTGTTTTTTTCTGTACTTCTTCAGATCGATCACAAGCTGTGTATTAAACAACGTACGGCTAATTTTACCATCATCCACTATCACCACGAAATAAATAATTATTATAAGTAAATTTTAAGTTGTTTTTAGTGGATAAAATAGGATAAGCATGAAGTATAATATGACAAGATATGACTTATCTACCTATAGTCTATTCTGTATATATACCCAACCGTGTCAGATTATAAAAATTATTCATAAAATGAAATTAAATTTAGTAATTTGTTATATAGAAATATTCGATAATAAGGAATATGAAAAATATATATACATTTTACATAATCATCACGTCGTCATATATTATGTATTATATTATGTTCTACAACTTCAAGTGGAGCATATGATTCATTACAATCAAGTAGGTAAATTACCGCGCATTGAAATTTATAACAATTCACCTTCATTGGTCAGTAATTAATTAAAATATATTATAATGATCTAAAATTTCATTAGAAATTTGTTATAATTGTTATTCCAAAATTGAATTCCAAATCTCATGTAAAAGAATATAAGTATAATTTATTAAAAATTTGGAAATAACAATTACTCAACATTTATTGAATTTCATTGCCAAAATGCCAATATTCATATAATTAATATATGCATTATATACATTATAAGTTTATATGTATAAATAATGACGTTACTCTAAAATATTAATATACGTCATACCGATCGTTATTCAAATTTTGTATATATGCAAATTTTATGTCTTTTCCTTTTCTTTTTAATCTTGATTATTTTGTAATTAATTTATCTGCATGTTACGTATATGTAAGTAGAAGTACGTATACTTATTCATATTTATATGTATATATTTACCTGATGGGGAATTTTTTAAAATATCTGGTTTTTTTTGTTTATAAAAATTGATATTAAAAATATATATAAATTATTTTAAATGATATAATTTATAAACTTTTGTATGTAAAATAGACAGAATATTAATTCAGACTATAGGGTAGAAGCACCAGTAATCGGACAGGTACCAGTAGTCGAGGCACTGGTACCTGTCTGGATTCTGGTGCTTTCTACTCTATATATATATATATATATATATATATATATATATATTTAAGTTAAGTTATTTTCCATAATCCGTCCTGATCTAAACACATCCAAATGTCTAGTCTGTCATTTGTTGAAATATACAACAGTGCTACAAAATGATATTCGTACACATAAATTTATATGCCATTATATATCCTTATGACAAAAGCTCGTTTATTATAATCGTTGGCAATATTCCTTACACAAATTTTCCAGTTACACTGATACCATATATATCCTCATTTTGGACGACTTAATGGTTTATAGAACCAATATTTCCACAAACCTTAATTAAGAACCACATGGAGTTCAACTCAATCCAAATATTTTGAATGAAACTTATTATCTATGGTTATTGAATGATTTCTGATGGATGTCTCTCATAAAAAAATATTCGTTCTTCATTAAATATTATTGTACATATTTTTTTAATATAATTCAAACAAATTAGGATTATCAATGGGTGTATGTGATTTTCAATTGTTACAAGATGATTTAATATTGCACATTTTAATTGGTGTGTGTTGTGAATAATTTATTTTTATTTGTATAATTTTAATGAATTTGTAATAAATAATGTAATAATAAAACTTTAGATGTCGGGGTGTTTTTGTAGATAAACAATTGGAATTTAAATGTTTCATTCATTAATATTGGTTTTATTATTTGTGAAGGTCGTCAGTTTATAAACTGACTCCTATATTGTGTATACGGGCATTATTTTATTCTCTTGTAAGGCTTGTTCTGGAATATTCTTACCACATTTGGTTGCCTGCTTATGAATTTCTTTCGTTTTCAATATTCTAATAATTCTAATATTATCTTTTCTATTTTTGGCAAGATTGACTGTCCTAATATTTTATCTAAATTAATTTTTAATACTATAAACACTATGAATTTAATGATTTTTTTCATAATGGTCATTATCATATACCAACTATATGATCAATCAAAGTCCGTTAAATTCAATGTTTATATTGTATTGAATTCCAATAGTAAGCGTTCGATAAATAATATAATGTTAAAACTATAAATATAGTTTTTAAGTCACATTTTAATAATTTACAATAATGTTCAAATTAGTATTTAATATTATTTGACAATAAATACATAAATATAAATATTCAGTTATTTTAAGTTAAGGTCTATATAATTATTAGAAATTTTCTATTATATATACTACTATAAGAAAAATGTGATTATAATTAGAATCTGGTGTAAAGTTCTAATTATGGCTATATATTCCATATGCATCAGAAATCATTAACTTATACATCGCTGCAACAATTTCCATGCGGGTAATAACCTTTTTCCGATATTATTGCAACGAATAACATTAC
Organism: Bibio marci; assembly: GCA_910594885.2. Taxonomy (NCBI): domain Eukaryota; kingdom Metazoa; phylum Arthropoda; class Insecta; order Diptera; family Bibionidae; genus Bibio; species Bibio marci. Next base: position 31,164,916 of record OU343114.1, on the reverse strand, counting down.
GAACATTATGTTTCGACATTTTTTTTAATTTGTGTAGTTGTTTTAACAAAGTTAATTTCTTTTTAATTTTATTTAATTAATTTTTTTTAATGTGCTAGAAATATGTTTTGTAATACAAAAATATCATTTTGTACCACTGTATTTAAATATAACATTATTTAAATTTTTATTAAACCATAATTTAATAATATAATCAAGTTTTTTTATTTTATCATTTTTAAAATGTCATTTCAATAAAATTTGTATATTATTATTTTGGATAAATACAAAACAATTCACAGATTTTAAATATTTAAATACAAATTTTTAAATATTCATATCTGTTTTAGTATTATTATGTATATATTGTAATTAGAAAAAAAATTGAAATTATATTTAAAATATTTGGATTTGTTACATCGACTATTATTGTTATTATAAATAATGGTTACATAAAATACAGAGAATATATTAAATAGTACAAACATGTGAATTGTATAAACATTAAATTAATAAATTAATAATTTTATTGTAGTATTTTGTTTTTTGAGCAAGGTCGAATGTTTTATATTTATATTTGAATGTGTGTTAATAAACAATAATAACAAAAAATACTCATAATCACAAATAGTGGAACAGGAAAACCTTTTTTTTTCTCAATACAGTGTACTATTATTTGAGTGCAATAACATTTTATAATAACATTGATGTTATACTTTTACGAAAGTGTTTTATGATTTCTATACCAGTATATGCAATTTTCTTTAATAACATTTATATATTTACATTAATTATTTTCGTCTTTTAGCAGAGAATCTAATTTATTTTATAATGCATTTGGTATAGTGTGAATGGAATGCATATACAATAACAATATATCATGTATTATATAAATGATGATGAGATGATATACGTATTATATTATAAGAATTAAAGTCATTTACATATTTTTCTTATTAAATATAATCTAAAATGTAGATTAAGTGTTCCTGTTTATTTACACACAGTTAATAAATATATAATTCTATTTGTTTACAGGGTGAATATATATATTTATAATTTGAAAATATATATTTATGCGATAAAATCGGGCAGATATGATAATACACAAAAATGATGTCCTTTTATACATAATTATAGTTATAAGTTACGGAAAAAATAAATAAATATATGGTTAAACAATTTACTTTGTACAGTAAATGTAATGTTATATGAAATAAGTTTTTGAAAACAACGTCTATAAATAAAGGATAAAAACAGGCAGCATACACATTAGCAAGAATTACACGATTTCTATAATTATGAAATAATTTGAAGAACTTGATGTTATCCCTATTTGTATATTTTATAATACAAATATTTATAGTATGAATTAAATATAATCAACGAAAAATTATATTATTATTATAAATTTTTGAATTTAATTCATGATGTGAAGAAAATATATATAATAATTTTATTTAATAATTTAAATTTAAATAATAAATATGTATAACATAATAAAAATAAGGAAAAGGAATATTATCTCTGCGGTATTTTATATAAATGATGTGTGGATAATCATCAAATCATCACAATAATATAATAATTTTAATAAAGTGTATGTAATATTACATAAATTTATAATATCAGGTCATTACTTATGAAATTGATATAGTTTCTATATTGCAGAATTTTAACCAATTATTTCATTCCAAATGTGTATAAACCCATCATATATCAAGTGTATGGTGACATCAAAAAGTTTTTCTGAATATTATATATGGATTTACAACGAGATTCTATAAATATATTTATAACTCATTTTTGTAGTATGGTTGGAGTCTTACGTATATACACAGTGATGTAAAATATGCGCAAATCGGTTGCCTATCTCCAATTCTATGTTTCATTAAGTTGTGATCAACAACATGGACGGCAGACTATTCAACTGGATCACTTATGTTATTAATTTCATTTGTAATTGCACCACTATATGAAAATTTGTTAAAGAAATGCAAACAATATGTTTCTGTGTTTAATTCAAATCATTCGTCTAACTTTTTTATCTTTCCGATTCGTTTCATTTTCAATAATTACTATAGAATTTTAATTTTTCTTCAATCACAAAAATATATTTAACTATATATTCGAAGTTTTTTTAAAAAGCTATAATCGAATCAAGTAATAATTAACACATAATTCGATTGGAAAAAAAAAACAACTGATAAAAATATTCAATATATTTTGAGAATTCATATGGAAACGGAAATTTCATAGGTAATGACCCGATAAAATAAATATACAAATATTAATATTAAAATACGTCACATATAAAAAATAATCAGATGATTACGCAATTATATGTCATTACAGCCATCGACTATATAATTGTATTATCATTTTATTTATATATATATATACGTTATTGTACATATTAAATTAATTTAAAAAATTAAAAAATTGATAAACAAATTCGTCATACTCTCATCCGTTTAACAAAATTAATATCATGTACAAAATCGCATGATTGGTTAATATATAAGTAAATGATTCATTTGTGTTTTGTTATATTATATTGTATAAATATAAAACTATCGGATATAAGTTTATTTATTAATTTAATTTCTTCAGCATATAGGTACGTGTGTATAATCGATCATACATATTAAAAATTAATGATAATCATATATTATAAATACTATAATATAAATAAAGTAACCATATACAGGAGTATATTATTAACCATTAAGTACAGTTGTACTTGGAAAAAATCAATTACATTTTTTAAATTCCACATATATTATTTATTATATGTTTTACTTGAAATATTTTGCGGTTGGTTATAAATTAATTAATGTTAATATTTTTTAATATATTTTATAACCACAGACAGAAAAATATACACGTTTCTACAAATTAATTTTTTTTTATATTTTTTTAAAAGTTAATATTGAAAATATTTATAAATAAAAATATATAAATAAAAATACGATGCTAAAACAATAAGATAAATCCTTGAGGAAAAGTACGCGCACACCTTACATATTAAGACATTAACAAATATTAAAATATTTAAAGATTTCTGGCAAAAATCAGAATTCGGTAAATTATAACATAACATTAATATAATACTTAAACTTTGAATTTTTATGTGTATAGATACACTACTTTGATAGAGTTGACAAAGGGTTTCGAAACAACCCCGAGAGAAGGGTATTTTATCGGATTTTTATTAACACCAAATTAATTTGTCAGTTATACAAACAGTATTCTATATGAAATATTCATTTTGTAAATTGTGTGTTGTTAATAATAATACATATTACGGCATTTGTATCGGTATGTTTATTATTAGATTAATAAAATAGATAATCGTATAAAAATAAAAACCTGTCGATAAAAATTGTTATTAATTATGATGTCCATATATCTGATGCCGCGTTATTGGTAATCATATTTTATATTTATATATCTTTTTAAAATATATATATGTATCGATTTATGTGTCATTGAATATATTCTCAGAAAATAATCTACAGATACCTACATATTAGTTTGGTATAACTATCTTATTAGTCATATAATTAACACTTTTTCAAATTTCTATATTAATATAAATAAAATGATAAGAAGAATTTTGTAATTAACACACCTGATTGAATGTGCGAACAATAATTCAAATTACATGAAAATGTGTAGAATGTTAATTTTTACTTAATGAAATTAGATAATGATGTATTCTAAGTGTATTGTTATGAAATTCCTAAACTTAAAATATCCATATTGGTCTGCAGAAATCTGGTACATCTGATTATATAAGTTAAATTAAATAAAAAATAATCAAATTAACCCAGTTTCTATAATATAATTTATCCATATATGGTTATTCAATTATATTTCATTCATATAATTAAACGATTACAAAAGAACACAAACAAATTATTTATTCTTTTTCAAATTTAAAAACATTTATGCAACAAAATATTATCAATTAGAGTGGTAATTGAAAGAAGTATAAATTTGTTCTGATCGGTTACTCCTTTTTAATTTTTAATGGGACTTTTATGGATGCAGGGCTCGACTCAATTGGATTAATTGTTGTTGGCAACTATCACTTGGTGAAGTATTGTACACCAAATTTTGCTATGGTTGTCTATTAAAGAAATCAACATTTTTGACCCTCTCTAAATCATACTCCTTGTAAATTTGCAAGTCTTTATAAAAGTTACATATTCGCTGGAGCATAAATCACCGTAATTTCTACAAGTGAACGATGCATTTCCGCGACATTTAACAATATATCCTAAGTCGAATACAATATATTGATGGTTATGATATGCCGAATCACACAATATTTATAGTTATATCGAATAATAATATATCGACCTTATCCAATTTAGCAAATGTGGAAATCAAATTAAATAAAATATACAAAGATAAATATTTTTTTTATTGATAGGAGATGCTTTTTCTATATGTAAAAAAGAACGAAACGATTACGACAGCTCCATTATAAAATGATGGGTTTTAATTGCAATGCCAAATAGATTAAAATTGTACAAATACATAATTTATAATGGATACTTTTTTGGGTACTACTTTGAAATTTCGTTTAAAATATGCATTTACGATTTTTGTATTATATTGAAAGGGTAGGGCATCAAACTATCAAACTGAAACTGAAGATAACTTAAGTGTAGAAAAACGTAAGATTTGTATATACATTGAAATATATAATAATACATTTTTTATACACACACAATTAATCATATCATTTATCTATTCTATCCAATCATATATTATATAGTAAATTAATATTCAAAAAATATAATTACCGTATCAAAATTTTCATTCCTATGTTCATTGGGTACATCTTCTGGATATGTAATGCTATCATCATCTCCTTTACTTAATAAATGTCTTCGAAAATTTTTTATATCATAATTAAATTTTGGAATTAATTGACATGTTACTGATGTTGAAATAAATATAAAACAAATCAACACAACACTATTATTACTTAACAGTTTCATTTTCACTAAATTTAACAATTAATATTTAATTTATCAATAGATTTCTAATTTTTACTAAATTTTATTCACTATTTATTTAAAATATATAATATATATTAATTAAATAAATAAAAAATTCGTTTTATATTATAATATACTCTCTAAAATGGCGAGGTCGTTCGTTCGTTCAATAATAAATAACTTTTTATATATTGATAATTTAATTTAATGTTTGTTTTATTAATTTACAATTAATACACAATGCATTTTATCTTATCTATAAAAAAAATGGAAAATTGATAAAAAATATTTTATATCTTTTATTAATTATGATCATCACAAAATATTAATATATTAAATACAAAATTAATTTATTAAAAAAGTGTATTTTCTTCGTGATTTCTTTCTCAGAGTAGGGGCACCATTAATTACCCGCTAACGCTAGTCTCCATAGTTTCTTATAAAAGAAAAATTAGCACTTACGTTAGTACATATATACTAATGTTTGGGATATTTTTTCTTATATGGATCTGGAGACTGGTTAGGAACTGTTGACAGTACCGTATATATTCAATTTATTTTTTATTATGTGTAACCACAAACTATTGCATATAAATTCATTATAGATTTTTGTGATAATGTGGGAATAGATATAGATATATGATTATATATTAATTATTCATATTATATTTCAAAAAGGACTTTTATTAAAATTTTCCCTATCCAGCATTTCTTACACGTATATTACTTTTCTCTTATCTCGACGACTAAGCCATAAAATGTATATATTCTGTTTCTTTTATTATTGTTATACATAGATTTTTATTCATTTTTAAAATTTATAAGATAAAAAATTCTGAATTTTTTATTAATTCTTTTTCTTTAGGTATCTATTATCATTAAATAAATAACTTAAAATTTATAAGTTTTAAAATAATGTGTGATAACATCAACTTAACATGATATATTAGCTATTTATTTTGTTTCGGTTTGTTAATAATGGAAAAATAAACGCCATATGCTATGGTATCAAACAAACATATAAAAACATTACTACATAATATTTATTATGTTGAGGCAATTGCGTCTGTTTATTTTTTTTATCTTCCAAATTTTGTTATAATATTAATAATTATTATTATTATTTTTTTTTTTTTTTGTAAGTTAAAATTCATTATTGATCTAATTTTTAATTTGAAATAATACATTTTTATTTTCGTGGAATTAAAATATATAGATATTTTATTCGTCAATCTGATAACGAATTGAAATCGCAACATATATTGCACAATTAAAATTATTATATATTAAATATATACTTTATACCAGATACGCGATAAGATATAAATGTCATTCATATAATATAAGCACTTCTTTGTTACTCTCCGTGGCAGCATAGAGCTATACCTTGTGAATTTCACTATAAAGATTCCCATTTTATGTCCATCAAATTTCATAGGAGATTTATCGGTATTTATTTTAATACTAAAATTTTTCTGCTGGGTGACCATTTGTTCGTTGATGGAATAAAAAGAAAAACGGATATCTTTGAAAATATGGTGTTGGACGCTATTCAAAGATTAACAATGTCTGCACACACATAACTATGGGCTAATCACCCATATAAAAATAATAGTATTATGAAAACATCTATCTTTCGTTAATTACACTACAGTACAATACACAATTGATAAATTGTTATTTACTCCGATGCGGAGTAATTTACCAACTTGGTTGTAATGAAAGGTTTATTAGATGACATTAAAGCTCCACAAGGAGCAAAATATGAGTTAAAAAAAAAAAAAAAAAAAATATATAGTGATGCAATTAGAATTTAAAATAATATTTAAAAATTAAATTTATAGAATCAGTATTATAATATTTAGTTTTTGCATATGATTCAACAAGGATTTTTCAAATTTACCATCAAAGCACAAGCATATGAAAAAACAAATATATTGCACAAGCCTTCGCTATACTAAATATTGCTTCTTAATTATAATTGTTAAAATTATGGATAAGAATAATAAATATAAAGATTAAAGGATAAAAAAATTAAACTATATCATGAATAAGGATATAAGGATATAAAGATTGCAAAATATGAATGTTTTGAGAGGATACAGGATTTATTTAATTTTTATATTTATGCTAAGTATATATCTCGAAATATAAAAACGTACAGTACACATCATTCGAAATGAAGCTCACACTGCGTATACAAAGACGTTAAACATAGTCCTTACTCATTACCGAGGAGATCTCAAACAAACATATATAGAACGCATCTACAATTACAGCAATTCTTGAGGGAATAATGAAGGATTAATTAACATATGCATATGGATATATTAACAATTTAACAGAAGCAGTATATATATATATAACTTATATACAGGAATTAAATATTAAAAATGTTTATGCCAGTATGAATACAGACGAGTCATTACAACGTCACTGTGTACATAAGAATTATTGAACTATATATAGGTATCATATAACATCATGACTACACATAAGAAACTGTAGCTGGTTAAAATTTTGTTATAATTAACATTGCCATAGTTTTTTGCACTTCAATAAAAAAGGCGTGATAAAATAATGTAAACCACGTCGATATATATTACGATATAGCTTTCATTATCAAGAATTGATATAAATGACAAAATATAGCTACGAGTGTGTATACATTTTCATATAATCAGCTAACATATGTATATGGATCCTGGCGTGTCAATATTCACACCCAGAATGAATCTCGCTATATTGTGGCATGCTCTCGAAGGAACAAAGATCGTGTGATAATATAATTTGAAATCCATCGATTAAATATATATAGTTTCATATATTATAAATAGAATAATATTATGTGATAATTCAGTATGTGAACTCTGAAATTTGTAACGAATACTATAAATTATATAATGTTGTATTGGCTTATTATTAATCACCTAAGTGAGACAATGTTATGTATTATAAGTTTTTATTTAAGTTCAGACAATATACATAATATATAATGAACTGAGCGAAGTTATCCGACCAATAAATCTATATTAAAGTGTATTACTATATGCAGATGAGTTTAAACAGATGTTTCGAAATAGTTTTAATACTCCAACACATGTGGTGACCGGCGGTGGATATCAAATGGCATTAATAGATTTACTATATATATTGTTACATTATGAATACCATATATTATTTTATTCTGAATAAAAGGAATAATAAATTCATAAATTGTACCGTATTTATTGACTATCAATTTTAATGTTATCGTGAGTGCGTACGTGATAATCTGAATTGTGAAAACAGTTAAATTAATTTTGCTTTTACATATTATTATTATACGGAGACCGCACTAAACACAAATATATACGAGTATATAGTTATAGAATTCTCGAATGAGTTAATGGTGTGCGGTGGCTGGTGGTTATATATTTTTGATTTTTAACAATTCCTGATGAATGTGTTTCCTATAGGTGTTCACTTATTACCAATAGTATATATATAAATATAAGTGTAAGGATTTAAATCCTTTTACAATGTCAGATAAAAAAATAAATGTATGTCCTTTTGTATACTTAATCCTTAGATTTATCTATGTATTATTTAATATATAGAAATATAGTCCACAATGAATATCTTTTATATTTTATATATAATAAGCCACATATATAGAAATTATTTTTGAAGATAAATAGAAAACACTATGGTATATATAATAATAGTAGTTATAATACCAAAATGCAATTTCTTCTTTCGATTTTCTTATTTATTTTTGTTTTTTTTTTGTTTTATAGATACACAATTTAATTCAATTTTTTCCAATAACTTCAAAGATTTAAATTCTATTTCTCACAAAACAATTTTAAATAATAATAATTTAAAAAATCAATATTTTTATTAGAAATTGGCGCGTAATTAAATGTTAAGCAATATATATATAATAAACAGTACAATATAATTTAGCATTTTATATTATTTTTTTTCTATTTTTGTAACAAAAGATTGTACATATAAAATAAAAGAAAATACACTTTTATTATAAAATTTCTTTGTATTTATAAAATAAACATATTATTTTTATTTATTGTATTTTTTTTTTTTCATTAAAAACCACCACTCACTTTTAAAATTTTTAAATTAGCTATTGATTTTTATTTTTATAAAATATAAATTTTTTCAATCAATGAAGAAGATCACAACTATTTTTATTTAATTAATTTTTTTCTTACGCGTATCATCTCTTTAACATAAAATATTTATATTTACAAATAGATAATTTTTTATACACGCTACTAACTTATGTGATATGATCAACTGTATAAAACTGTATAAATATTTTTAATATCTTTTTTACTCTTTGATGGATAACTAGTAACTGCGACTGTATTTCTGTAAAATTGTTTTTATAGTTTTTGTTGTTATTTTGTTTTATGAAAAAAAAAAAAAAACAAAAACAAAAACAAAAAGGTGTTTTTTCTGTTGTGAAATATTTTGATTCGTTTGACTCTCCAGCCAGAGTCTTTATTTTTCATATGATAATATGAAGTTAATAAATGTATAAATGTATATATTTTTATTTATATTATTATTATACATATATTTAATATACAAATATGTATATTTTTATAGACGTTGTGTATGCGTGGTGATGTATTTTCCTATACTTATGTGTACAACAAATAATAATTGTCATTCTCTTTATTCGTTTGTTTTAAAAAGTAAATAGTCTAGTAAAAAGAAAAAAACAATATTTTATTTAACATTTTTCAAAATTATATTTCATTACATATTTTATTTTTTATATGTGTGGTGACAAAGAGTTTGTTTAGGATAGTTACCATATTTTATAATTGCATTTCTGTATTATAAATATTAACTAACACATCTATTTAATTCACCTGTAACATTTTTCTAAAATGAATACCATAATAATTATATGAGCGTTTGAATATTTTTACAATAATTATATATTTATTTACTCCCACCATTTTTATTGCATAGACGAAACATTTATTTATATTGTTATTGTTAATATATATATATATAAAACTTGTTTACTTTCCATTCATTATATTTTTATTAAATTAAATATAAAACTTGTATATAACAAATTATACCTGTTGATTGTGCTACGTTAACTATAAAATTATTTGTGTGTATAAGATAAGTCCGTAAAATTTTACAAATTTGGATAGTAAATATATTTATTTGTTTTCCTTTTTTTCAAACGTTAATAACCGTTAATAATTTGAAAAAAAAACTAAATTGAATATCTATATATCATATATATATATATAATAAATTAATATAGATAGTTTTGAAAATACATTCTATTGTTTATATATAATTCTAGATATGAATAATAAATATTAATAAGTTTGTGCGGCATTAAATACACTCAAATTTATTCATTTACATTTTTAATTTACTTTTGTTTTTTATTCATCTGAGAACAAATGCATACGTTTTTGATTTTCAGAATCTTCACCCGGAAAAGCTGGCTGCATTAATATTACTGCTTTGTATGTTGTTCTCTGATTCAGGATCATGTGTCAGGAAATGGTTTCCCAATTTGCTTGCCATAACCAAACTTTGGTGTATCAGGCATGCGTTGAGTTGTGGTGGTATTTCATCGTCATCTGCTTGTCCTTTCAATCACTCTTAATCACCGAGTGCATTGTCAACAAAAACTTCGTCAATATCAATATATCAGCGAAACCAACATCGCCTACTTTATATACCGATACCAATGATATAGAAATATTCAACCAATAGACTAGGTAGTACGGATTTGTGGCCGAAGCGCATTATACGGCCAAAATGCTTTGAAACAGCTAATAAAAGTTGACTTTCATAATTCCGACATCCTTAATTTAGTATTTGTTATGCAATCAAGAAAATTATATATATGCGTATCAATTATGCAGTCATCGTTTTGTCTAGAATTCTTAAAATTTTTATAATTAAATACAACACAGAGAAATTTTATATAATTAAAATTTAATGTAATTGTAATATTATTTAAAAAGCCTTAAAAAATTAATAAAAACAAAATGAAAAAACCAAGTTATAAAACTTAATTAACATTTATATTCTACACATAATAAGTAGTTATAGTTTCCTTTTTTTTTATTGTAAAAGTGGACGTTTTGTTTTAAATTCATATGGATAAGATGGTGTTAAAATATCGGTTGTATTCAATCTATAAAATTAAATATATGTTTATTAAAAAAATGTGTTACAATAATAAGATTTTGTTTTTTCTTTTTATAATTACTTCATTTTTTTCGGTGTATTTGATTCATTTGCTTTTGTTTGATCATTTTCTATATCAGAAATTGCATTGGTACTACTACTAGTTACATACGTTGTATCATTATCACTATTATTCTTACAAGCTTCTGCACATTTACAATTTTCTTTACAAGCAATTCCATTGCGTTTACAACCACACCTACGTTGCATACAATCACCTTTACATGAACAACTGTGTGATGCATCAGAAGAACCACGTTTTCTTGAATGTGTTGTTGTGTCGGAAATTGTTGTAGCCAGCGACACATCTTCTTCCTAAATTTTAAATCCATAAATATGTATAGTAATAATAAAAAATTTCATTTTAAATTGTATTACATAATAATAGTGTGTGTGTGTGTGTTTGCAAAATATTTAAGTATCATTTATTTCGCTGCCATTTAACAGATGAAAATATTATTAATGTTAAATTTAACAAGAAATTCAGTTAATTGAAATCAAAGAAATGCAGTTAGAATAAAATCAGTTATAAAATTGCGTAAAGTTAAATTTGAGACAATTGATAATATCAAAAGCAAATAGATTATATGAATTCTTAAATTTAAGAATTTTAAAATAGTAATTTATTATTATAACAGAATTATAGCATTCTGTAAAAATATTAAACCTTAGACACACATTCTAGAAAAAATCCATCCATTTTCATATTTTTAAAATAGTTAAAAACCCGATAAAGTATAAAGCACAGTCATTTTTTTTTTAATTAACTTGGTATAAGTACAGAACAGTAAAACTAATTTAATTTACCTTCTTTTTTCGTGTAATGCTTTTTTCTCGTTTTAATGGTGTTTTATGCCAATCAGGATCATTATCATCATCATCATCATATGCTGCATCTTCAGACACGTAGGAATCATTGTGATATTCAACAACTAATTCTTTCTTTATCTAGATTGAAGAAAAAAAATACAATTCAATTGACGACAATAGTTTAATAAAATTAATTAAACTTTGGTTTTTTTTGCTATTATTTTTTATTACCTTTTCTAATGCAGATTTTGGTTTTTTCTTATCTAACAAATTTTTAAGTTCTTCAACTTCAATAGTTTTTGCTTCTAATTTTTCACGTAGTGTTTCAAATGCATCTTCTTTTATTTTAACCACATCATTTTCATCATTTTTATTAGCTTTATTATTTAATACTCCCAATAACGTTGCAATTTTTTCTTCATATTCTTTTTCACAAAGATTTTTTTCTGCTTTTAATACTTCAATTTGTTGCTTTAAATGATTTTCAGTAGATAATAATTTCTCTTCATTAGCATCAACATTTAATTTTAAATCATTAAATTTCGTTAATGTTGTCATATACTCTGTACGTAATTCCGATATACTGTGAAATAGATGCTTTAAGGCTGTTCTAGCTTCTGGCATACTTTGCATACCATCACATATTGTTTTAGTTTTTGCATCAACGTCAAATGCATCGATTTTTTCACGTAAATCAGCAATTTGTGCATTACGCATTTCGACTTCTTCTTGAATAGTTTCTACTTCATTTTTATCAGCAAATTTATTTTTTTTTAAATTATTTAATTTTATATTTAAATCACCACGATCTTCAATTAATTGTTCCAATGATTGTTTTGCATCAATAACTGATATTATAATATCCAATTCTTGGTCAATCCAAATTGCTATATGATCAACTTTACCATTTACAATTGTCGTTTTTTTACGATTCGCTTGTGCTTTTTGATGTTTTTCTAATGCTTCTTTTAAACGTTTATTAACTGCCATACTTTCTTCAATTTTACGTTTCAATACATTGCTTTGTTTTTTAAATAACATATCTTTTTTGATCATTTCATGTTGTCGTTTGCGGTCTTTTTCTTTTAACATTGTTATTTCACGTTCGCGATTTAATTTCCAACGTCGAAAGTCTTCACTTTCATTTTTCATTGTACGTATTAATTTTACTTTTTTCTGTTTCATAGCTGATATATCATTTTGTAATTGTAATATTTTTTGTGAATCTTTTTCTTTTTGTTTTAACAATATTGCTTGTTGTTTGTTTTTCTTTTTTGTTTCATTAATTTCATTTTCCAATTGCAAAACTTTACGACGTCTTTCTTCAGCTAATTTAGCCGATATGGATTGATTACTTTTAGCCATTTCTTTCAGTAGATCCTCTTTCTCGCGTTCTAAATTTTGTATTATAAATTCATAATCTTTAATTTTACCATCGGTTTGTATGATATCCTATATTCAAAATAAGAGAAAAATAAAAATAAATAAATATTATTTGCATATTATAGCAATATATTTACCTCATAGCTACATAAATCCGAATAATTACCAAATATTTTCTTATGTAACACTTCTTTAATGGCTAATTGTTGTTTAATATCATTTAATTCATCACGATAAACAACTTGTTTTGATGTGAATGCATCGATTTTACGGTTAACTTCATCATTTTCCTCTAAATCACTTACATTACCATTTGCAACAGTTGCATTTGAATCATTCATATTTTCATTATTTTTATTAATTAAATCTTCTAAATTTAATATCATATTTTTAGCTTCACCAACCGCTTTAGCATGTAGATAAAATTCCGCCGGACATGTTTCAATATTAAATGTTGTATTTAAATTTATAATTTTTTCTTTTAATTCTATTACATTAGTATATAATGCATCATTTAATTGTTCGGCTTCATTAAAACGATGTTCCATATTTGCAGCATCATGTAATGTATATTCTAATTTTTTACGCAAATTCGCATTTTCATTAATGGCCAGTTGCAATTCATGACGCAATTTTTCTAATTGTTCATTTAAAATAAGATTACCACCAGCAGCACCACTACTTAAATTCATACTGATATTAGTTCGATTTAGTAAGTCCATACGTAATTTTTGTATTACAACATTCAAACGATTAATTTCAGCTGTTTTTGGATCTTGATTAATAACAGGTTTATTTTTTATTTGTTTTGCACGATCAGCGTAACGTAATGTACTTATTGTTTCTTCTAAATTATAATCAGCAGGACTTATACATGCTATCATTAATGTTACCGAATTTCCACCAAGTGAATCTTGCAATAATCGTGTTAATTTGGAATCACGATAACCAATATATGCATTATTTTGATTTGCTATTCAATTTCAATCAAATAAAAATATATAAATTTATAGAATAAAAAAAAAAAATACGCTAACAATTAAATACATACAACCTAATGCTGATATTACGTTTCCTAAAGCTAATAAGCCCTGATTAATTTTAACGCCTTCTTTAAAACGTTCTCCGGTTGCTTTAGTTTTCTTTGATCGTTCTGAACCAGCCAAATCGACTAAATGAAATCGTGATCTTGTTGACGAATTACTATTAACAGAACATTTCATTTATTTAGTAAAGAATTTTTTTTTATAAAAACATACAAAATGAGATCTATCAATTAACAAATATACTTACGCATCACCAGTTTTCATCATTTGTATTGTAACCGTGAAAATTGCATGTGAACGACTAGAGGTTGCATTCATAGCTGTAGCACCAACAACTCGTCCATTTGATCCTCTTATAAGATAATCAGTTGTTTGGTGAGCTGAAGTTACCATTAATTCTGTTAAATTTGGTATAAATATTTCTTTATTTGCATCTTCACGTATATCAACAACACTTTGTTCACGTTGATTATCTGATAATAAATCAAATAATTGTTCTTGATATAATTCCATAAATGAACAATGTACAGTAAATGAATAATCGGACATAATTTCAATTTTATCAAAAATCTCAGTTACAGCTCTTGGTATGACACCAGTTTCCTCATCATCACTACCGTTATATGCGGTACCCATTGTGTGTGTTTTTCCAGATCCAGTTTGTCCGTATGCTAAAATTGTTACATTATATCCTTGAAATAGTTTTTTAATCAATGGTTTAACCGAATTTTCATATAACATTTCTTGTGTTTCTTCAGGTGCAAACACATGATTGAATGTAAACATATCATTACGCGTACCGCAATTTATCAGTACTTGTGGTTGATTTGTTGTTTTTTGTATTATATTTTGGCATCCACGACTTGTCTCTGAATTTATTAACGGCCTTACCCGAAGCGCTACATTCACAGATTCATTTGACATTATTTCAATCTATTGGTTGTACAATTAATTCCTATAATTAAGAAAATAATATAGATATACATGTACAATATAGTTAATATATATGTGTATTACTAAATATTACGTCCAAGGCAAAACACCTTTATTTTATATTATAAAATGTATGAGAAATCGTTTCTAATTTCTAATGAAATCAAATACGACGTTTAGGTTATCCTTTATTGACAATAAAACTTCTTTGGTTTGGATTTGGTTAAACCTGTTTAGGATTTTACTCTATTATATATTAACAATTTACTTATTGAGTAATTGATTTTTAAAAATAAATTAATTTTAGTCGTCCTTTAAGATTCAAAGATTATATTAATTTACAACAGAAATACTCGTATTGTAGATAGATATAAAAAAAATGTATAAGATAAAATAAAGGTGTATTCGCATATCATATAGGACAAATATACATATAACATATGTATATTTTTAATAATTCCAGAAAATTCTATAATTAAATGTATGATTAATAAACATTCCACGTCTATTATTGTTAAATTTAGGATATAACAACTAGTGCAACACATTTACATCAACCATTAGCTCCTTAGTCCTTAACTTAATCACTGAACTTATTTTTAAGGATTTGATCCAATACTTACAATTTATTTTAACAAAACGATTATTTTTTGTATGCTGTTTTTTATTCAGAAAAAAGAAATCACATAACAAAAAATTATTACATTGATCTTAAATGATATCCTAATTAAAACATTACCGCGT
The DNA here is from genome assembly GCA_910594885.2 of Bibio marci. NCBI lineage: Eukaryota > Metazoa > Arthropoda > Insecta > Diptera > Bibionidae > Bibio > Bibio marci. The sequence goes on along the minus strand of OU343114.1, from coordinate 31,148,766 downwards.
CCACTTCATACTATTGATATTATTATAAATGCCCGACTGCCGTTTAGGTTTGAATTTAATTTTTGAAGTTTGAAACTGAAAAAAAAAAAAAAAGAAAAATTGAAAGTACAAAATTGACATTTCAAATATATTCACACATACCATATTACAAAAAATTATATAATAATTTAAATGTGATTCAAATGTTGTCTAGATGGCAATAAAATCATTTTATATTTTTTTTTAATTTTAATTTAAATATAGCAATTTTAATATAAAATAAATTTAAAAGATATTATTGATAATAATTGTAAAAAAGCACAAATTAATTTATTTATAATATTTATGAGAATGAATTTTATTTTTTTTTAGACCACCCATCCCACCCATCCACCTATAAAAAGGAAAAACAATGCTGACAAAAGTTAAAAAAGAAAAAAATAATAAACAAAAAATTCATAAGAACAAAAAAAATCGACACAAGCCAAAACCAAACCAAACGTAAAAGAAGAAATAAATAACACAATTTAATTTTTATTAATAAAAAGTGAATAAATCAATAATTTAAATAATAGTTATTGAAATTACATTATAGCCATTCCATTTCCAACTTCATTCTCCATCTCCAACTCCAGCGCCAGGCAGTCCAGCTCCTCGCTTCAATCATTCAAGTAATTCAGATTCGGCGATCAGTCAAAGTTTTACAAATCTTTTGTTGATTTTTTTTATATATATTAATAAATTAAGAAATAAAATTGCCACATTTTTGCTAAATTTAGTGTATTCTTTTATTCTTTGACATTTACTATGCGTAATGTTTAACATAATTCAACATTAATATCAATATATAAAAAAAGAATATTTCTGAATCATAATCGTGAAACACCACATATATTTTTATCATGCGTGGTCATGCAATAGGAACATTATCAGTATCGACTGAATCTCAATCGAGATCGACTAGTAATGAGAATGAAGAATATGGTGGCAGTACAACAACAACACCATCTGAATTAATTGATGACTTGAATTGGTATGAACCACACGGTTCAGAAGAAATTATAATACATCAATATGCTCAAAATGTAATTACTTTTAGTTCACAATATGGAAGTGATTCTAGTATATCATATACTGCATTAAATATTACAGGCAAACCAAGCCAATATCCAGATTATGGTGACTTTCCGGAAACATTTGCTATGGTGACTATATATTTTTTTTTTAATCATAATAAAAATTATTTTAAATGAATTCGAATTGTTATAGTAAATTATCACTCACTGTTTTCTTTGATATGTAATTATATTGAAATATTAATTTATAATATTCTATGAGTACATTCTTTAATGTATTGTATAGTAATATATTATGTACAACTAATTTAATGCATATGCATTTATTATATTTTACTAAATTGTTTAATCTCTCTTAACCTATTGAAATATTTATGTTAGATCTTAAATGTCACATTTACTAATTTTTCTTATTCTTTGAAAAAGATTAAATTGAATTAAAATTAAAACTATTATAGAGAACATATGGAAAATGGTGGGATGTTGCACCATCAAGCGTTCCTGAAATAATGCCACAAACATTATCTGTTCCATTAAGTCAAGATTTTATTGGTAAAATATTTTAATTAAAATTTATTTTACATTTATCCATATATTATTAATTGAAATTCCGTTTAGTTTTAAAATTTGAAGAAATTGTATTTCCCTATAAACTTGCAATTTATGAAACATATAATCCAGGAGCATTAGTGAAAGTATGGGCTTTTACTGTAACAAAAAAATGGATATGCATATGGGAATCATTACCCAAAATTGTACGAAAAGAATCGCGTATATTTTGTCCAACAATAAAACGTATACAAATTCCCACTAAGTAAGTGATTGTATTGTGTGATTAAATAAAAACTAATTTTGAAAATATGTGTTTTTTACAGTATACTTCGTTTAGAATTTAATCATTCAACTTTAGATTATTTTACGGAAATTGATGCTGTTATGTTAATTGGCCGAAAATGTAGTTCAAAAAAAATTTCCGAATATAAAGCTATGATAAAACATAATGTACATAAAGGACCAATATTAAGAAAATTGGAAACAATATGTTTTAAACCAATTCTTGTAAAAGATAATTCAAAACTTTTTAAAGATTTTTTTGGGAAAGAATTAGAACAATTTATTGTGAAAATCGATTCAAACGATACAGATAATGTTATTGTCGATAAAAAGCATGTCCCTTTTCAAGAACCACATATAATTTCTTTACCGGTTAGTGAAAGTTATTTACATATACACATTTTATTTAAAATAATTTAAATTAAATTTATTTATTTAGAGTGAAATTTTATTTAAAATATGCTCATATTTGGATTTAAAATCATTATTTTGTATTGCAAAAACATGTAAAACATTAAATTCTATTGCTATACATCCAACACTTTATAAAGAAGTTAATTTAAAACAATATTGGTATTTAACTGATACTGATGTTTTATATAATTTAAGTAAAAGGTAAATATGATTAATTTTTTGTGATTACTTCAAGTCATTTAGTTGGCTGTTTAATTATGAAACCTATTTTAACTTAAAAAACATTTTTGATCCACTAATTTTCTTTTTTTTTTTCTTTTTTAGATGCACACAAATAAAAAAATTTGATTTATCCTGGTGTGGTTTTTCAGGATTATGTCCAAGTGATTTAATAGAGTAAATATAAATGTTAATATACCACGTGGAATTCTTTACTATAAATGACTAATTATTTTATGTCTATTATATAGGAAGGGTTACACTTTTCATAAATACATAATACATACACTTATAAAAATAATATGACTTTTCCTTTTCAGTTTCATTAATGCATGTGGTTCAAATTTAACACATTTAAGATTGAATACAATATGTTTTTTAAATAAATTTTGTATGGATGTAATAACTTTAAAATGTCCAAATTTAGTTGGTAATTGTGAAATGATAAATTACAAATATATTTAACCATTATGTGTATTTATTTGATATATATATATATACATATTTTAAATAGAATTATCACTTCGTAATTCTTTTCTGGCGGACGATGATTTAACTGTTAGTTTTAGTAGATTAAAACATTTAGAACGTTTAGACTTATTTCGTGCAAGTATAAAATTGAATAGTATTTTAATACTATTACAAAATAATAGAAATTTAAAGCATTTAAATATGTGTAATTCAAGTATACATATGGATAAAATTGCAATACAATTATCAGAAACAAATCTTGAATTAAAATCAATTGATTTATGGAAATCAGTAGGCTTATCATCAGTTGGTTTAATGGCACTATCAAAATGTACAAAATTGGAAGAAATTGATTTTGGATGGTGGTAAATTTCAAATCTATAATTAGTATATTGTTTGTATATATAGCAAAAATCTCAAAATTCTCTTAAATTGTTTCTATCTTTTTAGTATACGCGATGAATCATCACCTGGTGATGGTTTACGAGCTTTATTAAACGGTTGTCCAAATTTAAAAAAAATATTTTTAGCTGCTACACGTGGTTTAACTGATAGAGATCTAGAAAACATAGCAAATTTGTGTCCAAATTTAGAGCAATTGGATTTAATGGGAGTTATGGGTATCTCGTCTGATAAATGTTTAGAGTAAGTACAAATTTAATTAAATAATAAATATTTAAACAATTTATTAATACAAATTCAAATTTTTATTTTCGTTTTCTGTAGAATACTTCATAATTGTAAGAAATTACAATTAATGGATTTAAGCTTTTGTCATAATTTGGATGATAGTCAAGTAATATTTGTTTTTTTTTTTAGTTTTGTATGTACAATGGTAAGGTGATTGTTTGGGCTACGTCTTTTCAAGACACACAGATAATTTAACCGTGTGCCTATTTTTCGGGTTCGAATCTTTACATTACACTTATTAAAGTTGCCCATCCTTTTCCTATATCTTACGACGTACACATATTGTTTTCAATAGGATTGAAACCTGCTTAAAAATTCTATAGAAATTATTATAGATAATAGAATAAACATATCCAAGTTAATCTTTTATCAAAGTGTTGCAACAATTGAATTTCCATTGTACGTACAAATTTTAATGTTATTGTTATTGAGTAATGTAATTTAAAATTCTTTTTTTTTATATAAATGTTATATATAGATATCGTTATGGAGAGAATTATTCAATGTAAGCATAAAACATAATAGAAATCCGAATTATTCGAATTAAAACAATTATAATGTGTTTGTATCATTATTGTGACATTATAAATACTAAATACATGATTATATTTAATTATATTTATAAATTTATTTACAATATTTATTTCTCTATATGTATGAAGTAGTAAATGGTTCTATTCGAAAGATATTGTTATGATTCCAGACATTGTTTAAAATTGCAATTACTGATAAATTCTCATTAATTTAAATACAAAAAGACTTACATAAATCAAATTTAATTACAACTCACTGAAATAATTTCGAATTTCCTAATTGATGGATTATCACTATCGTCTACATTTAATATATATGTAATTTATTTTCATTTGTTGATTTTTAAATAAGAATCAGCCACGACTAAATAGACGATACTGAAAATCCAGCTTAATCTATCATTATTTGATATCCATTGAATTCATTCATATTTTCTTTGACATAAAAAATAAGTAAAAAATGTCTCCATGCAATATATCTTTTGCATATCGGTATTTGGTAATCTGTCAGAGTCGAGTACATAGTGTCAATCGAATGTTTAATTTTTTTTTTTAGTTTTTATGTGTTGTGTTTGTAATTTTTATAGTGAAATAAAATGTGATTTAAATTATTTAATTTGTGTTGTGCGACTTCAAGTAAAAGGTTCATTAATTTTAAAATAATTTAATTAATTTAATTAGAATCAATAAAAAAATTCAGTCCAATTTTTATTTTACAAAAATGAATGTACAACAAGCAAAATATGAATTGTTAAAAGGAGAATATAATACAAGGTGAGGTTTAATATAACTCAACTATTTTCCTCTTTAGTTTTCTGTCTAATTAGGAAATACAAACAAACACATTCTTTTTTTATTTGATATTTATATCTACAATAATTATTATTTCCTTATCATAATCTTTTTGTTAATTGTGAGTATTATCGAGTGTAAAATGTTTTTGTTTATTAATCCTAATTTATACTGCATTTTTACCTTTATGAAATGAAAATGATGTCATTATACTACTATCGATAGATAAAATTCTATTTCAATATTTTAAATTTTTTAAAATGTTTTCGGAAACAGGATAAGAAAAACAATAGTCTTAAAATTATTTAATACTTTAACAATTACTATTTATTATAAATAAGTTGTTCTACACATGTTCTTGCCTTTGTTATATGTACAGGAATGTCTGTCTAATGATTTTATATGAAACTCGTATGTTACAGAATTTGTGTACATAATTTTGTTTTTATCAATGTTCTAATAAAATCTAAGTAATGATGAATGTACTATTTTTTTTTCTTACATAAGATAAGAATCAACGATATTTTATAAGACGCATTAAATCGTTTTTGTATAGTAAATTACAATTTATGTATGTGCCTATGCTAAAATACTTCTTTCTTCTTTTCTTTACATCGTATTATTTTCCCAAAAATTTTTATTACGATACCAGGTCAGTAGTTCATGATTATATATATATATATTAGAATATTTGGAATAGGTATAGAAAGAAGTTAATTCATAATGTTGTTTTTATAGATGATAGTGTTTGTCCATCACATTTACAACCAACCAACATTCATTATTCAGTCATTCAGTATACTAAAAGTGTGACTTAGAGGTTTATATACTTATGTTTGGTGTATGACATACAAATTTTATCAAAAAAATCATTTGTATCATTCAAAAAACACATCAAAAGCTATCATTTGCTTGTAAAAGCTTATGGTGAAAATTGTTTTGCTGAAAAAAACGATTCGAAAATGATTTCAACGATTCAATCAAGTAATGATTTTAATGTTTTTGACAAAATATTAAAAATCATGTCAACCGAAAAACTTCAATTCTATGCATAATTGGAATGCAACAACATCAATTAACAGAACAATTAATTGTAACAAAATGATTCTTGATTTGGGTTGCGTTTTAAGATATCCAAACTTTCTCTGAATCGTTACTGGCGATCAAAAATGTATTTATTATGTCTACCCTACACGAAAAAAATCATGGATTGATACTGGACAACTATCGCAGTTTCGCCGCCCTCAATATTCATGGATCGAAAGTAATGATGCAACTGAATCAAACAACCAATAATGATCAATATGTTACCAATTAATTTAATTTAAACCTAACATTAAAAGCAAAATCACTAGATTATACCAAAAGACAAGTTAAAGTAATTTTTCATCATGAAAATACTCAACCTCATGTTACAAGAGCACTCGTCACTCTATTTACCAGACACTTACGGTTTGATCATTGCAAGGAGGGTTTGCTAAGTAACTAACTTCCCTAACTACGATGAATGCAAAAATTGAATCAGATGCTTGGATTGTTTCAAAACCAGTACAATAAGTATAAGCGAATTTTGTATGTTTGACGTACGTCGTCCTGAATATGTTTTTTTACTATCTAAATATGTAATATGTTATATATAAATATAATAATGTTAATTAGTTACTTTTACTTTTAGGCAAAAACACACCGTCATACAAGTATGTATTTTAATAGGATTATGTACAATGTGTAGTATTGCAGTATATGCAACATGGACTGCAATTTATAAAAAACAATTAAATATACCTCCAAAATTAAATGGTAAATAACGCTTAGTTATGATATATAATTTTATTTTATACCTATAATATTTATGAAATATTTTGTATTTAATAAAATAAAATAAAATTTCAGAAATTCCAAATTGGTGGCAAAATCGTGCTATTTTATATGCAAATAGTTATCAAATAGATTTTAGTCAATTAAATGATAGCAATACGAATAATAATAATAATAATAGTAGTAGTAATAATAAAAGTAATATTAATTTAGATGTTAAACAATTAGAAAATGAAAAAATTTATCCATCAAAATATGGTAATTTTATATATTCCGCATCAAATAGTACAAAATTAGTATGTTATTATGATACACCATATAATTTTAAAGACACCACAAATTTATTACCAAAAAATATTGATCCATATTTATGCACGCACATAAATGTTGGTATTATTACAGTAATAAATAATGAAATGATAATTGATGACAGATTAATAGAAACATTTAAACAAATATTACAATTGAAACGAAAAAATTCGGAATTAAAAATTTTATTATGGGTTGGAGGCGGTGATAATTCTATTGGATTTCCAGAAATGATAAAAAATCATGCAAATCGTAAAACATTTATAAAATCATTAAAATTAACATTAGAAACATATCGTTTGGATGGCATTGATCTAGATTGGGAATTTCCAAGTGCATATAATCGTGAAAGACAACATTTTTCACAATTATTACATGAAATAAGACGAGAATATGAACGCGAACACCGTACATATTTATTAAGTGTTGCTGTTGCTGCACCACAATCTATTGCCTATTTTGCATATGATATTAATGAAATAAATAGTTATGCTGATTATGTTAATATAATGACATATGATTATCATTTTTATACAAAACAAACACCGTTTACAGGTTTGTAAATAATTAATATGCATAATTATTAATTACGAGTAATTTAATATTTTATTATTATGTATTGTATATTATTTAAAAATATAATACCTTACGGTGTATCGTATCTACTGAGTACTTAATTACTCACAAATTAGTTTTCGATAGCAATTAAATTTCAATAGATGTGTTTCACTTTTCTGTTATTTTTACATGGCTCATTCAATGGTGCAGTTTGAGTTGACAAATATTTATGTTCTACATAGAAAATATATGCACATATTTTTCATATTTTATAGTAGCAGACATAATGTTAAGCATAGGTTCATTGAAAAAACCAGGATAAGCTGTCGTACTATAATTACTTAGCTACTAAAACACTTGTTGCTACAATAAATCTAATAATCATAAAGTGAATTCATTTAAAACTGGTGTATTATATACAAATGTTTCACAAATAAAATTATAAAATAACTTAATTTTTAATATTTTTGCACCAATACGTAATGTTAATGTTGTTTCCTGAGTATGAGAACATATATAAATATTTTTATGAAATTATTCTTAATTTTATAAATTTAATATTAATATTGAAAACCATTTTTTTTATTTATTTAAATCTAAATGTCACTTTATTAAATAATCATTTTATGGCATAAGTATTTGTATAATATTTTATTATTTTTAATTAATATTAATTTAGGTTTAAATTCACCATTATACAAAAGACATAATGAAGGTTCCATATTGGCTACATTAAATATAAATGCAACTGCAAACTATTGGCATAAAAACGGTTTAGATAAAAATAAAATAGTAATTGGTTTACCAACATATGGTCATTCATTTCGGTAAGTATTTTTATTTGAATTTTTTGATGTAAAACGCAAAAATTTACAAAATAACAATTAATCGTAATTATCTTTGATCTGTAAAATTCCTAATTTATATAGATTAGTTAATGCATTCAATTCAAAAATCGGTGCACCTGCTAATGATTTTGGTTTTGTTGGTAGTATCGGTTTTGTTACATATTCTGATATATGTTGGTTTAAAGAAAATAATATCTATATAACAAATATATTTGACATTGAAACATGTTCACCATATTTATATTCGGGTACAGAATGGTTATCATATGAAGACGAACAGAGTATGGAATGTAAAACAAATTATATACAATCAAATGGTTTTGGTGGTGTTATGATATTTTCATTAAATACAGATGATTATTCATCATATTGTAACACCATTGATAAATCAAAAAGTGATGGATTTCCATTACTACGTAAAATTTATTCAATATTATTTGATGGAATGAAAAAGTTTGTATAATATTTATCAGGTCTATTCTATTGTTATTAATCGGTATCTAATAAATTAAATATATTTATATTAATTTTATCATAATTTATTAATTCCCTACAATTTTAATTTACAGTATTATTATTCATAATAAACATGTGATTAAAATTTATTATTAATCCATAATATTTATTTAAAATATACATCCTATTTCATGGCTAATATCAAATAATCAGACGATAAATAAATATAAATTATATATAAATTATTCCATAAATAAAATATATGCTGATTGCTAAAATTACATATGCGTATATATTTAATTCTAATTATCGAGCTTAACATAAAAGTAGAAAACAATAATAAATGAATAAATAAGTATATTTAGATCTAAAAAATTATAATATTCTAAAAATGAAATCTCCTTTCGTAAATAATAATCGTCTATCTACAAAAAATTTAAATTGTTGTTTTTTTTGTACACCTTTTCTGAAAACAAAATATAAAAATTATATTATTTTATTAATTTAAAATTCAAATAAAAAAATTAATAGTAAATATGTGATAATCAAAATATTAAATGTGGAAGGGTGTAATTTGAGATTTATTTATTTTTTTTTATTTTTTACTTTTATTTATTTTCAAAATATATTTATAATTGATGAATTTGCTTTGATATCACGAATATCACTAATTTCAATAAGTTTAATATCATGATATCTAAGATTTTCCTATAATATTTTATTAATCACTTTTGGGTACAAACAAAACTATTTTAATAATTTTTTTTTTTTTTATTTAAGTATATAATTATTTATTTTATAATTAAAAAAGAAAAAACAAAAAAAAAAAAACCATAAGTGGTGCCAAATAATTGATATTATTATTTTTGATAATAGTAATATTATATTAATTTAATGTTATTTTAATTAATTATTTTTATTTTTATTTGTTAAAATATGGATTTATGATTTTAGAGAATAAAATATTTTATAATACTGAAATTTTTATTTTAATAATTTAATGACAACAAAAATTTCAAAATATAAATAAATTATATTATTATTATTATTATTATTATTATTGTTATTGAAATAAATAAAATATTGTTAAAAATAAAATTAGGCTATCATTTAAACAACTTATTCGTTTGCGTATATAAAAGTACGCCAAATGATTTATTAGAATAATAACTGTATTAGTTTATTATGATGTACAAACAAATAATAGCTAATAAAAAAATCTATACTTCTAACGTTATGTAGGACTAACGATATGTATGTTTAAATCAATTAAATTTAAAGTAAAATTATAATTCAGAAGTATTAGTTACTATTCGATAAGGGGTAACTAAGATCAGTCAATAGTGAATGGTATTTCTCAACATCGTATGTTGAATGACAGCATTAGAAGGTTAAATTAAAAATATAACTATCTATCAAAAACATTTCATACATAGACTTAATGGTACATGCAGTGTATCTATTGAGTCAATCACAATTACTACAAGTATAAACTAACTATTAATAATATGATAGTCACTTCGTTGGGTAGGTATGTTGGGTATAGCATATTTGCAAAATCAGTTGGGCCGGAACGAGTCTACAGATTGCGGATAGTGGAACGGACTGTAATGAGTTAGCTACGAATAACAAATAAGTAGTCGTGGACAATCTGGCAGATGTGTAGGAGAATAGCTTGGTGGTACTGTTATATCAACTTAAAACTTAGTTATTGGTTTAATGATTACTATTATTATTAGTTTCATGGCGAATCAGCAGCACCGTTATAACTGCTTACGGTAGATGTGAAATATATACCTCTGTATATGCCTTACGAATTTACAGAATGATTAAGTAGGTTGAACGTATGCTTAACTGTCAAGTTCGGAAAAACAACCAGTTATGAATTTCACAATACGACCTCGAATCGGAAGCGAGCTACAAGAACCGCTATTGAACACTATCGTTCTAATAGGAATTTCGAGTGTAAATTGATGCGTAGAAAAATGTAGAATAATGAACAGCTGCCAGACGAATAGAAGTATGGTATTATATGTTCATTGTACAAAAAGGGTGACAAATTGGATTGTAAAAACTATGAAGTAATAACTTTATTAAACATATTTTGGTGGCTATGACTTTGGATAATCTTAAAGTGAATGCAGACAAAATAAAATATATAGTGACAATTCCAATCAAAAATTACATTACAATTACGAACAGATGGAAAAGCATCTGTTGAATAATAATCCAAAAGTAATAAGAATAGCGGGCATACTTAAGCTTACTGACTGTTAACTGTGATGTTAAGATCTTTAAAATTCAGAATTGGAAGACGTGAGCTGCAGATAGTTCCGATTGAAGAAGCGTGTAGTAGAAGGCTAAAACCGCACCTTGCGTTTTAATGTTATTCAGTAAGTAAGTAAACAGTCTAAATATATCGATTATATACTAAAAAGAAAAAAATCCGAATTTTCACATTCTCCAAATGTTCCAAGACAATTTAGATATGCGCATAAAATTTTAATTTCATTTATGAATACAATATACTATATCCGATGAAACAAAGGCGGATAGACACGATAGAGTAATTAAAAACATATTTATTCCAATTTTAAGTTTCTTTATTAATATAAAGCTCTTAAGAAAATAAAAACTTAAATTTAAAGTTTGGTTTTGTATTTTGTGGTAGATTTCATTTTCTTTATTTTATTTTATACATATTTTCTATTTCAATTTATAAATAATATTCAAAACAATAAATAAACTTATTTACAGAATTTAATAATGTCTATTTAATTTATTTATTTAGTATATTTTTCTTTTCTTTTTTTTTTTTTTATTTCTTTTTTTATACAATATCTTTCGATAAATTCGAGTAAAAAAAAAAAAAATAAAAAAAAAAAACTACCTATAGTAAATAATAGACAAAACTTATAAAATTCTTAAATTAGTATAATTTCACAGAAATTTTTTGTTAAGGTACATTAAAATTTTTTTTTTCAATTTATTTTATTTTTGTATATTAATTGTTGTTATTAAAGTGTGTCGTCAATATAATAGGAAAAAAAAAAAAAACTATTATTAAAGTGATTAGACAAAAAAAAAAAAAACCTAATTTAATTAAAGCGTATAAAAAGCAGGAAAAGCGTTTTCTTTTCATCGGATATTAGATTTTTCTTTCCACCATTTGAATTTCTTTCTCATTCTTAAAATATTATTTATTTATTTTTTCTTCTTTTTACAAATTTTATTTTTAAATCTATTTTAATTTAGAATTTATGAAAATATAAAATCTATATATTTCAATTATTAATTTGTTTTTAAAACATATAATTGCTATATTCAATAAATTCAATTTTTTTTTTTTTTTTTTTTTTTTTTAAATTAAAATAAAATAAAATAAAATAAGAAATAATTAAAAAGACAAAAATAAAAACAATTCTCAATTCACTTAATTTTAATCTATTATCGCATAATTCTAATTACTAATAAGTAAAAGTTGAATGTGTGTGTTTGTGTGTGTGTGTTGAGTGCTGGTAGACAACAAGAGAATTATATGGTTACAAAATTTGTGTATTAATTTTTAAATTAACAATTATAACATGTAACACTAGTTTTTTTTTTCTTTTTATTTTAGAGAATTTAAATAGACAAAAAAAAATGTATCATCGTCTTTAAATGGTGTAATCAATAAGATCATTAAGGTAAAAAAATAATTAAACAATTGTATCTCAATACAGATGCAAATACAAGATACCAATACACAGATCTCAATAGCAATAATATACAATTAACTATTTGCAATTTATATTCGCTCGTTTACCAAGAAATAATATATGATATTTTGATGAGACTAGATTATGCCAGTAATTGATCGATTTCAAAGACCTATATATGAAAACTAAAATATATACTGTTTCACACTATTATTGTGAATATTCAAATATATAGAAATACTGTTAATAAATATAACTTATATCGCGCATACAATGAATGTGCAAACTAAGAATAAAAACTGAAATTTATTATCTATTCGATTAAAATTGAAACTTTACAATTATTTAAATACAATGTAAATAGGAGAAATACAGCTTCCATAGATTCAAAAAAATAAAAAAAAAAGCAGTGTTAATTAAAATTTACATTTACATGTATGTTTTTAGGAACTACGCTTTCTATAAACTATAAAAATAAATGCTAAACTAAAGGGTTTTTGTTTTTTAATCATCAGTATAAAAATATATAACAAACAAATGTACTTTCAATTGTGCTGCGATGGTTATGTGTGTGTGTGTGTGTGTGTGTGTGTGTGTGTGTGTGTGTGTGTAGTTATGAATAAAATAATTAATATTTGTCTGGATTTCAAATTATTACAATTATAAATAATATGTTTGCTACAACTTATATATATTAACCTATATTCTTACACACAAATTTAGTATATACGAACTCATTTTTTATAAATCCGAAAATTTATTATATCATATTTAATCATCATTGGCATTATTAAAAATTGAATTAAACATTTAAAAAACTATAGAATAAAATGAAACAAAACAGTTGTTTAAGTTATAATTATTTGTTCATCAATTAAGCTAAACGAATTACTGTTTAAAAAAAGCCAGTAGGTATGAGCCGTTAATTAATAATTAGCATTTTTATTATTATTATTTATTTATCGTGTAACTATAGATGATTCCGGTATTTATATTATTAAACATTTTACGGGCTGTGTACTACTACTATTTGTTCGTTTATGAAAAAAAAAACCGAATATCTTCGAAAATATGGTGATCTAATCAAATATTAACAATGTCTGTACACACTCGGCATTAATTGTTGTCTGTCTATTGTACGATCATTCTATAGGGCAAAACTTTTTTATTGCTTCATTTAACATTAAACATAAATTAAGCCGCCAAACAATTATAAATTTATTATCAATTGAATTAAGGCGCAAATAACATTATTTGCTCTGCATACAATAGATCAATTTATTAGCAATGGCAATAATATTATTTATAAAAATAAACAATGTTTCAACGCATCGGTTTATATTTCGCGATTTAAATACGGACCTAAATTATAGTAATTTCTATAGAAAATTTGAAAAAGATTGCATATATTTAAGCATTGTTTCTTTCTTTATAATAACAGCGTAACATTTTAAATTTTAACTCATATTTTGCCATCATGAAAAACCATAATATTCAATTCTCATTAAAAACTATCTCATAAACACAATTAAAAATTAAATAATTATCAAATTAAAATTAAAAAATATATAAAAAAAAACATGGTTAAAAAACAACAACCAATTTTTTTTTCGATTTTTTTCTTTTCCTTTTTAAATTTTGCGTATACAAACATTTTTTAACTTAATTAATTTCATTTTTAAATATATATACTTAAATATATATATTTTATATAAAAATTATAATTTATAAAAAAAAAAAAAGAATTAAAAAAAAAAACAAAAAAAAAACTACATTAGAAATATCAGGTGCAATAATAATGAATTAAGAATAAATATTAAATATGATTAAATTTTCATATATCTTTTTTTTTACTATAAAAACTTTTAAATTCATTTTTAATTTTATTCAGTTAAAATTAAAGTGTATTTTGTAAATATGTAAAAAAAAAAACTATTTTATTGTTGTTAAATTAACATATAAAAAAAAATTCTATGTCGTACATACAGCGGCAGTGTTGATTGGCAATCGTGGTGGGGTGGGACAGGGTGTAATATTTAATTTCTTTTTTATTAAATATAATAATAATATATGTATTAATATTTATATTATTTATTATTTACAAATACTTTGTTTTCCTATTCTTAATTGTTTTGTGATTTATTTTTGTGTTTTTTTTTTCTTTTTTCTTTTTTTTTTTATTAAATATTTAACTATTTTTAATTTTATTATAATTATTGTAAATTATTGTTTATATGGATGTGTTTCATGTGTGTGTTTTAATTGATTTTCTTCTTACAACTTTTCTTTATCAATTAATTGCACCATTCATTTATAATGCAGTTCAATTCTATAATTGAATGCACATTCTTTTTTATTTTTCTATTTTTTTAATTAAATAAAAATAATATCAAATTAATTATATAGGAAACAATTAATATATATAAATTATTGATTGTGATTTGTGTTTGAATGAATTCGTATGCAAATTATATGCGATTATATAATAAATTAATGAAATGAATTATTAATTTGGTTTATATTTTATTTATTTTATATAAATTTATTTTTTTTATCATTTGATATTCGATTAGAGAATTATTGTTGTATAATAATATGCATTCTATCATAAAATGTTTATTTGAATTAATTTAAAATGCTTTTAGATTACAAATTACAATTATTATTGTATAATAATAATATTAATATTAATAATACTAATATTAATATTAATAATACTAATATTAATAATAATAATATTAATATTAATAATAATAATAATGTATGCTACTGTTTTTTTGTTTTAACTTTCAATAAAGTAGCCTCCGATTGTGATGATTCTAAACGTTTTTCACAATATAAACTATTTGTGAACATTGATGATGTTACTGAGGATGAAAATGGTTTATTAAAATCGTGTGTATCAAATATACTACTTATTAAATTTAATGATGTTGATGCCGTTGATGTTGGTGTTGTTGGTGAGTGTATCTGTTGGCGGCGTTGTGTTATTGGAAATTTATTTTTTGTACAACTCAAATCTAATTCCAGAGTATTGAAACGTGGACGTCGTCCACTAATATATGGTGTATTATTCGTTTTAATATCAATTTTATTATTATTATTATTATTATTACTATTATTTTTATTATTATTAATATTATTTTTGTTATTATTATTATTATTATTATTATTATTATTATTATTATTATTGTTATTAGTGTTATTATATTTATTATTATTATTATATTTATGATTGTTATTAATATTATTATTATTATTATTATTACTTTTAGTATTAATTTTATGAATATTATTACCATTATTAATAATTTTCGATGATGTTGATAATTTACCAAACGATTCACTTAAATTTTCTATACTTGTTTCATAAACACTAGCTAATGGTGGTGATTTAACTAAATGAGATTTTATTGGATTTATTATTGACGAAGCATAAGAAATAGAACTATTATTATTATTACTATTACTATTATTATTTTCATTTATAACTAATAAATTTATAGTTGGTCTAATTGTACCAATTTGTGTACTACCAATATCATCTTTGTATATATAAATTTCTTCATCGCCTGAACCAATGCTACTATTTGCTTCTTTATCTTTTTCTTTACGCATTATTATTTCACTTGCTTCATTATAAAAACTATCAAAATTTAAATCTAAAAATAATTCTTGTAAAAACCGTCGAGCATTCAAACGATAAGTACTTGAACTTAACAATTTACATACTTCCGAATATAAACATATATCTTGAAATGATTGTGGATATTTTTGTTTCAATTCTAATAATATTAATTTTGATTGTTTACCCCATACAGGATTTGACATACGTTCAACATGTCTTAATATATTCATTGTTATACGATCTGGTAAATTATTTTCTTCACTAAATACACTTTCTGGTGAATTAAATGATATATCTGTTGGCAATTGTTGTTGTTGTTGTTGTAAATTTGATATATTTTGATAGTTTCTGGTATTAATATTATTTACATTATTACTAGTTGGATTATAACGACGATTTGAATAATTTATATTAATGTCACTATCATTACGTTGTGATAAATTTAAACAACGATTACTTTTTAAACGACAACAATTTAAACAATTACTGCGATTATGACGATTTGCATATCTTGTTAGTTTACTATTTATTGATATATCTGATAAACTACTAACTGAACTTTCGTCGCCTTCATTAATTGAATCACTTATATATAATTGTTGCAATTGTTGTTGTTGTAATGGTTTTTCTTGTTGTTTCAAATGTTGTTGTTGTTGCTGCTGCTGCGACTGTTGTTGTTGCACTCTAGGGTTAACATTAAATTCAAAAACATCCATTTCCTGAACACACTGTGTGACATAAGTACCAGTAGGAGTTTGTTGTGGAAATATGTCACATAAATTTTTTGGAAGACATATGCCTATTTTAATTGAAAACAATAATGTATAAATTTGATAGTCTAATAGTGAAAAATAAACGATGGTTAAGCATTGAAATGCAATCAGTCATGAAAATCTAACTATTTTAATTTGTTTATGTTACCTGTATAACAAGGACCATGTGTATCATCTGTATTTGATATCCATGCTGACACTCCGGTTGGAGAAATTGTATCTTGCATATCTTCCGATCTAATATTTTCATGATAATGATAATATTTGCAATTTTTATTAAAAAAATATGATGTTTAAACAATTAAGTAATTAACAAATATACAATTTACCCAATTAATAGAATATTACTATGTCGATCTAAGCTACGCACTTTTAATTTGCGCTGTTGATGTCCAATTGTCAAACGTGTCGATGTTAATTTCGATGATGAACGTAAATCTCTTCGATTGTCCAACATAATATCAGCTAATTCATCTGCAGCCGATTCAGAAAGCATTGGTCGTTGGTGCCTACGCAATGATCGCAATTTAACATATCCTTGTACACCTTGTGGGCTTAAACTGGTTTCACGAAATGATGTACCTGTCAATGATATACGACGAAATTTTTCATTTGTTGATTTTTTAACATCCGATAAATTTGATGTACTCGGTATTGGACTTAATGTTTGATGTAAATCACCAATTAAAGTTTTGGCATAAATTGATTCGTAGCTACTAACTCCAGATGTATTGGAATCGGTTCCTGAATTAAAACGCGTACGATGTGTTGTATCACGAAATGAACCATAATTTTGATTCGTTGATATCATTAAACTTAAACCGTCGGATGTTTTTGATTCAGATAATGAACGAGTATGTTTTATAAATTTCCCGCTTTTAGTTAACGATGTGTTTTCTGGTAATGTTCTTGATTTTACTGTATTATTACTGCTATTGATATTTGTATTACTTTTTATTGGTCCATCCACTTCCGATTTTCCATCTTCTTTACTACTATCACAGGATTCATCAAAATAAAATGATGGGGCCTCATCGGGTATTGTATTTATCAATGCCGTTGAATATAGAAATCCACTTATATTTTCTTCAATCCCTGTATAATTATATGGTGGCATTTCGTTATATTGATGACGTAATGGCGTTAAATGTTTTGATAACCAATCTTCTGGTTCACAAATTGGCCATAATGTATCACGATCATGTCGTACACAAATCCAATCTAAAATTTATGAATATTTATATTAATTAATTGATTATTAAAAAAATTTTAATTCTTCATTTACCTAACTTAAATAGTATATTAGCACCCGCTTTTGTACTACCAATTAAACCTAATGCATTTAATGCTGTTGATCTTATTGAATAAACATCACAGTATTTGACTAAATTTATAATTTTTTCATACACTCTATTAACTGGATCATTTAGGAATTGTACACCTTCGGAACTTGTTGATACATGACCTAAAGCCCATATTGATGCTTTCAATTGTAGACTTTCGGTTTCATTATTACATTTGGCTTGTGTTAGGATATCAATTTGACGAGATAAGTCTCCATATTTTTGAAGATTTAACATTCCCTATTTATTACAAATGATAAAATATATATTTGAATTAAAATATTTAAGTCGGCATTTAGGTATGTAACGTATATTTATCACCTTCGAAATAATTATATACAAACTATACATAATGTTCGAATTACTCACTAAAGATCTGGATACTTAACAATACTGAATACTAAAATATATATATTCTATAATTATATTAAAGATTATAAATTTACGTCACATATTTCGATTTAAATATTTAATTTCAATAACATTATACGACCGACATAACGCATTATTAATTTAATATTTAATTTGAATATGCATTTTTGTTACCTGAGAAGTTTGAACTAGCTGTCCATATAAATGAGGTAATATATTTGAAGGAATAACAATAGGACGTGATGAACAGCTTCTGCGACTATATGTACCATCTTCATTTTTGGTATGAAGTGTTAGACTTGCATGTGTTTCAGCCTCAATAAGCAGAACATATCTAACATTAAAAAAGAAAATTAATTATTTTAATTTCAATAAACTCATCACTTTAACGGTAAAAGTTACTAAAAATTTACCTTTTATTATATCCATTAACCCAATATTTAATTTCTCGTTCAATTTTAGCTTCATGATGATTAAGTCCACGAGGAATGGAATAAAATCGAACCATTACTAATTTACCTGGATCACCAATTGGCGCAAAATTCGGCCATACACTTACCAACTCTTCTAAGTAAGACTATAAATTTCAGTTAAAAGTTGAAATTTTGAAATAACAATAACAATAACAAAAAATAATACATCAAATTCAAATTGTTATTTAAATATACCTTTTCATGTGTAGCTTCAGCCAAGATTTCCAAAGCTGATAATACAACGCTATGTTCTTGATCTTTGGTTTGTTTGATAAGCAACGGTATACCCCATACCTCAATATTTGGTAATTTTGCACGTAATAATACAAGCATAAATTGTGTTGCATATAAACGGCCACCACCAGATTTAGTTTGTGTTAAAGCTCTTTCAAGTAAACGCCTTGGATAACCATCTAATGTGTAATCTAATCCAGATACAATTAATTTTATATAACAAACATGATTTGTTGTTATTATTAAATGTTCTAATCTGGTTTATAAACAAATTAATTATATATTAATAAATATAATAAATTAAATGGGTTTTCAAGTTTTACTCACTGTTTAAAAACATCTGTGGTTGATAATATACTCAAACCTTTATCTGTTCGACACATTCGTCCAATAAATAAAAAATATTGCTGACACATAGTACTAGTCATATGTTGCGGACTAAATAAACAATCATGTGCACTTTTGGATGAACTAATCGCTAATAATTGGTTACTTATGTCCAAGAATAAATCAGTTAAACAACGTATACATTCACCATCAGGACTACGTAATAACCAATCAATAAACTCAAGGCCACAAGTTACAAAAACAGGTACATGGCGTGCATGGCCTAGATCTTGATGTGAAAACCGGTTACTACTTGGTTTAAAATAATTTACTAATCTTCTTACAAAACTGTCATCCATTTTTTCAAACATATTTATCTAAAAAAAAAAAAAAATATGTATATAATTTTAAATTATTATAAAATTTTTACGAAAATTACTGAAAAAACTAAAAAAAAATACTCTTAAAATAGCTAAAATAACATCCCAATCCCATGTTTTGCCATCATCATTTAATAAAACATTTGATTCACGTAATACACGTTCACTTAATTTATGACTTCCAAACAAATGAATAAAATTACGTTTAATACTGGCTCGTTTTAATGTACCGGTTACCGATGATGTAATCAATGATGGTTCATCACCACCGCTAGTACTTGTTGATGAACCAACTGAATCATGACGAGGTTTTTCAATAAAATTTCCACTTGCAACATTACCACCAGTACTACTCGTACACAATTTATCAATTGTATCTATTTCACGTTTAAATATTTTGGAATTGATAATATCTAAATGGAATTTATTTAAAATTAATATTCGTAAATTAACTTTATTAATTACATCTTTTATAAATTGATTAACTTACTTCCGCTTTGAATAATTGTATCTAAAAATAAACTACATGATGCCGGACGATTTTTTAACATTTGATTTAAACTTTGTAATGCGGTTATTGCTGCTTTTGCTTGATAGTTTCCTTGTATTGCGTGTGCAATTAATGGTGATAATGCTGAACTTGTACTACATATATCAGTTGGTAAATGTGTATGCATTAATTGTAATAGCTTTCCTATTAATATTGTTGCACGAACCGATATAAATGTATCACTCGATATAATTACTTCGATTAATGCATTTATTAAACCAGTTTCTAAAAAACAATATAATAATAATGCTGTATGTATTTCACAAATATTTGGCACACGATTGGCAAGAGTTGGAAGCACATTACGACCCTCCATTGCAACAAAACCTTCTGATAGACGCCATGCATCCTGATAATCAGCCGGATCAATAACAGATAATGCAACGGAATATTCATCCGTCCATACTGGTTGTGGAAGCCATAATAATTCATACAATAAATCCAAGATTGCTTTCTATACAAAACACATTAACGCAGAAAAATGCATTATTATTTTATAAGATAAATACATTTTTTTTAAATAATTGAATAATTTAAAACATACTCGAACTTCCAACTGGTTTAAGTACAAAACATCAACGATAGCCTTAAGTCCAGATGTTTTTGTTGGATCACAAAATTCCATTGTGCCAGCCCAACTTCGTAATACAGATAATAATGCAAGACGACTACATGTAAATCGTAAATCTCTAGCATCTCTATTATCAATAAAAAATCTTACGTTAAATCAATGATAATTTCATACTGTAAATAAAACAAAAGGTTTATACTTATTTTTATCCATAATACCAAGCCTATAGGTAAAATCGCAATATGGTGCTGCTAAACAATCTAATGTAACGCCAGCTATGTTTCTGGTTTGTGGACAATCTAATAAATGCAATAATACACCACATAAACTTTCAGCTATCCGTGGACTATGACATTCTAAAACGTTACGTGTTATAACTCTAACACCACCACATATTATTAATAATGTAGGATTTAATACACCAAATTCACATAATGTAGATAAGCATGCACGCAACATACGATCACCATCTTCAACACCACCATCACCCAATGATATTAAAGAACGTACAATTGCAGGAGCTATCGTATCAGGTGATATGGTTAACATTTTTCGAAACTGTAAATACAAATAGTGACAAATATGTGCACATATTATATTTATTATTTTTTATTGTAAAAAATACAACTTACTAATTTTAAGGCTTGTACACGTTCGTCTTCGTTTCGTAATACGATATCTAAACTTCGACATACTAAATGAATTAATTGAAGACTATTAAATAATTGTAAATCTTTTTGACTTTTTAGTAAATGTCGTATTGTACGTAAAGCACCAGCACGTATTTGTGTAAATTTATGTACTAACGACGCACTTATACTGTTTATTTTAGATGAGAAAATTAATTTATTTATGATATCAATCAAATCGTTAATTATTTAAGTTTATATATTTTATAGAAAATACTACACAATAATTATTATATAAAATTTAATTTTAAAATTATGAATTCAATTAATTGTTTGAATATCGAATTGCCAAAATGTTGGTTTTAGTTTTATTATGGGTTTTGAGATACACAGAGATAAACAAATGTTTCCACACACAACAATATAGGCAATCGAAACATAAATACAGACAAAACATATGGTATAATTTACCAAATTACTGCAAGATTACACGTATTCTCGAGGAGAACTATTGCGACGGGATGATTTGGTTGTAAATGTGTAATCAACCCGTATATTCCACAAGGAATATAGAGACTGAACGTGGTTCGAGTGGTAGTTCTTAATATGATATCCCCCTAAATATTTAAATAAAAATATAACAATTGAACATAATCTTAATAAATTATAATCCAGTTTTTAAGATAAAGAATTTATTGATTGAAATAGTATTTATAATCCAAGAAAACCAGTAAATATGATATTTAATTGTTAAATACTCAAAGTATGTTCTAACAATTCATTAAATCAAACATTTTATATCAAAGATACTATTGATTTTATTCTGTGACAGTAAATGGCCTAAAATAAATAGATGTCGCTAAGTTAACCCACATCTAAATTAAATTCATAAAATAAGTAATAACAATTCGAAGAGAGAAGAAAAAACCAAGTAAAACACAATAACTTGCCGATGAATACAATTACGCTATATTTTCAAAAACTTTACAAAGAAAATTAATTTAATTATAATTAATATAAGATAATATATGTTCTTATATCAAAAATAAGTGAACCAATTGCCAATTGTTGTTATTTAATTTTTTCATCTAATTTTATGTAAATTCATGTATTGTATTATCGGTTTAAAAGACGGGTTACGGTATGGTTAGGAATATCTGACATGGCGGTATGGTTAATATTGATATGTGGTGTTGTACGCTCTTTAGAGATTAACAATTTCTGCACACATTATCCTGGTTTATAACAATTTATATACAATTTACAGGAAATTTACCAATTTGTCTGTAATGAATGTTTGGTAGATGCAAAATGCTCCACCTGGAATAATACGTATATGATTACAAATATTTTAAAATAAACTTACCATAGTAGGAACTCTTCTGTTGTAAAACCAAGGTTTCGTCCTTTATTTCCATCTATCAATTTTACCAATGCATTTAAAAGACTTAATTGTCTTGCTTCATTTTTTGATCTAGAACTTAATTCTAAAAAAATATTGTAGGCATTTTCCGCAGAATTTTTTTTATCATCTATACGATAAAAATCTTCCGGCAGATGTATTCGACCTAAAAAGAAAAGGATAAACATTAAAAAGGTAAAAAAAAATATTTTACCGATATAGGGAAGGGAAATACACTATCTATCTTCTTGTTTTGTTTTTTATACAATTCAATCAAACAATTATAAATCTTTTTTATTATTTATATTTAAATATGTAATAAAAATTTCATATTTCATTTCTTTTCCCTTATTTCCTATTCTTTACATTAAAATCAACATTCATATGGCTTTTTAAGTAGAAGAAATCGTGTTATATTTTTTCTGTGTGTATACTTTGAAGCTTTGAAATAAGAAAATCCAATTAAATTATAATAAATATTAAGGTTAAATTAAAAAAATAAGTAATAAACCAATAAAAAACAATCGTTTCGGTATAGTTTTTAAGGTTCATCATCTTTAAGGTTCCGAAACAACAAAAATATCTTGATATATATAATATAATAATAGTAATAATAATAATAATAATAATAATAATAAACTAAAATTAAACATTCTAAAAATAATTTTTAATTTGTTTATGTTTGAATAACACGAGACTTTTACATTATACAACATTGAATAAAAATCGAAGGCGGAGGAAAAAAATAATTATTAAATTAAAAAAATAGTTTAAAAAGAAAATATTTGTTAAAGTATGTTGTATTTTGTAAGTATGTTTGCCTCAAATTTTACGTATATTGCAAAACAAAAATAAACTATATAATTTTGTTTATTAGTTTGTGTATCATATAACTTTTAATAATGCGTAATTTCATAAAATAAATTATTATTCATTCCGCACAAAATTACAGAATTTTTTCGCTATTTCCAAATTCCAACTAAATAAGCGGTAAAAAAAAATAAAATAATAATTAGTATATAGAATACCTTACTGAAAAGTAAGATAATTTAATACTTTTGTGTTTAAATAAATTTAAATTTGTTTAAGGAATTGCCGGATATTACTAAAAATAACATTAATGTTAAATGTAAATATAGAAAATTTGATCATCACAAATGAATGAAATAAATAGATTTTGATAAATTTGTTTACCTCTTGAACGTAAGCTAAGGTGTCGAATACCCCAACTTGTCATTTTTTTTTTATGATTTATAAATTTATTTGATATCGTGTTTAATTTTTCAACAATTTTAATTTTTCCAAAATTGTTTTTCTTAAAATTAAAAATTAACTTTCACTTCACAATTTTTGCACATACGACGCATTCAAATTTTGTTTTGGAAATTACCACACACACATACCGTCATCACACACATTTGTAGAAAAGGTATAATTTGATATAATTTTTTTTTTTTTTTCACATTAATATTTATTTTCTTCTTTACTCTATTTTTTTACACATTAAAAATTAAATAATATATTTTTAGTTTTTTATTAAATTGAATATTTATTAATTTTAAATTAAATACACCACCAAAGATACACATTTTTTTTATAATAAATATAAATATTTTATTTTTATTTGATATTTTCTTTTTTTTTTTAAATCTTTCGTTTGACATTTATCATCACGCATCTCACGCATTTTTATTTTCTTCTTCGTCTAGCTAGCAATTGCTTCGTTAATCGTTTTCGGCTGCCATGTTTATATTTTTTTTTTATTTAATTTATATATAAACACACATACACATTCACACGTGCTCGCTCTTGCTTGCTGTTTTTGCTATAATTTTAATTTGTTGTCCAAACCCCGCGATTGTATAATTGTGTACCTGCGTTTGGATTGGAGTTGGAAGTGTTGAACCATATCGAGTCGAGAAAAAGACTGAAGAATAATATAATAAGAAAGTATTAATATATTTATAAAATATAAATATAATGATATAATAATAGAAAATAAATACACATGTGCAAAAATACAGTTAAATAAATTAAGCATAACAACGCCGCACATACACAATCGAGAGCACACAAGCATAACTCAAAACTTACTACAATAGTACAATGAATATATACATTCATACATACACAAAACCCAAGCAACAAAATAAATATGCAGAAATTGAGCTCAAATGGGCTTGAGTTTTACATTGACATCTTTCTGCCAAAATATATGCTCGAAAAAATATCACCATTTAAATTTTCATTGTATAAAAATTAAATATCACAAAAAAACATCTTTGCCAATTTTTTTGATGCGGTAGCGATTACTAGAAATTTAAATTATAATTTTTATATTGGTATTCAATTGTGTTACATTGTTAGTTGCTTTTTTGACAAATGAAATAGGTCATATCGCGGAATGAAGTCGCGCGTGTGTGCAAAGCGCTTTACTCATCTGTCGACCGCTGTCAACAATGTCAATTGAAAATTAAAATTGATTTTATTTTCATTCAATATCATAAATAACATTCTTTAAAATATTATTAAAAATAAAGAAAAAATTCCATAAAATTCTATTAAATCAATTCAAAATATACATTAAATTAATTATATTAAATAATTACAGTTACAATGGCAGATGAATATAGTATGGTTTCTAAAGGTAAATTAAAATTAAAAATTGATTCATTAAAACGTGTTGATGGTATAAAAAAGAAAAAAAGAAAATCTAAATCAAAAGATTTAACATCAAGTAAAGTGAATACAGATAATATTGAAATTAAAAATAAGCCAAATTTACAAGAAATTGAAGATTTAAAGTTATATGCAAGAACACATGATGGCACAGATCAAAGAAGAAATAATATTCAATCTTTGAATGGTAAAAGAACAACAAAAGCTGAAATTGCATTTAAAAAAATGCAAGAGAAAATGGTATGTATAGCTATTACAAGTGATTATTTCATTTTTTTTTTCGTTAATATTGTGTAGAAATTCTTATCTAAACTGAAATTTGTAAAGTTAACAAATACGTTCATTTGGAAAACGTTTCCGATACATGATACATAATTAAAAATTCCTATTCATCAACAAAAACATAGACAGTTTTCTGGGTCATGTTAATGATTCTGTTGTTTTTTGTCTTGTTAATCAAAAGTATTATAAAATGGATTTTTTTCTATTATAATAATAATACTGTTTTAAATTGTAAATACAGCTTTATAGTATCTATTAGGTTTAACTCGTCCATCTCCATAATTTGACCACTTAAATATTTTTGTGTATATTTCTATGTTTATGTGTATAAATTATCGACTTATTGCTATTATAGAATCACTTTTTTTTTTACTGTGTATTATGTTTATACAAGTATTTCTGCTACAAATAGTATAATTTTACTTTGGAATGCTAATAGTAGATTTATTTGATTTACATACATTGCGTTAATAAACGTGAAAATTTATGTTAGAAAGAAATTCCAATGTAATGCTATTTATTGCGCTTGTCTACACATATCACGGAATCACAGCTATATTTATATGTCGATAAATTAAATATTAAAAATTTTTCTGAAATATAAAATTCACAAATAAATATATTATTATTTTTACATTTCCAATTTCTAATTATTAATTTTAATTTCAGCAAGAAAAACGAATAATGGAAAAAGCATTATTAACACATAAACAACGTGTCGAAAAATTTAATGAACATTTGGATAGTTTAACTGAACACTTTGATATTCCAAAAGTGTCATGGACTAAATAAAAAGAAAAAAATAAAAGTTTATTTATAATCATTTTAATTTATATTCTTTAGTAACATAATATAAGTGTATTTTTAAAAAAGAATCAGAAACATTGAGCAAAAAATCATTTATTTTTAATTCAAAATTATAAAAAAAAAGATTATTTAAAAAAGTAATAATTAAATTAAATAACACATAAATTTTTAATAATTTATCTTACATTTTATCATCACTTTATTAATTGATGAAAAATTCGGATATGTTATTGATTTGTGATTTTCATAATAATAAAAAAAAAATAACTAAATAAAATAATTCAATGTTTAACAATTAAAACTTAATAAAACAATATTATCATTAAATGAAACAATATTTAATTATATGTACATTTGCAACTAAAGTGTAAATTAAATAATTTCAATAAAATTAGATTAATATATCATATAATTCAGTGTTTCGATTTATTTTTGTTTTTTTTAGTATATGTGTGTGCAAAATATCATTTATTTTTAATATTTATGATTATTTTTTATTATATTATTAATTGGCGTAATTATTTATAGTTTTTGTTAGACTATAATTTTATTATTTTAATTATTATATAATACTTGATTTGCCACAAAAAGCTTACATATTTTTCTTTAAATTTATTTAATCAGGTCATAGTATTTTCTGTTTTGTGCAGAAATGGAAGCATATTTTATTACAAAAGAAAAGAGGAAAAAAAAAAAAAACTTGTTTTAATTTTACTATATGTTGCCAGAAAATGTATAATCAATTTATAACTTACGTTATAAATATGTTGCATAATAATTTATTATACCTCCATAGTTTTCATTGTCTTGTGGTTAATTGTTGCATAAATTTCTAATTTCTAATTGTTATTATTATTTATTAAATTTGTGCGTCTACATTTCGGTTTATATTATTACACATATTGTTCTCGTTTAATCTAACTAATTTATAATATATATAATATATATAATTAGTGATTTAATTTACAGATTTGTGCAGAGCATTATAATCAATATATAAATTTATTTAAATTACACTGCTTTAATTTTTCATAAGAAACGTTAAATGTTCAGATTAATAAACGTATAATTCGATAAAAATACTTTATAATTTAAATAAATTCATAACTGATTAATAATAATAATAATAATAATAAAAATAATCATAATAATATTAGTTATTGTAATAAATAGTTATAAATAATAATAATAATACTAATAAAAAATTAATATACGACAGTAAAACCTGTCTTAATTAATTAATTTTAATTATTTCATTATATATAAAATTATATAATTTATAATAATATTCGAGTAATAATATATTAATAATAATTAATAATATTTTAATTTTAAATGACCTAAAATATGTAGGGCTTTTAACAAAATTGTATTTATAACCACTCAAAATTTATACCTGTCATTTGATAAAATTTTCGATTAAAAGGACGATAAAAAGCACGTAATCTATCAATTGCTATTGGATCAATATATGGATGATTACGACCTTTGGTTTTACCTAAACAATGTGGGGTTGAACGTGCTTCAGATTTTAATAAACATGGGAAGCCTTTTGTTGAATTAAAATAAAAATGCTTTTCAGTTACAACACGTTTTAAACCTAAAAAATCCTATATATTTTGCAAAGTCAATTAACTTTCTAGATGGCCATTTGGTTATATTTTAATTTTATATAATAATAAATTATATATATATTACCTGTACTCTTCCGATTTCATATGCTGGATCAACAATTAATCGTTCACCACTTATAAATAATAATTGTGATAATGGAAAATATTGTAACCATCTTTCTAAGTGTCGGGCATATACTCCAATTTTAACTGGGCCCCAAGATGTATCAACAACACCTAGTCAAGATATAATGCTTTGTATTTTACATGCATACACATATTGACATATAATATATATATATCATATGGTAAATAAATAAATAAAAAAAGTTTTGTGGAGAGTTTGTTAAACGGAATAAACACTTATTTGACAACAATATTAAATTTAAGAAAACAAATACGATGGGTAGGTAACACAATTTTTTTTAGTTTAATATAAAGATAGTTAAATATTTACCATAAGTTCCATTTACAAATGCTAATTCTTCAAATTTTTTCATTCCTTTTTTCTTACTGGCCGCTTGTGTATAATCCGATATTGCACGTGTAACCGGATCACGTACAACAACTAATAATTTTGTACCTATATTCATGTGATGTACACGTTGTGGTACTTCTTTTGTAACAAAATAACTAGGTGTTTTTTCCATTGTTACCTGACCTTCAATTGTCGATGGCATATGATTACGATACCATTGCAAACCTTTTTTATAATAACGATCAAAAAAATGTACTTCACAACCGGCAGCCCGTACATCTGGATGAAGACGAATAAATTCTAATAAAGCTCGTGTACCACTTTTTTTTACACCAATTATTAATGTATCCGGTAAATGACGATTTGGTTGTAATCCTTGTTGTCGTAAAAACCGATATTTTGGTGAACCATTTGTTATATTTTGTATTTGTTTTTTATAAAATAATGTTAATGATGATGATAAAGATGAATTTATGATACTATCACTACCACCACCACCACCACCACCAGCACTAATATTTTCAATGTTACCAGTTAATGGAACAATACGTACAATGGAACCAAGAATTGTTATTTGTGGTGGATCTGTTTGAACAGCTGGTGTAAGTATATTATCTATTGTATTCTATAAAAATAAAAGTGAAATAATTATAATTAAAATTTATAAAAAATAAAATAATACAATTACTTTTCGAAATGTTTTATTAATTGTTGATACAAGACATGAATTAAATATGTATGAAAAATATAACATAACAGCACATAATATTATTGTAATCGCTATCGTACGATTACTTAAATTTGAATACCATTTTGTTATCATTTCTAAAAGAAAGAAAAAAAAAAGCCATTATTTACATATTTACATATTTTAAGCATACATTATTTACGTATATTTATGCATTATATATTTCTAAACAATTATATTTATATATAGGATCTAATATATTGATGAAAAAATGTATATTAAATACCTTTTTATTTTTTTGGCTGACAATTTTTACTAAATAATATTTATTATACTACATTTTGCATTTTCCAATAGTTTTCTTTTTGAAGGCATGTCCTTTTTGACAGTTACTCTATAAGTCTATATCGTATTTATATATATAAAGAATGTATTATTAGATAAATTGAGATAAATACGTAGTATTACATAATATTTATATACATAGCAATTGTCCTGGTAAATTAAGTCATGCGTATATAAGTATTATAAATATACACAAACTCTGTTTACATATAATCAAACATAGAGCAAGTGTCTGTGTACGTAAAAGGTAATTTTCTTTCTATCGATAATAAATTGTTTCGAAAGTCATTTACTGCGATTTTTGTTATATAATATTATTTAATTATATAGTTATTAACAAACATTAAAATTCTTTCAGTTTCATTTAAAATATTTTTTTAATAATAATAGTTTTTACCTTAAATCTTTTTAACTTATTCACATAGTATAGTTTTTAAACTTAAACAAATTATAACAATATTTATTAATTTAACTGTAATTTCATGATCGATGACATATATTTGATATATACATATTTAGAATTACCATATATGTTTACCTTTACTTTGGTATATAATTGATAAAACACCCATTTACAATAATTAAGTAAGTATGTAAGTATGTAAGTATGGTAAAAAAACAATCGAAATATTAATATAATATAAAAACAAATTGATCATTATTTGTCTCACGTAAATTAAATAAAAATTTATAAATATCAAAATTAAAATAATAATTATTGAATTTATTAAAGTAAACTGATGAGTTTATATTTTTATATAGCAGAGAAATTATTAATCATTGAACACACACGCCTTTATTAAATTTATTATATTATTATATATGTGATAAGAATTTTTCCTCTTTATTTGCAATTGTTTTTTTATTAAAAATAACACATATTAAAAATGATTAAAAAAATATATTGTAAGAGTAAAATGATTAATTCAAAATTTATTCGAAAATACTAAAGAAATTTTTTATGAATTGATTGTAAAATTATATTGTAAACAAATTTATCATAAAACACGTGTTAATAATATTTATTTTATTTAATAACTTAAAAATAATCATACAAATTTTCAATGTGACGATATTTCTTGTCTTTATATCAGTTAATTATAAATAAGTTTATCAGAAATTGACCCTTTACGATAATTATGTTTTTTTGTTTATATATATTTATATTGTAAACAAATCCATACTTGTTTATAAATAAATACGATATTTTTTATATAGTGTGTAATTCATAATATAAACAGTGGTGGAGATCAAAATAATAAAACTATGCTAAAATTAATTAGTGTATTATATTCAAATTATGTGTTGTTAAACGGAAAATATTTCTTAATGATTTCACAAACTTTCGAAGATACCTATAATTGATAAAAAATGTTTTAGAAATTCATGTTTCAGTTAATATTTAAAGTCAAATCATGAACTAAAAGATATACACCGCAGCAATTTGTATGTAGGCATGCCCTCAAAGAAATCACTGCCGTAAATTTTTTGGATACTATATATAGCTATGAAGAACATTATTTGATACGGCGGATTTAAACGGAGGGTATGACTTGTAATAATAATGAAAATATCAATTTCTCGTTAGAAATTGTAGGATCATTTTCTATCAATTGAGTAATATCATGCGATCATTCGAAAGTTCTAAATTATTTTTAGGTTTTATGTGAAATTCATTAAATTTGATAGAATTATATGATATATCCATTGTATAAAATTGGTGTAATAGCATTTTCTTTGTTCTTATATGCATTGATATTCTGATTTGTTGTTACTGCTATTAATATTATTATGCTACTCTATTTATCTTATCATTTTTGTGAAAGTTTTGTGCGAGAATTATATCTTTCATTTTGTCTATAAATATATGTTTGTTAGAAAATATCAATCTATATATATAAATTGGCTTTTAATCATATGTGTATTGACTACATGATATAATAAATAATGATATAGGCGTACAGTGCACATGTTAATTTATATGAACAATTTTTTTATGTTTGATAACACATATACTATTATCAATTCGATTTTATCGCTTTACAATACAAAATAATATATTTAATGCAAATAATAAATTATTTATTAATAATTTAAATAGTTAATTAGTGTACCTAATAATATATATGGTCAAACGTATAAATATATTGAATAGAATAAATATAGAGTTTGACGGTAATGCTTTATAAAATATTATATAACTTTATATTGATAATAATAAAAGTATTCACGATATAATTACAAAAATTTCCCAAAATTTTCAATAATTGCGATAAATTAAATTGTCAATATGTTAAGTTTTTCAAGTGTTAAAATAAACAAAAATTTAAAAACAATAAAACGTATATTTCATTTGTACTTTCAACAATACATGTAAATCTTAAATATAATTAATATACAAAAAATAGATTATCTAATACCGCAGTAGTGCTGCTGATTAAAATAAGAAAGATGCGTTGTTTTTAATAAAAGTTTATTTACTTCATTGCATTAATTATGGGCTAATCTAATCACATTAAAATATAATGGAACTATAAGGAAACATCTATCTATATCAATAATTTCAGATCAATTGTTGAATTTTTATGTGCTCCACACTAAACTAATCTGACGTGACTTGGTGATGATGATCACATATATATCGTATTTGTGCCATATGATTCGAACACGATCACTAATATATTAATATAAGTTTTAAGTTTGTATTTTAAAAAAAAATTATATTGTGTTTCAGATAACATTTATTTACGTGTAAATTTACAAAATATTATAATACGTTTATGTTAGATGTACTCTTGGTAATTGATATGTAGGTGTATAGATATTAAAATTTTGATTTGGTTCATAATAATAATTACCACCGCTTGACGGTGCACTCGCTTGATACATAAATTGTTGTTGATTTTGTATTGGTATCGGTTGATGATAAATAAATTGCTGTATAGCTCTGTTATTATTATTATTATTATTATTATTTTGTTGAAAATATCGAATATTAAATAATTCTAGACGAATTTGTAAAAGAGTTTTATTTTTTGTTGTTGGTAAAATTGAAACAAGGATTATTATTAAAATTATTGTTGTTATTATAAATGCCAATGAATGTGCAACAAAATTATAAAAATTATCATTCCAATACCATATGTCGGCGGGTTTATATATGGTAAAGTATTGAAATATAGCGATTGGTATCATTTCTATAAGATAACCTATACTTAACATAAATTCGGTGTATTTTAAATTTGTTATTTCCAAAATAAAAATATCACTTAAACAATAACTTATGCCAGATAAACCAAAGTATAACCATAATGAAATAGTATCAATTTGATCATGTATATGATAAATTACTATTGATATTAACAATATTATAATTTGCATTAAATTTATTATTGAAAATAACCATTTGCCATTTAGCATTCGAGTTAATACTGTTCCGATTATGGCACCAACAACAATAAAACATTGTGGCAACATTATTGTATCCGTATTATTATCCATAAAAATAATTGTTGCCGGTAAACAATATCCAACCAATAAAACATATGAAAATAACATGGATCCTTTTAATTTTATTAATGGCAACCAAAATTGTATAGAATTTTGATAATTTTTTCCAACAAAAATACTCCAACCATTGCTTATTGCAAAACGTTTATCGGATTCAATAAATTCTTTTCTATTTAATAACAATTCATTATTATTGTTTGCTTGATTAATTTCATGATCCAAACTTTTTTTATAATTGCATATGTTAAACAAATGGAATATTTCATTTGTAATAATTAAACAAATTAATACACTACTACCAATAATTATATATAAACCAAAATTTTCCATATGTTTTAATGCCATTCCTAATTCGATCACAGCCAATAAAAATCCTATGAAATAAAAACAATGACATATTGAAATACGTGTTGTCCGATGTTTTTTTACACGTAAATTAACATAACTTAATCCAGGCACATAAATTAATGCATGTCCAATAGCCACTAAATATAAAGCAATTGGTGACGGTTGAAAAACTATATATGAAAATGAAAATGTGTAAATTATTAATTAATTTATATTATTTGGATAAAATTAGAAATAAAAAAATGTTTACAAATTAAATAAATAAGATGAAAATATACAGTAAAATATACAGAAATGATACTGACATTGAATCCCCTCACTCAGATACTGCAATCTATGCTACATGAAACTGCACTATAGTATAAAACAAACTAAACGATACTGGACGATTCTATAAAACAGTTTATATCTGCAGTATCATATTGTAACATGGATAATACTGCTTGATACTGCAATGAAACTCTACTGCAGTATCACAAATAAAGGCAAACGGAGTGATACACTCAATACAGTCTCGTATTATATTATTGTGGATGATACTGCTCGATACCATAAATGAAATTGCATGCAGTTATCCAAGACATAAAACCATATAGGATGATCAGTCGGATATATGTTACACCAAAAACCGAGTATGTAATAAGCAGGTAATTATAATTTTTATACAATTCAATAAGTTTTTAAGAGCGCTTTTTTTCACTGGTAATGTTTTAGTATAGATGAGCGCGATTTCATTATAAATTATTTCACTTAAATCCATATTATAATAAAATTTAAAAAATAGCATTGACAATTTTTTTTTTATTACATATATTTCAATGCGTAATATCAAAATGATTAATAATATAATAATAAATAATATTTGTTGTAAAAAAATATTTGATAGATAACATACGCATTTTATTGATTTTAAAATTGAGGTATGTATAAAAATATATTGTAGATTAAAAGCAATTGATCGATTATAAAATTAAAATTATATATAATTCAATATATGAAATAAAACTGAATTTTGTTTTTTTTGTTATTAATATCATTATTTTTTGTATATGATTCATTTTATTTATTAAACAGAAAATGAAATAGAAGCAATAATTAATAATTACTTAAAAATAAAATAAATACCTAAATGTAAAATTTATAATACCATACCATTATCATTAAAAAATAGACATCCACTTGTTAATAATATTATTTGTCCAATTAGTAGAAAATAAAAATGTACAAAAATCTCTCGTTTTTTATAATGTTTTAGTAGCAGCAATCCAATACCGCATAACACAAATGTCACAAGAATTCCAACCAAATATGGCCAAAAAACAACATTTTCCAAATGACTAGCACTTAATGTAAGTACTTGTATATAAAATAAATATCCTATTGCAATGCCACTTGTTACAAATGATAATTGTGCTACATATATGTATATAATATTAATAAACATAAATTAAATAATTTAAAAATTTATAACACTTCGACATTAGTCGAATTAAATAAAATTTTAGAATAACTATATAACAATAAAACAACTACTAACCAATAATTTCTGGAAAATATTCTAATATTTGTGACATTTTTTTCTATATATTTTAAATTAACATATTTTACACAACAAAAATTTATTATTTAATTTAATTTCATTATATTTAACATTTATATATCGATTAATATCGTTATTGTGCACCATTTACTGGTTTATAATCAGCGACTGTTTCAAATAAATTGTGTTCATTAAAAATTATATCATATAGTTAATATAATATACATATTATAATCTTTGAAATAATTATATAGACTTTGATAAGATTAAATATACATTATATATATATATGATTAACTATATATATATATATATATATATTTGGTATAGGTTATATCATCATAATATGATATAATATATAATATATTTGTACAAACTTCGAAATGATAAAATTGATATTTTAATACTTTTTATCATTACTAATATATTATATATTAATACCATTTATATAATATATTAACTATATAATATAAAAAGTTTAACTAAATATTTAATGCATATTATAAAATTATTCTCCAATTATTATTACATATATACAATATATAAATATTTTAGATAATTCTAATATTATACTACGCCTTATTGCGAATTATAATGTTATATGTATATAATATTGATGAATATAGTCTTATAATAAAAATTTAAATGATAATAATAGTCAATCATAATATTTCCCTGACAACGTTTCGCCGCTTATTCTACTAAATACAAATATATATTTTTTTATACGAAATTAACTAATGGAAATATAACTGTCTGGAAAAATTTACCTGAATTATAAATTAAAATATAAAATTTGAGTCACCAATTAATTGCCTTTAGTTTATTATTTAGTATATATATTATTATATTAATACTTCCAATGTTCTCTGTTTTATCCGTGTGCTTTTATATGTATAAATATTCTTATTCTTTATATATTTAGCTTTAGACATACTAAACATCAATAATAATCCATATCCATCTGAATCTTTAGATTCGTTTTCAAACATTAAACGGCTGGAAATAATTTTTATCAATGATACTTGTAGAGGTTGTAGGTTTATTAGTTCAGTTTTCAGTAAAATTCTTATTATTCTCGTAGAAAGTAGGACGCGAATGTGTACACATATTTACAATTTTGTACATTATATGTATTTCATGAAAATAATTAAAACCTTTCTTCCTTGGTCTGGTATATGAACTATGGGGTACATAAGATCTATGTAATTTTATGCAAAATGCACAATATCTTCATTATCAACATAAAAATGCAATTGACGATATTATGATATATTAAATTAATATACTTATAATTAGTAAGTAAATAAGGGAAGCAAATTTGGAATTGTTCTGGTGACTGTGTAATACACATATATGTAATACTAGGCCATATGCAGAGAAAATGTAAAAATATATAGGTTAAATTGCATTTTGGTTACAATGTGACTGCAGATCGAGATCAACACATAATTTTTATGTTAATTGTTTTACAATTAATAAATAAAACTATTTGCCATCACTTCATAGTTACGATTCAATACAAAAATGATTTCCTTTTGAATCGTTGAAGCAGAATAATGTCACAAATCATCCATCGCATAATCATTTAAAATGCAATGAATGATTTTTGTCTACTACTGCAAATATATTGACTGCCAAAATTTAAGAGATTCTGAAATTTGTGTACAACATCAAAATCAATTAATTGTTAATATTTTTTGTCTTATTTAGTTAATTTGTGGTATTGTGCTCGTATAGAAAATAAAGTTATGTGCCTTATTATAAGTCAAGACTTCCACAACATTAGCGTAAAAATGTCAAAATCTTCTATATACTAATCTAATCTTTATTCTTAGTCGTGGCGGATAGGGATAAAGCTTACTGTAATGCTTGCTGTAAACGTTATCAAGTGAAAACGTAGCAATAATTACAGTATTCCAATTATATTATAATTATTAGGCCTGGCACATACATTTATATTAATATCTTATCTTATATTTGCTATACGTACACTTGAAAGAAATTTCTCAATCATTAAAATGAATGAATTTATTTATATCGTTTTCAATTCAATTTAGTTTTATTTTGAATAAGAAAATATAAAGATATAAAATAAAAACAATTATATTTTATTGTAATAAAATAAAAGACTATTGTTATAAAAATATAATTAAGAAATTCATATATAACTATGACAGTTAATTTATCAATTAATAAAATTGAATATTTACCAGAATTTATAGGTAATTTTAGTTGATTTATTAATAATTTTTATGATTCTATGTAAATTTTATTAAATTATAATTTTAAATATTTCATTATTTATACCAATATAATAAGCGTAGCACAATTATCATTTATAACTAGTGGTTTGGCTATAGGATATTTATTTTATATACCATTTACTGCACCTTTACATAATGGTTTTGTATTGGTTGAAAAAAGTCTATTACATTGGCATTTTTTAGTAGGAATTTTAGCAGCAATATTAATTTGTGGTATTGGTTCGTTACTCTTAAAACAATTAAAAAAACAAGAAATGTTTATACATTTTTATGCTATATTAATTGGACAAATATTGTTTTTAATAAGTGGATATCTATTATGGACTGAAACTGGTAATTATATATGATTTTATATGTATTTTATTTCTTATAAAAATAATAATATTTTGTATAATAATTTTCGGTATTATTTATAAAAATATATGTATAAAAATAATAGTTATTTCAAATCTATTCAATTTGTTAATCTGCGTCCAATATCACAACATCATATATGTTCTAAGTTATTAAAAATAATAGAATTCAAATATATTGAATTGTGTTACCGGAAGGCGTGTTATATATGTATATATAATTTTGTTAATTGAATGTACACAGATTCATTTAGAATCAAATTTATAATTATTTTTTAATGCATAGTGAAAAATCCCGTAAATTATTTGTATTGAAAGTAAATGTTAACCCGATTGGATATGCAATTAAATAATTTATAGTTAATGCTTTTTTTCTATGAAATTTTCAGTAAATCCAATATATCCATCATCAAAACTTCCATTATTTTTAATAGCCATTGGTCATGCGATAATTTATATAATGGGTTTAAGTTATGTTAATTTAAGAATATTAAATCAACGAACTACAAAAATTTCAATATGTCATTGTTTTTATTTTGTTGGATTTTTATTGGCTATGCTTGAATTAGGACCAACACTATCTAATTCAATGGGATTTTGGTTTATTATTTGTAGTAGCATAATAATTTGTTTAATTATAATAAATGAAATATTAC
Source organism: Bibio marci (assembly GCA_910594885.2). NCBI lineage: Eukaryota > Metazoa > Arthropoda > Insecta > Diptera > Bibionidae > Bibio > Bibio marci. The sequence continues at coordinate 31,109,823 of OU343114.1, read as the reverse complement.
ATTGGTTGAAAATGTACAACTACAAATGTAGTATGGATGAAGCATTAAATGATGGTAATTATAATAAAGAATTATATTTAAATAGAAATGATCTTATAGCATCATTCAAACAACGAAAACCAATTGATTGTAGCATTTTTGTGGGAATTAAAATTCCATCCTATAAACAATTTTTATGGTTACCAATATTAAAATTAAAAGGATGTATGTTATTTTCAGTTACGCTATTATATGTTTATGGTATGTACGGAACTATTGAACTATTTAATAATAATACTAATCTAGTGTATGTACCACAATGTTTTATATTATTTGGTTCCATTATTGGATTAATTATTACAATAAAATTAAATTATAAATTATTGTTTTTATTAGCAAATTTAACACAAATAATATTATTAATAATATCAATTTTAGTTTATAATTTTAGCGAAATTTTTAATGGCTTACCATTGTTAATTTATTTTAGTTTATCCAGTTTAAGTTATAGCCTAAGTGATTTATGTATATTAAAATTGACCAATTTAAAATTGACAGAGTTGATGTTAAGCCTTGGTTATTTTATTGAAATTTTACCAATTGCTATATTTCAATATTTAAGAATATATAAAAATGAATTAATATTAATAAACGATCCATTTTATAATTATTTGGCATACACTTCATCATATATATTTTTAACAATTTTATTAATATTAATTGTTATTTTAACGGTACAATACAAACCGGAAGAATCACTATTAGACATTCAATACAATAGTTATGATATTGTTTTTTATAATCATAGAAATGATAGATCATTATCTACTGATGTAAATCCATTAAGATATCATTTGATTCACAATAATCCAGCAGATACACAAGGTAATGAAATGTATGATTTTAAAGTATCGTATAAAATTCCGAGACCTCATTTAATTGAAGAAAGTACTTATTTTTAATTATATATTGTGTATTATAAGTACCTAATTGATATTTATTTAATTTTAATTGCTTATACTTAATATTGTTTTGTAGATAATTATATCTTTTGGTTTAATAATTTTTTAATAAAATTTGAATATATTAAAACATACTGTTCCATTACCTCATATTTTCTAACCGTTCCTCGATCAATGATTGGCTCCTGATAGTCACATATGATGGTTACTGGATTCACTGCTAGATATTTCTGTGAACGCTTCCAAAAATATTCTTTCAATTATGCATACTAACTAGACGATTTTTTAGGCTGATATTCAAGCTGGGTTTAATTTAATACAATATATAAAATAAGAGTTTGTTTAAATTTTCCCTCGACGTATGCGATGTTATAGTACGTAAATAAATTAAAGTATTGAAATATAAATATTTTCCACTACAAATTCAATGAACACATAATATCAATTTAAAATTTATTAATTAAATGTAATTTAACATATAATATTACAAGAGTAGCTAGATATCTATACTATATGATAAACGATAAATGTGTACACCATCTGTCCTAAAAATAACTGGAATGGATTAAGAAAAAAATAAACAATTAATTAATTTTTCTAAAAATTTGTTATTTGATCGTAATATTCTGCCGCAACTAAAATACTTGAATCGATTTGCATCTTGAACAGGTACATTAAATGAGTTTTTTATGTCACTGTAATTGGAATATGTAGTTAAGAGTATGGCGATCGTTGACTTTTCAACATTTTTTCAATAGAAGATTGCCATCATCAAATAAAGTTTGAGAATTAGAAAATAGTCATATTTGTTTATGACTCGCATTACCAGAGGTTCATATATATTAGTTATATAGTTTTTCTGGTTATTTTTCGGACCAAGGTTGTATATTAATACTTATTGTATATTATAAAAAATTATAATAAATTAAATCCATAATGCCTTGCACACGACGATACAAATTTAATAACGCACATACCAAGCGAAATATAAGATCATATAAAAACTATATTTATAAAAAAAAGAAAACAAGTTATTTATGATTAAATGCAAATTTTTGTATAAATTGTAATATTTTATAAAAATAAATTAAAGATTCATTATAAATTTATTTCATACAATAAAAAAAGACATCAATTAGTCATATAGAAAATAATTTCGTCAACTTTTCCCGTAACAATAAAATGAAAAAAGAAAAATTATATTTTTACTCACATTCACAACAATTAAATGAAAATCTAAATATATACACGACAAGAATAAAATAAAATTTAAAAATAACGACATAAAAAAAAAATTAATAATTTGTTCCTAAATATATTATTATTAATGTAATTTATATATGAATACTAGCAATAGATATTATATGTCATTTTAACTAATTAAATAATTAATAAAAATTTAACTTCTATAATACTAATATTCATATAAATTATAGGTATAAATAAATGAATAATTAAATTAATCACATATAGTTTTGAATAATAATGTATTATATATGTATTAATTATAATATAAGAAAATTTCATGTTTTACTATACGTACGTGTACGTACGACTCGACGCAGAGATCTTTCAATGTCTATACATATAAAAATTTGATCAACGATATGTATTCTCACATTTTTTCATAATTTGTGACGACGTATATCGTCGAGGAAAATTTACATTTTAAAATAGGTAGGTACTTTATTATATATATATATATATATATATATAGAATTATAGATGCTATACATTTAAACACAATAAATTTGTTAATATCACTGTAGTGTTTCGTGTGTTTTCAATTTTCAAATAACTCTAAATAATAAAATATATAGAATTATCTCTTTTTATACAACACTTTACAGTAATAATTTTAAATTATAATTTTCTTTGTGGTATATGTATTCGGGTTTTGAGTCGAGTCCAAATTTTCATTGTAAAATTTTTGTAAAAGTGAAAACTATATGATTTTGTTTCATTTTATTTCATCACAAAATGGATAATACAATTTTCATTTGTAGATTATAAAATAGATTAGCAAATTGTTTTTTCATTTAATTAAAGTAAAAAAATTGTATCCGAATAAAAATAATAAGATTATATTTTGGTTGCACCACAGGTACAAAAGCCGCAAAAATATTATTATAACTCTGTAAAGATTTGTTATAGAAAATTTGAGCTACGTCTTATAACATTTATTAAGAAGTTTTAACCACAATTTTGTACCTTATGATATTTTTCTTTCTCGTAGTTAATATAAAAACGTTAACGCACAACGCAATATCTATGCAGTAATTAGGATATTGTATTTTAATGCTATGATTATTCATAGAGTTATGCGAAGACAAGCGACAATGTGTGTTGTAATTTATATAAAAAAAAATCTATACCAGTGATTTTTAAATTCTATAAGTAAATGTATTTTGAAAGTTGATTTTTCGATTTAGACGACTGACAATAACTCAGGAACTCAGAGGAGATCGAAACATGAAACCAAAAGTGATTGAAGGGTTGAACCGTCTTTTTCATATTCTGATATTTTGGAAGTTCTAGGATTTTAAGTGACGCAAGTTACAATATATTTGTATTTGAAAACAATTCTAAAGAAATATTATTGGTATTTCTTGTATCATGTTGAACAAATTTTGGATCCAGCTTGTAAATGGGATTATATAAATAGTTCTCAATAAAATTCTAGAATTTGGTCTTACTGGGCAGCAACCCTTATCAGATGCCGAAATACTTGTGCCAATTCTCATCCAAATTCATTCATTAAAAAGTTTATTTTGTAAAACAAGCAAATCAATTATCATCTTTTTTAATTATGGGCCATATAAAGTTTTTGACGCATTTTAATTTTTGGCTATAAAATTACTAATAATGATCCTTATCCCGATCTTTAATAGGAGATATTTTTAAAATCGATCGAAATTATGATACTGTATAAATTTTTTATACCGTTTAGGCATTCGCTGTGTACTATAACAATTTTCTTTGAATTTTCACTGGCAACGAATGGAAAATCGATCATATATTTTGAACACATGAACTGAATTTAAAAATCTCTTCTATCAAAGGTTGGAAATTGATTAAATTTATTATTATTTGTAACCAAAAACGGAAATTCGTCAAAAACTATGGGTCGTAATTAAAAAAATTATGATAATTCATAATAGTTGATTTTCTAGAAAATTTAATTAGCTGAACGATCATTTTTTTTTCATAATTTATTTTAATATTATCTCATCGTTGATCATGACACCATATACGTTATAGTAAATATATTATCTCTACATAACAATATAATATAAATTTAATACTTGTAATTATAATTTATGAGATAAATAAAATTTTTTACAAAGAATTTATTAGAGAATATTTTTATATATAAAGATTTTATTTAAAGTGGAAATTTTTGGTTAAAGTAAAGAGATGATTTTTTTCACTGATCTTCACATCCATTAAATGATCATGTGTAAATTTAAATTATGTATATACAATAAAATTAACCATGGCTACTACATATACAGATAGATGAAATGGAGCAGTTCAACTATATATATATATGAATGTTTGCTTATACATATATTCTTATACAAATTTGAAATTGTTATAGTCATATGGAAAATAGATTTATTTTCAATTTAGTATTCATCAAGTATTTTCATATGTCGTGCATTAATTCGTATAGTGTTTATTAATTAATTAAAAAAAATGAACTTTTCTATATATAAAAATTTTCTATAATAACAATATAAATATTAATAATAAGAATATAATAATATTCGTAAAAGATTTTCTTTTTTTTTTTTTTTTGTATTTTAAAAGAAAATTATGGAAAAATGTTTTCTTAAATAATGTTTCTGTTTTATGAAAAATGCCAAATTAGTTTTATAAATAAAATTAAAAATTAAATTAGTATATATTTTATAACATTTTTTATAAAATTAAAACTAATAAACACACAGAAATATTATTCATTTCATATATAATGTCAAGATATCTTTGTATTGGTTGTTATTAATAACAAAAGTGAATTCCAATGTGGAAATATGAAAATATTTTAGGAAAATTTATGTTTATATAGAATTGTGAATCATACGCGCCGCCGTCGCCGCCGCACATCTTTTTTCATATTTATATAAAATATATAAGTTTTTCTGTGTAAAATTAATATAACAAAAAAGTACATAAATATTAATACTTAAATATATTTTTATAATAAATAAACCATTTTTGATGTGATGTGATTTAGTTAGAAAATTATTATTTTAATTTTTTTAATAATAATAATAATTTTTTAAAAAATATTTTCTATATACATACGTGGTTGAAAATTTCCGCGCGTGTGTGTGTGCGTGTGTATAAATTTTTGTTTAGTAAATATAGATATTTAATTTTTCTATATTATTTATTATTTGTGTGTAATTAAAAAGATACATAAATATAATATTTTAATGTTATATGTGCGATTGAAAATAATCTAAAAAAAAAAAAAAAATCAAAAAAGAAACAATTTTCATTCTTTGTGTATATTTTTGGTTGTTTTTATATACTTACGTGTGTGTGTGTGTATATATATATATAATATCTTAAATATAAAGATATATGATTTTAAAATTATGCATGAAAATTTATAATATGTAAATAAATAAACAAAATTTATTAGTTAAAACAGTTTTATAGTTTTTTTACACGCGCAAATAAGTTTATATATATATTTTATATATATGCGAGCACATATTTCAAAAATATAAAATTTTTTTGTATATAAATAATAATAATAATAATAATAGTAATAATAATAGTAATTTATGTTAATAATTGTTATAATAACTCTGTTTTTTTTCCATTATATTCCATCATAGACAATATATTTAAAATTAATTGTTGTGGTGGTTGTGTTGTGTTTGTTACTGCCGTTTATGTTTATATATATATATATATATAAATATATATATTAAAAGAAAATACCCATTATAATAGATGGGAAAAAATGATGACATCAAATGTATAGTTTAAGGTATGACGAAAATATAATATATAAATATAAAAAATCATTTGATGTTTTTCGTTTTTCACTTATTTTCTTTTTCAGTTTTTCAGTTTTTTTCATTTTCGTTTTCATTTTCACGCGGTTGTATCTTAATTGTTTGTTATTGTTTATATAAATCATGCTTAAAATAAATTATTTTTTTTTTTTTGTGAAACCACAAAATAAAATCACATTTACACACACATAAAATATATACATATACGCAACATCACATACTACATTTATACACATGCGGTAAGCGAACTTAAAGCGGAGCCATATAGCTATGTTCTTATATATACAATTTATCTCATTTCATTTATAAGTTTAAATACCTGCTTTTTTTGTTACAAATGAATACACATATAGTAGTATTGCAACGGCCTAGGTGGGCGCAAACATATATTGCGATACTCTGGGGAATCTTCTTAATATACGGCCGTCAATGAAGGGATCAGCTGGGGCGACGGGGTAGGTCTATCTAAAAACTGTTATAAAACTACTATATGATTCTATATTCACTAACAAAATAGACAAGATATAGTTAAGATCCATTAAATTTAAGATGGGTTGTTGCCTCAATGGAGGAGCATGCTAAACTATCACCTTCACAAACTGCGTTTGATTACAAATACACTTTGTGCTAAATGTTCCTTGTCGTAAGAATCGGCATGGCACTACTTATGTGAATGGCCGGCCTATTCAAAATCTAGGCATAGGGAGAGCACAATGTACCTCCTTGGTCTAAGTACTGGAATTAATTCCCTCTTTATTAAATCATCATCATCATTGAGGTACATAAAATGAATAATATTTACAAATGTACTATATAAAACATATAATATAATATAATAATAATCCGTAATACATATTATATTATTTGATCGGTTGATCATCACGTCGATCTGAAAATAAATGTTATTTTTATTTTTTAAATTTTATCCTTCCAAATTGATTGATGATATATTGAATATTTATAATTTACTATTGCCGATACACCTATACATAAATACAAACAACTATATATTGCATATATATGACGAGAAAAACTTTATTTATAAAGAATATTTTCCAAAATTTAATGTAGAATTTTTCAATATACAAGTTTATTAAATTTCCTTTAGCTTTATTTTATATGTTATATAGTTAAATTATAAATATACAATTTTGTACTATATATCTCTAAAATTGTTATTAGTAAGCGCGTGTTTTTGTTTAAATATTAAAATATACATAGATTTGCAGATACACGCAAACATTTACTACCCTACGTCAATATAAAACGTTTAGTCAACAAAAAAAATGTAGTTAGCAAAATTGGTTGACTTTTGTTTCAGATTTATAAATTATAAACAGTTTATTACTTGAAAATAATAAAAAAATAATTACACAGCGCCAAAATATTACATTTAGTTACAACTTTAAACTTAACTTAAACTATCCAACCGAGATTTTCTATCAACGAGATGTTAGTACTTGAATTGTATAAAATAATAAAATCATAGCAAAGCCTTCTCTTTTATTTATATTATATGATAGATAAATGGTTGTTAAATTCTTAAAGATGGCTTCAATCATATCAATAATAAATTAGATGAATGTATAATGTGCGTTCTGTGGGTTGTCACTGTGATAGTAAGGTAATTGTTAAGGGTAAATAATCTGTTGGCATGTTGGTATCATTTTTAGTTCGGCAGTATTATTAAATTTCTTGACACATCGAGCTAATATTTTTTGATGAGTGATTTGCAATTTCAATTTCTGCTGTCTGTAAAATTTTGTCTTCTTTAATCATTATCACGCTTGATTTCATAATATCAGGTTATCCTCTACTGGGGTTTTACTATAAACATAATTTGATTTCGGCATTTCTATACAATTAAAAGTTTAAATCTATCCAGCAGACACTATATGGGGTGATATGAAAACATTATTACGCTAAAATTGAGCTACATTTGAGGAAAAAACTGATGGTCATTATTTGTACCAGAAATGATTATATATTGAGGTAGAGTAGTATATGTATAATATACTACTGGTACATATAAAAAGTTATTAATATTTTTTGATTTATGTTTTTTAAAATAAAATAGAAAAAAAGAAACTTTGAGAGAAAAAGAAAATAAAATACGAGTATTTTGTTAGTGTCTCTACAAAGTAGTACTTATATTATTATTTGTAAAAATAAAAATATATATATCGACAATATGTCTGCGGTTTAAGTGCTATTAAATATTCATGAAAATAGAAATTTTATTTTTTAAATTATAATATATAACGTGTAGTTCATTCTCATTAACTTATCATCGATATTTACTCACTATATCTACTGTGTGTAGTATAGTATATTGAAAAATTATGTATTACGTATTACTATCACTCTCACATAGCATACAAACAGTGTTTTAATGTTATCGTTCTAAATATTGTATTTTAATATCCGTTTATATTAGTCAACAACGATCAGAAATTATTAATTTATTAGATTTTGTGTACTTTTGACCTAGAAAAATTTATAGATATATGTCAGGTTGATTGTATTTTTACTAATTTAAGCAACGCTTTTGACATATTATCTCATAAAACTTTTCTCTGATGAAAATTTAGTATATTAGATCGGATTTTATTTACAATTTTGCACATGTAAAGTCATTTTTATTGGATGTTTGTCAAAAGATTTTGACTTTTGTACCGGTATAGCTCAGGATCATCTTCAATCTATCTTGTTTATTGTATCTATTGACGATTTACCTGATATGATAAAATACTCTAAATGTTTGATGTATGCTCGGGCAATGTGTAATTATTCAAATTAATTAATAGTATTTGGGTGAATGTTTTGAATTACAATCTAATTTAATTTAGTATAAAATCATTATATTAATTTTAAATAATGAAAAATGTAATGGATTTTATCCGTAAGAATACGACATTGACATATTCTTGAACTTGCCATTTTAGTGTTTGGTTCAAGATTTTGGTAAACAACTTTCTTTTACCGATTTGTTGTAAAAAAGACGTGGTGCTACAAGTTCTATGGTTTACATAGACATTCCATAAACATTTATATACATATTGTAATTATAATTATAATAAGTTTGGGTAATACCTGAATCCCACAACTCCAGTGATCTCTTAATTAGACATTAGTTTAACAGTAAAATTATATCTGTACTCTTTTAAACATTCCAATGCTTAATGTTATACATTGTGGACAAACTGAATTGATCGTTGACATTAATGCACGAGTGATGTAACTTGTAATTGTTATTATAATTTAACATTTAAAGTTTCGTATATACAACCATATAAAATAAATGCCATATGATCCCATTTTGAGTAACATACTTGACTTGTGATGATGATATACACATATACAGTTTAAAAAGTCCTTTAAAAAAATGTATTGACGTCAGTTTTTTTCATACCACAGACTATATATCATCTTACAGAAGCATAAAACACTTCATATAATTACTTATATTTCTTAAACTATTTATTTGAGACACACTCTCTTGAATGACAATGTTTTAAACGCACATAAGGTAAACAATATTATAAATATGTATATTAATGCATTTAATACTATATACTGCAGAGTTATTGTGTGTATTTACAATTTTGTCATTCATGGGAGCCAGTTTAAAATAAATACTTTCACACATATAAGTAAATAAATGTATATATGCTAGTGTTGCTACTGTCAGATTGTTACATTCTGTGGTAATACCTAGAATAATAATACGGGAAAAAATATAAAACATAACACCTACCCAAAATAAAAATGTTTTTAAAAATATTAAATATTTAGAAAATGACTCACAAAGAAAAACGATTAATTCTCATGAAAATATTATTTAATATAATATTTCTATGTGTTTATACCATACATTTCTTTCGTTTTCATATAGTTTTCAATTTTGAAAACAATAAATTCGTTATAAATTATAAATTACGGAAAGACATATTTATGAATAATAATTATATTTTGGAAATTTTACGTAATAGTGTGAAAGATATAGTCGCAGGGTAAACTGGGTGTATATTTTACATTTATTTTCGATTTAACATTAAGTTGAATCCAAACCGATTCATATATTAGTAAATTTTACACAAATAATTTTTATTTTTTTTTTTCAATTTCCTATATATGTGGTGGACTAATTGATTGTATTCCGAAGTATGAAAACATTATTATTATTTCTTCCACTCACTTATTATGAGTGTTATAGATTCCTATTACTATTCCTTTAATAAATTCAATATAAAATTGTCAGAATAAGAATGAAATATTTTATAGTTGTGTTCTTTGATTTTTTATATATTCTATAATAATATTACAAAAAAACAATTATTAATACAATATATATATAATACAATACAATATGTAAATAATATAATAATAGAAATTATAATCATTCATTATTCATTCTGATGAAGCACCGAATTTAGTGGAAAGTACGACTTCCACATCACAGGATTCGTATAAAATATTTTTTCAATAAAATTATTATTATTTTTCTCTTAAGAACATTGATTTCAAATTAAATTAAAATTTAAAGAAACTTTTTTATATTTTATTAGTATTCTTAACTTTTTGATATATTTTATTTATAATATTTATTGTCATTAGAAATTCTCAGCATTTTTCTGAATTGAACACATATACAAATTATATCCTTATTTAATATAATACCTATTATATAAATCTATATCTATTTGTTTTAGATATGATCTGCAAAATTGGTGGGATAAATGAAATTAAATATATTTACTTATTATGGAAATTACTCCTTTATGATCGAAAATATTTAATTTGTTAACCTATTCTATATTAGATATACACAAATATCACAACATCATATATTCTATCTCCAAATTTATTGAAATTCATAGAGATGTGTGAAGATAACAGTGCATATTGTTTTTAATTAAATGTATAGTGAAAAATCCTGAAAATTATTTATATTGAAACGAATGCAATTTTAATTTTTAATTTCTAATATTATGATTATATATTATAGATACAGAATTTTTTCGGACCACATTATAGTGACTAAACAAAATTCAATCTGTCATAATGAATGGTATGTTACTTGTTTTTATATCATATATAGTTTCTTTTCGAAATGAATGATTATTCATGAATGTGAGTTCATCTCGTAACTATTTTCAATCTCTATGCCAGTCGATGTAAAATTTAACTTAATAATAAAATTATCTGCGATTAATTAACATAATTATCAATGTGAAGTGAAGAATATCTAAATTTAAAAAATTTCAAATAATTATTTAAATAAATATTATATATGTAATATTATCTTACATGATTACAAGATTTCAATTAAAATAGTTTTATCTGTGAATATTTCTAGCTTTTTGCTGTACTATAAAATATGTTATTACTTTTTATACAATCAATAGAACTAACTATATTCAATATCGACACAATTATACAATTATATTTATATTTATCATAGCATATTGTTGTATCTAAATTTTGAAATTACATTATATTTAAATATTTACTACTACACACATAATATTTTCTTGTTGTACGAACGTCACTATAATTCAATCATTTATAATTTAATTTCATCATATGCAATACATACTAAAAGTAAAACATAATATATTACTACACTATATTTTATTGATATAATTAAAAATAATTTGTTTATATTTTTCTCATAATTTAGTAAATTTAGTAATAACATTCATGTTTGTTTAATGGTTATACAACTCGTTACGTTGAATACTAAATATATACTAATAATAATTATTATTAAATGTTATGAATTTATTAGAAAATTTAATAAAGGCATATAATAATATTACTATTTTTTTTTTATAATTATACGCTTAATAATGGGGAAGTTTTATAAAATGATTAAAACAAAAAATATCGTAAAATTAAAAAAAAATGTTATAAAAACTCTATATAATCTTTAGTTTTAATTCACCATCTGAAATCTAAATAATAGAGATATATTTTTATGTATTGTAAATATAGTAATTATTATAGTAAATTATACTATGTAATATCGCATGGTTTTTATTGAGTGGAGTGGAACAAATTATATATAGAATAGTATATTAAATAAAGTATAATTGATACTACAAACAACAAAAGAGATTAAACTCTTACTTTATACTTTTACTTTTACAATAATTACATTGGGATTTTACATTTTGGTAATGAATGAATTATGAAAGTCATTAATATTAATAAAGACAATTAACCGAAAACCGATACATTAATATTGTATATTTCATAAAGGATTGATATTTTTTATAAGGCAGAACGGCTTTCATTCAAGTCTTACAATTTTTTGACAATAATATCAATTGTATCATAAATCAATTTCTTTATAATCTTTGTTTGTGTTATTTGCAATTCCTCTTTTAAATTTGCTTAATTGTAAATAAAGAAATATTAAAATTAAGTACTTTTGTCATATTTTAATAAATTTTCCATTTATTATCTATAGGTTTATTATATGTAAAGACAATTTCATTTGACATTTTGACATATACAATTAATCATTTAATGTTGCAAAAAATTGCAGAAAAATGCACCGTTGAATCCAGTGAGTGGAGAAAAATTACTAATACTATTATATTCTGTTTTTTAAAATTTCAATTTCATGCTAGAAAGAATGGTAAAAGGGATAGTCTTATTTTTTGATGTCTAATTGATGTTTTTAACTATTGCTTCTATGACTTAAGAAATGACAAACAATTTTAAAGCTGGTGTAATGGTTTGGAGTGTGATTTCTTTTGTATCCCGCCAATATGTCCATAATATTCCATTTGAAATAACAATAATTTATTACAAGTTAATTAATAATTAAACATTTAAACTTTATTATTTTATGATGAATTTGAATAACAAAAGCCATTCTCCTGAAACATTTGCGAAATTAGAATATAGACATAGTACATAAAATATACTTAAAATTTCATCGGAAATTGATTGGTCCAGGCTTCTTATGTGGATCTGAATATGATATTTATACAAATAAAACTTTTCACACAACATCATTCAATCAATGAATTCAATTATGACGAGAAATTCTTTATAATTCTCCTTAAACATGATTTTAGAATTTTTTTTATATTTTTTAAGTGTGTTTAGTCATCAAAATACTTATATTTTGAGATACTTAATATAATGTTTAAGTCTTTAAAAGAAAATATTTGTCTAAACTCTATAATTTCACTATACCACACTATATGGAAAATAAAAAATATAAAAATGAGTAGACTAAATTTCTTTCAGTATACAAAAAAATTAGAAAAAATAAATGTATCACTTTTTATATTTAATTACAAATATATTTTTCAAAAAAGTTTAACTTTGTTGAAATAAATGTGTGTGCGTTTGTTTATGAAAAAAATTAGATTCAACAGAACAATAAAATTATAATATTTTTTGTTTCTTTAATATTCCATATTTTAATATTTATTTTTTTGTATATTTATATAAAAATATGTAAAATATTAATAAAAATATATAATTTCTTTAAAAATTAGTTCATTAATATTTCGTTTCTTTTTTGCTGTTGGATTCAGGTTTTATTTTGAGGTTTTTTTTTTAATTTTTTACACTCTTGATGAATGAAAGTTATTTTAGAATATTAATATAAAATTCTTAAAGAATTGGTGTTTTTTTTTTTATATCTACACCGCAAAAAGAAGAAAAAAACGAAAATAAATAAAAAAATTAATGGTAATAATATTAATTTAAATTTTGATAATAAATAGAAACAACAAAATGAAAGACATTATACAAAATTAGAATTTATTGTTTACACTTTTTTTTTTAAGATGTGCGAATTTTATATTATTAATATATAAATAGAAAATTGTTTATGGATGCGTGTAATAAATTCTACAGAAATTTACGAGAAAAGAATAATTATTAATGTATAATTAATATACGTGCGCGAGTAAAATAAAATAAAATGTGTTTTCTTCACATATTTGTTATTTTATTTTGCTTTTTAATATACTTTTATATTTTTATTTTTATTTGTTTATTAGTTCAATATCCTGACGAGGTAATTTTTACACTTTTTTATTCTTTTATATTGTACATGTTTATGCGTTTATAATAAATACAATATATATTAAATAAATAGTTAATTTAATCGGTATGGCTGTATGGCGATGAGATATAATAGTGACATGAACCAGGTGTTTTGAGATTCATTAGTAATTTCTGCTAAAGAAAATCGTTGAAAATTTCCGTTCAAGTGTCATTGTGTGGGACAATAACAAGAAAATCATTTATTTGTATATACAATGAAACGTATATGCATATCGGTTAAATGCGATAACATTTTTGTAAAATATTATTGTTTTGCATTGTGTGTGAATATGTAAATTTTTATAAAGGATACTAAAATATTTATATTGTATACAATAGTTTTTTTGTTATTATTTGGTTTTATGCAATTATCCACATCATACAGATCAAATACAATCCTGTGACATTTGAATAGGATATCACCATGATGTAGGCGCCACTACATAAAAACATTTGATCATGATATCCTACATGGATCTCGTTATGACCTTTTGTATTGTCTTAGTGATATGACCTGATACCGGGATATGGCTAGTTAATCATTCCATTTAGTTCGCAGTGCAGACCTTCGCAAATTACGTACCGTAATTTTACTATTTACTGCATAGTATATGCTTCCATAAATAGACATTTCTACATACATACCTCTAAGGTATATCAATAAGATATTATAGCGATATCATGAGATATTAATAATAATAATAAATAAATATCTGATATCTGATAAATTGAATAATAAATATAATTAATACACAAAATTTTCTAAGATTAGCTTTACAAATTTTCTTCATGTTCAAATATATTTTTATTTCGGAACCGTTGAAGTGAAATTAAATTAAAAATAATTTATTCATATATAATTTAATTCTCTCAAATTTAGAGGAGAACTTACTGATATAAGAAAGCAACGAAAGGGATGATGATTGTTAAGTGAGTGATAAACTATGTTATAATTAACCATCAATTGATCGTTTTTGATAGAGTCATCTATTAGCTGCTTAGCTGTCCATGATACACTATTATTTAAACAATATAATTAAATTCTTATAAATACCTTCAAAATTATAAGTACTGCTTGAAATTATGCTTCATAAATTACTTACTCGCGTATATATCGATTGAAGCAAATATTCGTTCAGTATCCTGTAAATTGTTTTTTCTTTGTTAGGAAAAAGTAAAGTTATTGGTTGGTATCAAATCTGAAAAATATAAAATGGATATGAAACCAATTCATATAATGATCTTTGTTACAATTAAAATTATATACTGCTGCATAAAAAATTTCCTTTATTCAATTGTTTCATAGTAATACAGTGTAATATATTGCGTTATATTATCATTTTTTTTGTTATCATATATAGAGTTGATGATAAAATTCCTTTGAGAATATTAGTTCAAGAATTAAATATTAATTTTTGTATATTGTTATTTACTTAAAATTATGAGCAAAAATTATATTTACCATATTTACATTTACGTATGTAATTTAAAAGATGGAATGTTTTCTAAATTGTCGGAATAAAAATGTTTTAATTATGTAAATAGTTCTCTGTGGGAGCCATCGGATGTTTTTATTACTAATACTAGAAAGGATAAACTAAAAAAATTTATTTACCTATGTACGAATACCATATTGCGTAAATAAGAAATTTTACGTATATACAAATTAAAAATTGTATCTCTAGCCTATGTAGACAGGAAATAATATAAGATTGTGTAATGTATTTTAGTTTCTATTATATTAATTGTTTGTTGTCGTTATTTATTTTTTGTTTTGTTTTTTGTTTTTTGTTTTTCGTTTTTTTTTTTTATAAAAACAATTAGTAGAAAGATTTACATCGACAATGGGATACAGAATTTTACATTGAATAGTTGCCAAAAAGTTTTTAATAATATATATATATTAGTTTTTGTATGATAACAACAATTATATATATTCTATATATTGACTTGAATGAATTTGTATTAGCATATGTATTAGCTATAGTGTTGAGATGTTGCATTTAAAATGTCTATAATTTTTTAAAAATCAAAATAATATTATTTAAATATTTATAAGTATTTGATTATATGTATTTCTTCAAACCAAATAGTGAAGATTCTACAAAGATGAATCTTAAGTTATTTTGAGACATTTGTGTAAATTTGTACATTAAACACAAAAGTACAAGTATGGTAAGTTATCATGCTACAGATCCTTATACTATTATATTGTATATACAATAGTTGGTGCTGTGTTGAATATATGATTAGGATCTGTTATTTAATTATCTATAGTCTAGAATAAAAATATACGTTAACGAAAAGTGAAATGATCATTTTTGATTCGCTAACTTTTGTAGTAATATTCTTATCATCTAAATGTTGAATTGTTCCGTAAGGAGCTCATTTCATGTTTCATTCAAGGCTGGTGTATACTGAAAAATTTAAAACAAAATAAATTAAAGGTGATTTAAACATTTGTAGACATTTTCAATTCGTTTAAGTTGTACATTTGTTAAATGCAATTCGATCTGTAATGCACCTATTTTAATTTATTAATATTAGATTTTTCAAACAAATTTAAAATAATTGCTGTGCCAAAAATTCGAATACGAATTAGCATATAGAGAGGAGTGACGAGATAATAATGAATAATGGTTTTTTTTTCAAAACAGGAATAAGTACAATGAAAATTTTAATGTTAATTATAAAATTTAGTATTCGCACATAGTTTCCCATATAAAAATAATTGAATTAATAAAAATTCTTTCGAGACATAATGGCACATCAAATTTGTTAATTGTTACCAATACTCGTATATAGAGTAAATTACCAAATTGACTGTATAGCATGTTAGATGATTGCACCAGGTAGTACTATAGTGACGATGGCTTGATGTATGTCTAATTGTATGTAATCAACTTGTATTGGGACTGTGCGAGCAAGGAATAACACAATAGATGATCTACTGATTTGAATTAAGTATATCATAAATCAATCAATATTTATATTCACATCAGTTGACTTATCGTATTTTCCATTCAATCTATTTGTCGTAATTTTCTTCGTACCATGTACTATTTGATTTTGCTACTATACTACCATATAATCAAAAAAGACATTTAAGATACACCAACCTAAGATCATATATGCATATATGTAGATGTGCAGTATAAAAGAAAATGATCGTATATATATGAAATTCCTGGCATTTTAATTTTTTTTTTACACAAATTGAGTGACTAATAATATGTTTTTTTTTAATTTTTTTCACATTGTACAATATACATAATTTAATAATAAAAACATTTAAATCACATTAATTTCCGTTTATTGTTTATTTATTATTTTAAAATGAACAGAAAGAAAGAAATAATAATTTTTTATAATTATGTATAATAAACCAACATCTGAAAAGAATGTGTATATTATTTTATTATATATAAATAGGTATCTCTATATATATCAATGTATATGTGTATAGATTTTTTGTATACAAGATGTAATTGCAAGCAAATATTTTCTGGATATAATCCAATATTTTTTTATTTTAGTGTTTTATTTTTTAATATTTTTTTTAACGTAAGGAATTTGACAACCGGTAAATTTTTTTTGCACCATAGTTTGTTATAAATATACTATTATATTATTTATTTATTTTACTGCGAATACTATAAACAATATATTAATGTAATTTTTTTGTTTTTCAAATTCAATTGATTGATATTTTAAAAGTAACATCAAATTTAATATAAAATAGTATAATATAATTAGTATATATGAAATGAATTTGTAAATTAAAAAGATCACACGATATAAAATGAAATAATATAGTTTTCACATTCAAAATTGAATCGAAATATAAATTCATATTTAAGTAAATATATATTATAATATTAAATATTTGGTATATGTTATATTATGAATAATTGTATATTAATTACATTTTCTTAAAAATTCGACTTTAGCCAATAATATTTTTATTAGCATATATATACTAAATATACATATGAAATTACTTATTTACTCATTAACTTATTGGAATAAGTGTTTCAAGGACATAATATTGTAACATTCGTTACATATATACACATAGATATATATTATATATACAATGAATATTAATATTATAATATACAAATACATGCAATGCTGATGAGTTGATGGAAAATGCGTGTGAACTAAAAATTAATAATTTTTCAATTTATAATATATATTCATAAAATTTTGTACGTATGAATAAAATACATATTATTTATCTACACATATATATGTTAACAGTGGCGACCACAAAAACACAAACAATGTGGGTATAACTAAAAATAATGAATATTTATATGTATAAATCGAGTGAGGGAAATGCAGCTTAAGAATCGTATAATTTATTGAATTAGTTAATATTTTACCAACTCATTACATGCTTCTATAAAATTACCTATGAAAAATAATAGAGAAATTCAAAAATTAAAATTTTTGATATTATTAGATTTTCCTGAATATTTAGTATGGATCACATTTCTTTTTTTTAGAAGTCGGTTAATTTTCTAAGAAATCTTCAACGAGAGTCATCAGAATGGCCTGGGAATACCGAAAACAAAAATTCATCGAATATCTGAAAATAATTGGTTTACGATTGGTGAATTCACAGTTTTTTCACATCAATTAAATGATGAATAATTGCACCGAATTGAAATAATAATCAAATTTTTTTGCTTAATCATTCACTTAATTTAACTGTCTGTGACTAATTTCTATTCCCAAAACTTCATTTGGCTATGAACGGAAACTATTTTGCATCAGTTGAAGATATTCAAAAGACAACAACCACCGTTTTCCAGGATTCCAATGACAGAAATAAAAAAGTCATTTGATTCAATTGTTGAATGTGCAAATCGATGGGTTTCAGTTGATCGCGATTATTTTGAATAAATAATATGGTTTTTGTGAAAATTTAATATATATTTTGATCTTTGTTTAATTTATGCCGGAATATTATAGAACTGAGGTTGTATATCCTAATTTTGATAAAATTTAACACTAGAACTACTTGACTGGTTTTATAATTTATAATTTAAGTGATAAATAGTGTTATTTTTCATATGGGGAACAAGATTGTAGAACAAAAATGTACTGTTTTACTTATAACATAGAATTCCTTCGGTGAGAAACCGATAAATTATATATAAAAATATTCTATTAATACGCATTTTTTAATGTCTATAATTTTTTCTTTAGTTTTAGTGTTAAATTATTTCTCATGAGGCGTCACTGCGTCTGAAACCCAACAAAATGTTATGTTTTGGTGTACGAAAAAATATTTCCTCTACAAGATAAGAATTTGTTGCAACGTATGCTAATTTAAAACAATCCGAGAGAAAAATTCATAACGTTGAACGTAGTAATTTCGAAGAACTGCAAATAATACCCAATTATAATAATTTACGCTTTTTAACATTTGGCAGCTTTTGGTTGCATTATGGAAATATTTGTAATTGACGTTTTTAGATTGTATCCAAATAGATTAGTTAATCAGGTGTTTCCATCATTGGTAATGTTAATCTATCCTAGATAGATATTAAAACCATATCAATACAATATTCAAGTAGAATTATAATAACAAATCGAAGCCAGTCATATGACCATATAATAAATGTTAAATAAATTATGTACACACACAAATATGTGTAGTGTGCCCTATTAAAAAATATCGGGTTGTCCTTTATTCAAAATCAATAGTCCCAAACATTACCAAGAACTCAAAAACAAGATTTACTAATCAATTATAAAA